>OU900103.1:3352496-3762603 GCA_918026865.1 Phyllotreta striolata
CTCAATAATTTCGCCAAAAACCAGGTTCTTCGTAGTTTTTTCAAATTCTTTCTGCATATATGATTTTATTATTACTTTTTAACGTATATGCCGTTTAAAATTATTTTCTATCTATTTTATTCTGGCTTGTACGATTTTTTTTGTATTTTTCATTACTTTTACTCAATAATATCGTCTAAAACCAGGTCTTCGAAGTTTTTTCAAATTCTTTCTGCATATATGATTTTATTATTACTTTTTAACGTATATGCCGTTTAAAATTATTTTTCTATCTATTTTATTCTGGCTTGTACGATTTTTTTTGTATTTTTCATTACTTTTACTCAATAATATCGTCTAAAACCATGTTCTTCGAAGTTTTTTCAAATTCTTTCTGCATATATGATTTTATTATTACTTTTTAACGTATATGCCGTTTAAAATTATTTTCTATCTATTTATTCTGGCTTGTACGATTTTTTTTGTATTTTTCATTACTTTTACTCAATAATATCGTCTAAAACCATGTTCTTCGAAGTTTTTTCAAATTCTTTCTGCATATATGATTTTATTATTACTTTTTAACGTATATGCCGTTTAAAATTATTTTCTATCTATTTTATTCTGGCTTGTACGATTTTTTTTGTATTTTTCATTACTTTTACTCAATAATATCGTCTAAAACCATGTTCTTCGAAGTTTTTTCAAATTCTTTCTGCATATATGATTTTATTATTACTTTTTAACGTATATGCCGTTTAAAATTATTTTCTATCTATTTTATTCTGGCTTGTACGATTTTTTTGTATTTTTCATTACTTTTACTCAATAATTTCGCCAAAAACCAGGTTCTTCGTAGTTTTTTCAAATTCTTTATGCATATATGATTTTATTATTACTTTTTAACGTATATGCCGTTTAAAATTATTTTCTATCTATTTTATTCTGGCTTGTACGATTTTTTTTGTATTTTTCATTACTTTTACTCAATAATATCGTCTAAAACCAGGTTCTTCGAAGTTTTTTCAATTCTTTCTGCATATATGATTTTATTATTACTTTTTAACGTATATGCCGTTTAAAATTATTTTCTATCTATTTTATTCTGGCTTGTACGATTTTTTTTGTATTTTTCATTACTTTTACTCAATAATATCGTCTAAAACCATGTTCTTCGAAGTTTTTTCAAATTCTTTCTGCATATATGATTTTATTATTACTTTTTAACGTATATGCCGTTTAAAATTATTTTCTATCTATTTTATTCTGGCTTGTACGATTTTTTTTGTATTTTTCATTACTTTTACTCAATAATATCGTCTAAAACCAGGTTCTTCGAAGTTTTTTTCAAATTCTTTCTGCATATATGATTTTATTATTACTTTTTAACGTATATGCCGTTTAAAATTATTTTCTATCTATTTTATTCTGGCTTGTACGATTTTTTTTGTATTTTTCATTACTTTTACTCAATAATATCGTCTAAAACCATGTTCTTCGAAGTTTTTTCAAATTCTTTCTGCATATATGATTTTATTATTACTTTTTAACGTATATGCCGTTTAAAATTATTTTCTATCTATTTTATTCTGGCTTGTACGATTTTTTTTGTATTTTTCATTACTTTTACTCAATAATATCGCCTAAAACCATGTTCTTCGAAGTTTTTTCAAATTCTTTCTGCATATATGATTTTATTATTACTTTTTAACGTATATGCCGTTTAAAATTATTTTCTATCTATTTTATTCTAGCTTGTACGATTTTTTTGTATTTTTCATTACTTTTACTCAATAATATCGCCTAAAACCATGTTCTTCGAAGTTTTTTCAAATTCTTTCTGCATATATGATTTTATTATTACTTTTTAACGTATATGCCGTTTAAAATTATTTTCAATCTATTTTATTCTGGCTGTACGATTTTTTTTGTATTTTTCATTACTTTTACTCAATAATATCGCCTAAAACCAGGTTCTTCGAAGTTTTTTCAAATTCTTTCTGCATATATGATTTTATTATTACTTTTTAACGTATATGCCGTTTAAAATTATTTTCTATCTATTTTATTCTGGCTTGTACGATTTTTTTTGTATTTTTCATTACTTTTACTCAATAATATCGCCTAAAACCAGGTTCTTCGAGGTTTTTTCAAATTCTTTCTGCATATATGATTTTATTATTACTTTTTAACGTATATGCCGTTTAAAATTATTTTCTATCTATTTTATTCTGGCTTGTACGATTTTTATGTATTTTTCATTACTTTTACTCAATAATATCGCCTAAAACCAGGTTCATCGAAGTTTTTTCAAATTCTTTCTGCATATATGATTTTATTATTACTTTTTAACGTATGTGCCGTTTAAAATTATTTTCTATCTATTTTATTCTGGCTTGTACGATTTTTTTGTATTTTTCATATTACTTTTACTTAATAATATCGCCTAAAACCAGGTTCTTCGAGGTTTTTTCAAATTCTTTCTGCATATATGATTTTATTATTACTTTTTAACGTATATGCCGTTTAAAATTATTTTCTATCTATTTTATTCTAGCTTGTACGATTTTTTTGTATTTTTCATTACTTTTACTCAATAATATCGCCTAAAACCAGGTTATTCGAAGTTTTTTCAAATTCTTTCTGCATATATGATTTTATTATTACTTTTTAACGTATATGCCGTTTTAAAATTATTTTCTATCTATTTTATTCTGGCTTGTACGATTTTTTTGTATTTTTCATTACTTTTACTCAATAATATCGCCTAAAACCATGTTCTGCGAAGTTTTTTCAAATTCTTTCTGCATATATGATTTTATTATTACTTTTTAACGTATATGCCGTTTAAAATTATTTTCAATCTATTTTATTCTGGCTGTACGATTTTTTTTGTATTTTTCATTACTTTTACTCAATAATATCGCCTAAAACCAGGTTCTTCGAAGTTTTTTCAAATTCTTTCTGCATATATGATTTTATTATTACTTTTTAACGTATATGCCGTTTAAAATTATTTTCTATCTATTTTATTCTAGCTTGTACGATTTTTTTTGTATTTTTCATTACTTTTACTCAATAATATCGCCTAAAACCATGTTCTTCGAAGTTTTTTCAAATTCTTTCTGCATATATGATTTTATTATTACTTTTTAACGTATATGCCGTTTAAAATTATTTTCTATCTATTTTATTCTAGCTTGTACGATTTTTTTGTATTTTTCATTACTTTTACTCAATAATATCGCCTAAAACCATGTTCTTCGAAGTTTTTTCAAATTCTTTCTGCATATATGATTTTATTATTACTTTTTAACGTATGTGCCGTTTAAAATTATTTTCTATCTATTTTATTCTGGCTTGTACGATTTTTTTGTATTTTTCATATTACTTTTACTTAATAATATCGCCTAAAACCAGGTTCTTCGAGGTTTTTTCAAATTCTTTCTGCATATTTGATTTTATTATTACTTTTTAACGTATATGCCGTTTAAAATTATTTTCTATCTATTTTATTCTGGCTTGTACGATTTTTTTGTATTTTTCATTACTTTTACTCAATAATTTCGCCAAAAACCAGGTTCTTCGTAGTTTTTTCAAATTCTTTATGCATATATGATTTTATTATTACTTTTTAACGTATATGCCGTTTAAAATTATTTTCTATCTATTTTATTCTGGCTTGTACGATTTTTATGTATTTTTCATTACTTTTACTCAATAATATCGCCTAAAACCAGGTTCATCGAAGTTTTTTCAAATTCTTTCTGCATATATGATTTTATTATTACTTTTTAACGTATATGCTGTTTTAAAATTATTTTCTATCTATTTTATTCGGGCTTGTATGATTTTTTTGTATTTTTCAATACTTTTACTCAATAATATCGCCAAAAACCAGGTTCTTCGAAGTTTTTTCAAATTCTTTCTGCATATATGATTTTATTATAACTTTTTAACGTATATGCCGTTTAAAATTATTTTCTATCTATTTTATTCTAGCTTGTACGATTTTTTTGTATTTTTCATTACTTTTACTCAATAATATCGCCTAAAACCATGTTCTGCGAAGTTTTTTCAAATTCTTTCTGCATATATGATTTTATTATTACTTTTTAACGTATATGCCGTTTTAAAATTATTTTCTATCTATTTTATTCTGGCTTGTACGATTTTTTTGTTATTTTCATTACTTTTACTCAATAATATCGCCAAAAACCAGGTTCTTCGAAGTTTTTTTTAAATTCTTTCTGCATATATGATTTTATTATTACTTTTTAACGTATATGCCGTTTAAAATTATTTTCTATCTATTTTATTCTAGCTTGTACGATTTTTTTGTATTTTTCATTACTTTTACTCAATAATATCTCCTAAAACCATGTTCTTCGAAGTTTTTTCAAATTCTTTCTGCATATATGATTTTATTATTACTTTTAACGTATATGCCGTTTAAAATTATTTTTTATCTATTTTATTCTAGCTTGTACGATTTTTTTGTATTTTTCATTACTTTTACTCAATAATTTCGCCAAAAACCAGGTTCTTCGTAGTTTTTTCTAATTCTCTCTGCATATATGATTTTATTATTACTTTTTAACGTATATGCCGTTTAAAATTATTTTCAATCTATTTTATTCTGGCTTGTACGATTTTTTTGTATTTTTCATTACTTTTACTCAATAATATCGCCTAAAACCATGTTCTGCGAAGTTTTTTCAAATTCTTTCTGCATATATGATTTTATTATTACTTTTTAACGTATATGCCGTTTAAAATTATTTTCTATCTATTTTATTCTGGCTTGTACGATTTTTTTGTTATTTTCATTACTTTTACTCAATAATATCGCCAAAAACCAGGTTCTTCGAAGTTTTTTTTAAATTCTTTCTGCATATATGATTTTATTATTACTTTTTAACGTATATGCCGTTTAAAATTATTTTCTATCTATTTTATTCTAGCTTGTACGATTTTTTTGTATTTTTCATTACTTTTACTCAATAATATCTCCTAAAACCATGTTCTTCGAAGTTTTTTCAAATTCTTTCTGCATATATGATTTTATTATTACTTTTTAACGTATATGCCGTTTAAAATTATTTTTTATCTATTTTATTCTAGCTTGTACGATTTTTTTGTATTTTTCATTACTTTTACTCAATAATTTCGCCAAAAACCAGGTTCTTCGTAGTTTTTTCTAATTCTCTCTGCATATATGATTTTATTATTACTTTTTAACGTATATGCCGTTTAAAATTATTTTCAATCTATTTTATTCTGGCTGTACGATTTTTTTTGTATTTTTCATTACTTTTACTCAATAATATCGCCTAAAACCAGGTTCTTCGAAGTTTTTTCAAATTCTTTCTGCATATATGATTTTATTATTACTTTTTAACGTATATGCCGTTTAAAATTATTTTCTATCTATTTTATTCTAGCTTGTACGATTTTTTTGTATTTTTCATTACTTTTACTCAATAATATCGCCTAAAACCATGTTCTTCGAAGTTTTTTCAAATTCTTTCTGCATATATGATTTTATTATTACTTTTTAACGTATGTGCCGTTTAAAATTATTTTCTATCTATTTTATTCTGGCTTGTACGATTTTTTTGTATTTTTCATATTACTTTTACTTAATAATATCGCCTAAAACCAGGTTCTTCGAGGTTTTTTCAAATTCTTTCTGCATATATGATTTTATTATTACTTTTTAACGTATATGCCGTTTAAAATTATTTTCTATCTATTTTATTCTAGCTTGTACGATTTTTTTGTATTTTTCATTACTTTTAATCAATAATATCGCCTAAAACCAGGTTATTCGAAGTTTTTTCAAATTCTTTCTGCATATATGATTTTATTATTACTTTTTAACGTATATGCCGTTTAAAATTATTTTCTATCTATTTATTCTGGCTTGTACGATTTTTTTGTATTTTTCATTACTTTTACTCAATAATATCGTCTAAAACCAGGTTCTAGAGACATATTTATTTAGGTAATTCGATGAATTCATGCGGCGTATTTTAATGTGTTTTATAAAGAAACTTTCTCGTTTATTTACGAAAGTTGAACGATCCAATTATTTCGCCACCTACAAAAGCGGGATACACATCTTCCTACTTTGTGTATAATATTGATGAAGAAAGGAAAGAATCGACGAGGATTTCGATAATTGCGCTAAGAAATTAACTTATTTCGAATTCACGCCAACGAATTTCAGATGTTTATCAATCCCATGGAATAAATATAATCGGCTTTCGAATCATTTTTTTTTCGGCCATCGTAAATATGCATATCTAGCGTTAACAATCTACGTTTTCGGGCAAAACCGAAAAAAAAAAACGGCATTTAAACCTAAATCAGGATTGGGACATGTAAAACGTTGGTGAAAAGAAACAAAACTAATCGATGAAAACTTTTCAACACAAATCAATTGTTCCACGAACTGGTAATATTTCGTAGAGGAGTTTTGTTTTATGAACAGCAGGAGCTTTGACAAGCGAACTTTCTAATTATTTACCAACAATCATCAATATTTGGAATTAAAAGAATTATATTTGAATAATGCGTTTAGTACACACGATTTCTAAGGAGGGCGATAAATGTTTCGTACATTCAGCTAAGAGGAGTGACATTAAAGGCTTAGGAATTGTTGAATTCTTGTATGAAAGGGAGACAAGGAAAACGTTCTAAATTAGATCTATGTGTTTACTTAACGTCTCTAGTGTATGTTAATAAACAGATTGAAATTTTAGTTGAAAACTACACGTTTACAACTAAAATTAATTATAAACAAATTTAGCAGAAGTAAACTGTACATAAAATGAAAGTTAAGTAGGCAAGTTCGCTGTGACAAATTGCATAAATCAAGAAACACATTAATTTCCTAAATATTTTTTTAATCACTCTTAGATACAAAGCTGAAGTTTTGTATTTAACATACTGGCACCATTAGCTCATAGTTAAATAAAACATCTATTATTATTATTTGTTATGAATGAATTAATAGGTATAAAGTATCGCAGTTTTCGCTTTGATTTTTAAGTATCTAACAAGGTTTATGAATAAATGTAAAGCAATTAAAATTTTAGTTCTGCTGACAATGTTTACTATAACCTTAATTAAAATAATTATTTGATCGTTAATTCTGTACGATATAAATTACTTGTGGACTTAAGTAACGTTATTTATCTTTTGTTTTTGTTTTAAAACATGGTGTTATTGAAATTTGGAAGGCTTAACCTTGATAAATTACAGTTTCTTCTGTAACGATCCGATCCTAGCAGGAAATACTTTAGGAAATAATAGACGTATTTAAATTATAAATAAGCAATTAGAAATAGGAGACCCCATAAGGAAACTTAAACAATGCTAATTAAAAATAATATTTGTAAAGCACTCACCGTCTGAGAACTTTAATTTCATTTTCAAGTGAATCTTCTTTTCCTTTGAGAGCTTTTTTATCGATAATTTTTACTGCATGCATAACACCATGATTTTCCTTGCTCTCTGCTAATCGAACTACCGAGAATGCCCCACTAAAAGTGTAATATATTATGTATATAAAAAAATTTCTCTACCTAATAACTTAGATCAAAACTTACGTTCCTAATAATTCCTTCAAGTAATATTTGTCTTCCAAGCATGGTTTATCACTGTCTTTAGGTTCCTTCTTGGGTTTCTTCTCCTTACCAAATAAAGGCATTGTTTTATTTTTCTTTCACAGTGTTACTGGCTAACATAAATGCACGATAGTTTTCAAAAACTTAATCAAGGCAATAACATTACAAATGCCAATAATAAAAAATTCTCTTTGTTGCTAACGTATCACTAAAGATTCTCAATGTTCGTATATTTTTTCAATATATTAAAACACGATAATCACATCAACGTCCTTTCGACAGCTTGATCAACCACCAAATGTTATTTTATCTGCTGTCTTCACTAAAAGTCAAAACGAAAATGATTTTTGACAACAAACGTCAGATGGAAATGTCACTCGTTAGGTCTGGCTACGAAGACGGTCACGTTTGCACAAAAAGTGCGTTCCGATATTTCAATAATATATTAAAATGTAATAGCTTCTAAACGAGTAATTATGATTTTCTAATTGCAAAGTACTCGTTTATTTATGCTTGTCACACAGGCAATCAATTAACGCAGTTTTATTGTATACGTAAAACGTGTTGCCTAACTTAAGGAATGTTCTTTGTTTTCATAAGAAATATACAGCTAATACAAACTAGCTAGTAAACTAGTACAAATACGTGAATAAAAATTGGGACTTATAACAATATTAACACAAAATAACAAAATCTTTGGCTGAATGGTTAATTGAGTAATAGATTTTCTAACAAAAAAGAGAAATTTAATTTTTGAATTTTTAAACAGATGTCATTGGCAGTTATAGACGCGAAATTTTATACTTGCTAAATATAATTGAAACGACCACGAATCGGAATGGGATTTTTTCGACCACGAAGTAGTAAGTAGTTCATTGGTTTTACAACACAATTCTTTCAGGACATTGATCCAATAAATTATTTTTAATACAATTTAAATATACACTTTTTCGTTGTCCAAGTCGATATCCAATTTATCTTCAGGATTTGTCGAAAAATGTCTTATATTCCCAAATCAAAAATAGTCCAAATTACTAAGACTTCTTGGATTATTTACAAGAACTACAAATGTGAGAAAAAAATAATAATAATTTTGAATAATACGAAAATTAATGGAATAACAGTCCACTATTAGTAAATAGTTTGTAAATATGCTGAATATTTCTCAACATTTGTTATGTATAAATAAAATTATTGAGGTTAATCGAAAAACAAAACTTTTAGATGAAGTCTATTGTTTAGAATATACTTTTGAATATGCTTTTCTACTTAGAGAAGAGAAAAATTTCACCTTCCAAGTTAATTTGACATTAGCGAGTAAACAGATGAAAAAGTTTAAATGTACCAGTTTATTTTTTGATACGATTTTTGGCAACTTTCTGAGTACACAATGTTTATACAATTTTGAGGCAGAGTTAAAAGGCGAAAATAACCCGAGTAATACGATAGCTTTGCATTTGATTAATTTTCGGATGAAATATTAGTTCCAGTTAATGTAGTTAACCAATCTGAATTCTATTGCAATGGCTAATAAATTAAAGGAAACGGTAAAAAATGTTTTAAGCATGTGCCAAAAAAACTGCAATAAATACATCCCACACTTGTCATATGATAAAAATGTATAATTAGAATTGGTCATAACAGAGCTTGCACCGTCAACGGCTAATTTATTTTCAAAAATACAAAATGCACTTTTCCCGTATCGATTGTTAAGAACTCGATATTTTTCGGTGGAGTTATTAATAATCATTAGAGTATAACATTTTGCGTTGGTCTAATTTTAATCCAGAAAACGTTTGTGTATTTGACCGAGAAAACTGAAATTATGCATACTAAATTCTCATGCCAAGGACCGGGAATTTTTCGAACTCATTTTACACATGTATTTGTAAGATGGATTTCGAAATTTACCTACTTTATAATAATACTCGTCTACAAAAAATTATTTCATTACCACCCAAATTATATTTACCCGCACCGTATACATAATAATTTCTTATGGTTTCCAATAATATCATCAAAAGAGTTGAATGAATGAATGAAAAATATCGCTAAATTATTTTAAAAACACCAGTCATACGAACGCAAGGAATTTTTCATGAATTAATTCGCCTCCCGCATTCCCGAAGGATTATGCAATTCGAAATTATTCGCAAGCGGGATTATAACAGGTTTAACGGTGTATTTCGCACAATTCATTCGGCCAGGCGAAATGTCGCCTACGTATCCCGATTCCATTAACACATAATAATTTTTGGAATCGTAAAACCGATCCTTTTTCTATTTTCGTTCCGAAACCGCCGAGCGCTCGACAAATCGCCAACCAAACCGAAGTTGAGCCGTTTCTACAAAATTTCGGCCTCACCGACTAATTTACCCAAAGATACAACTAAAAATATTTTATTTGTTATTTCTAGAAAATTTTCACCGCTTAGCCTTCGCTCTTAATAGCCTATACTCGACGTTTCCTTTTTACCTTCGAAATTTACTACATGAAAAAATATACTTTCACGTGAAGTTGTATAAACAAATTATCCTTAAAACATTTTTAGGAATTATGCGTTCGAAATTATGAAATTCGAGGGGGAAATAACAAGAGTAGTAGAGAGGCTGGAGGTTTGATTGGTAGATGAGTGCCTAAAGGCAAGATGCAACAGCTCCTCTGCGACGCCGACGCCGACGTCTATCGACGTCGCGGCGCGTTATGCTCCGCTGTAGTAACGTTCAGTATATGTAGGAGAACGGGGTCCGACCGCCGCCCTATATGGATTGGCACGATTTTGCTCTGTGGATAAAATTACATCGCTTTTGCTTTGGTCTCTGCTAAAAATACCGCTGCCCACGGTTATTTTCGTACAATTGTATACAGTTTTTTTTTTAATTAGATATTTATAATAATCTCTATTTATTTTTTATGCGAGCGATTATTTTTCTAATTAATAGACGGCTTCTGGAAGCCCTCTCTGGAGGTTTCTTCGGTAACGAAATCTAGGCATGGCCGTAACCGTAATCTCTATTTATAGCGGCGATATTCGAATTAATGTCGACGTTGGAGGAGCTAAAGCTAAACACATACCCACAACAATATCGGATTTTGGTGAACGTGAACTCCAAGCACTTCTAATTCCTACGGATTCCCGTTGAAATGTATTTTAAATCGCAGGAAAAATCTGGGCAGATTCCGGCTCAAACGATAAGAAATTTTATCTAATAAAACCCGACGGCATCCAAAGCTTGCCAACAAACTGCAATACATTTTTCTTCGTAAAATTAATTACATCGGGTTTGTACATGTCGCTAAAGTTCTGGTTAATTTGAACTGATATATACATTTCTACCAACAGAAGTATTTGAACAACACACAAGCACCAGATGCTATAATTAGAAGAAACGGAAAATGAAATATGTTGGGCCAGGAACCCTCAAATGCTAGATAGGAATCGTGAAAATTTCTAACGCTTTAATTGAGCGAATCGAAAAACCCGTAAAAAAGTAAATTGGCGCCTCCACTATACTAGACTTATTTTTAAACGGTTTTCGGTGATAAATTACATTCAACAAACAAATTATTCTGAAATAAAAATCTTTTTTTACTCGTACTCTTCACCGTGCATCTATTCCGAGCCCGCGTCGAAACCATCGAATTCTTCGCTCGCCATCGATTTCGGCTAATTAAAGTTCCCGCTATTATGCACCGGGATGAATCCATGATTTTATCACCCGGCTAATTTTAGGATTATTTTCATTCGGTTCGGTTCTATTACTGCTAATAATAATAAACAATTTTGATGGTCTTATTAACGATTTTTATGAGTAAACATCGATATTTTGATTGATTTATTTCCGAATTTTCGAAAGAAAATGTGCGGTATTGGTTTTTCGAAATATCACTCCTAATTATCCTGGAAATTCAACGCGAATTAAATTAAATTAAATTATGAATGGAATGTAATGTAATGGCGCAGGTTTGGTCTCTAGCTATGCCCGTCGAGCTGTGAGTTAGTAATAAGCTAGTGCGATCGATAGGAATCCATTAGATATAATAATAGAATTGTAGAACGCGTGGATGGAATCAAAAGGTGTCTAATAGAAAGCAATAAATACAAACCCAAAAAATACCCTTCATCTTAGTCACAATCGCAAAAGCAGACGGATACGCGAATTGCGCATGGCCTGGTGGGGGTGGGTATTTTTTCCAAACTTATGAATAACAATATTTTTTTTAAAATAGATAGACAGGAATGGAGGAGAGTGGGAAATTTTACGCTGGCGGGGAATGCGTCAAGCACTAGATTAGAGTGAAGAGTGCACATTGGGCATCCTTAGTCAGTGCTTTAGAGGCCACGAAGCAATTCCTAGGATAGACGAACGACGACGCTCTCGCGACCGACGCGCTGCGGCACACGACGACGTTTCTACAATACGCTGAACACGCGCTTAAAGCAAAGTGTGTGCAGTGAAGTGAGGTGCTACGAAATATACCTTCAAATAGAGCCCCTTTTCTAAAAAAGTAAGCGCCTGAGTGAGAGTGGATACCGATGATTTAGTGTGGCCTTCTCGCATGTGTGTACCCGTCAGGATGGTTCTTTTGAGGACGCGCCGGATTGTCGCTGGATATCCTGCAAAAATTCCTGCCCGATAAAGAGCCGTTGGATTTTAGTCGGAAATTCGATACGCTTTATTAGATAAGTTGGACATGCGCATCACTAACGTTGCAGCGAAATGAATGATCGGTTTTTGTAGGACATCCAGTGACTGACATACTATGTACACGTATAAATAAAACACCTAATTTCGGCTCTTCCACTAACCTATTTTATGTATCTCAGGCTTCTTGCGTTTGTAGCGCCTTCAAAAATGGATTTCGTAAAAATTTGATAAGAGTACGAAAAAAATCCGATACACTACTAACCTACCAAAAATTTGATATTTTTGCTGAAAAATAATTCGGAGGCGTCCAGCGGCCGAAAGATCGGGCTATTATGCAAACTCCACTAGAGATAAAATTAACTTTTCGAAAACGTAGGCGGTCCGCACTTTCAGCGCCAGAATGCTCAAAAATTTGAGAAAAAATTCGCCTTTCCAAAAATAGAAGATCTTGAATTACCTACAGCTGGAGAAATGCACAATATCGCTGAATTCGATGTGCCTATTCCATTTGAAAAGCCAGCCATTAGTTTCATTTAACAAAACAATTAATGCTAGACAGGATAAGGGTAATTAGAAGAAACATTTCATGGGAACTGAATAGTTTTTTTGGGTGAATTTTGAAAACTCGAAAAAATAATGTGGAATAATAAAGCACGTACATACTAACAAAATAGTAGTTGATTTGAAATGAAATTACTAGACTCAAACCTAGTGCAGTTGAACCAGCATATGAATCAATTTCAACGCACTATTTATAAATTTCCGAATAACTTCGAAAATGAAACAAATATTCGTTTTATACTAGGTTTCAATATGTAATCTATTTTTGTTGTGTGTATTTTACCTACAAAACTCAATATCGATTGGAAAATTACAAAAATTGTTTACTTTCCCAATAAAATTCGAGCAATCGACGTTACCTCAAACAGTAATTTCAAATTAGTCACTAAACTATTAACGTTAGAGCCCGTCCTGGGCTCTAATTTAATGAGGTAATATATAAATTCTTATTTTAATTACCCGGCCATTAAATGAAGATCTACTTACTTATTTATTACAATGAACTTATTTGATTATATAATTAATTGCGGTCATGCGATGTTAATTCGTATATTATCTACAGAATTTATGTTTACGTTCGGTATTTTTGGCCCTAAAACTGCAATAATTTTCGCTAATTATCTCCGATACACATTTAAGAAATAAAATATAATAGCAATTAAACAACCCAAATTCCAACATACAACATTCCATTTCCAACAGAACACCGGGATGCGTAAATTTAATTTTATTACGCCATTACTCCATGTGATTTACTCGAACAAAACCTTTAATTAATTTACAAAACGAACGTAAACAAACCATCCCGATATTACCGGTGACACATAAAAAAAAAATCCTTTGATCGCTCGTTCCCCATGCAATGCACGAGAAAACAAGAACAAATCGATCAGCATCTGCATCAAACGGACTCAAAATGTCGCTGAATGCTAATCGACATCGACAATTTCGTAATTTTAGACTGTACCCTATTTATTCAGTATTTTTAGAACAGCGGTTCATTCTAAAAGTAAACCCAGATTCTGGCCTGAATTGATTTATAGATCACCCTCTCGTTTTTTATAGAGCCGTACCGCATAAAGTTGTAAAAATTCACGAATAACTGGGACACGAAGCTCCAAGCATAAAAGCTCGCTTCGGGAGTAGCTCGACGCCGGGTCAATTGGAATAATGTTTGGCGTTTGTTCTAGGGCCGATTTCATGTCATCATTATCGAAATAAAAAAGATATAGCATGGGAGTGGCAGAGGATTTCGCTCCCAGCTTCACCCAAAAGCCTCAGCTGAGGCAGGAGGACGATGGTAACAAGCTCATATTCGAATGCCAGCTACTGGCGGCGCCGAAACCCGAAATCGAATGGTTTCGCAGCGATGTTCCTTTAACCGAAGATAGCAGAACAAATTTCAAAATCCAATCGATAGGCACGAACAAATTCTTAGTTGTACTCGAATTAGATGATGTCATTGAAACCGACGCCGGCCTTTACAAGGTCAAAGCGAAGAACACCATGGGGGAGGTTGCCGCTTCCATCAATCTCAACTTCAGCCGTAAGCATTTTACATAAAATTTCTATTTATTTCTTTACTTATAACAATTTTTTTGTTGCAGCCATGGACGAACCGAAGGAAAAGTGAGTATATATTACGAATGTTACTTAACTAATCGAGTCCTTAAATTTGTCCTGACGTAGGTCTTGAGTAATTTGAAGTACATACTTTAGTTTTGACGCATCAAGGCTCAACGCCTGCTCACTTACATTTTTTAACAATTCATAACAAACACAATTGCTTGCCAAAAATTACGTTAGTATTAGTCATTTTTTTTTGGTCGAATCGTTTACCCATTATATGCCGTTTAAAAATAACATGATTGAGCAAGTAGGATTTTTATTGATCGGAAATCGATGATTTTGCAGACAAATAGATGGTCTTGCACCTACTTTCGCGAAAAAACCAGCAATTCGTCAAGAAGATGATGGTAAAAAACTACTTTTCGAATGTCGCATACAGGCCGATCCACGACCAACGGTCAGCTGGTCTCATAATGGCAATGCTGTCAGCGAAGGTCCACGTCACAAGGTAAAGATAGATACTAGATACTGTTAGATATACATATTTAAGTTCGTTGTTTATTTGCAATCGTATTTCACTCCGTATCATCTTCGAAACGGCAACCTTGTGGTTATTTTAATCTAATAGATCTACCTTTGTAAACACGGCTAAACTTAAGTATGCAATATGGGTCAGGTCAAGAAAATAATCTATTTTCGTGAAACTGTCCAATTCTTGTCAAATGGCTCCCATTAACCTCATTCCGCGATTATTCGCGTGGTTTTTCCCTCTTTCACGAATCCGTTGTTTCTTCAACTTCACTCTATTACCACATTCTCTATTAAACATAACTTTTCTCGGTATCTTTACGATCTTTAAACTTTCATAAACGCTTCGTAAACTTGTGACATATTTAATAGGTCATATCAATGTCATAATCGAGAGAATTATGATTTTGCTACAGTATTTTAGTGTTTACATTTGGCACATTTTGTGTTCTAATTTTAAAGCGTTACAGATGTCACCTGTTGTTTTTTTTAAATTAGTCTCGGATTTTCTGTACATAGCCTGTTTTCTGTTTGATACGGCGATCAAATGAATACAAGCATGCTCTTAGATTCCGCCAAAAAAATGCGCGGGTATAGGAATTGAAAGATTGCCTGGAAGAGATGAGAACACCATGAATATCGTTAATTCTCCTATAAGTTGCTGTATGAAATTAAAGGGGGTTCAGTCGAGATAGATTCTTTGCCGGTGGTCATTCGTGGCGAATAAAGAAAATCTAATTCTCTTTCAGTTAAGAATTGATAAAGATGGTCATTCATATTTTGCTACCCTTGAAATAATCGATGTCACGGTAGAGGATGCTGGCAAATACAAGGTTAACGCAAAAAATGATTTGGGAGAGAGTAATGCAACGATCAGCTTGAACTTTGACAGTAAGTTTTTTGTTCCGCTTCTTGTTGTCTGCTTTGTGTGTCCTTTTGTCAGCCTCAGCCTCAGCGTCCAGTACTGATTTTTTTTTCTATTTGAGAATTGGAAGTTAAAGCGAATAACCATATAGAATTAACCAAAAGGAGCTAACTAGAAATTGTAAAAAATTATGTTTAGTACAACATCAAATAGGCTATATTATTGTACATCGAGCGAGCATACTTCCTTTTTATAATACTACTACTACTGATCAAACGGCTTGTCAAGCTTGCTGAAACCAAACAATCATTACACTAAAAAAATATCGATATTTTTTTTAATGAAATCCGATAAACACAGCAACAGCAAATTTCTCCCTAAAATACTCTTAAATAGCAGCAAGTTACGGACAAGTAAGTCAGCACTCGTGCACAGTACAATGGACTAACAGATGCTTAATATCAGCTCAGCTTTTAATATGCAGTTTTAACAATTTCATTTCTAATTAATGTGTACATTAAAAACATGGGTATCTTTTTGTGTGAGTTAAAGCTTAGATTAGATTGAGTGTAACTGTTCGCAAAAATGACGATAATGCGAATAAGTATCCTGGCTGACACAGAGTGTGGCTGGATTGAACGTTACAGTTTTTTTAGGCCAAACTAAGAGGAACCTACCACCCGCACCATCAACACTTGTTTGTTAACAACATTTAATACTAAGTCTAAAAGGCCATGTTCTTGCAAATGTGACACTTTTCTTTCAGAGTTGTTATTACACAAATCAAAAAAAATATGTATGAAAAAAGAAAAGAAATTATCTTTCACTTTAACATGATTGAATGATTAAAAGCTGAGCTTTTTCTTTTTCGATAAGCATTGTAAGTTGCGCGAGTGTTGCTGGCTGTCCTGTGTCTTGATACAGCCAGTTTAGGAGAGTTTCTGCTCACTAGGCGATGAGGCACCAGTGCCCGAAAAGGAGGGCATCAAGCCGACATTCACAGAGCGTCCGGTTATCCGGCAGACTGACGATGGTTCGACCGTCACCTTCTTGTGTCGCTGCGTCGGAGATCCGAAACCCGAAATCCAGTGGTAAGTTTAGGATTGTTAAGTGCATTTGCTTGCAGAGAGACAAATCAATCGATGAATTTCCCATCAGGTACCACGGAAAGGAGGAGCTCGTATCGAACAACAGGTACTCGATGTCGCTGGACGTCGACGAGAAGATTTACTACATAGCTAGATTAGAGATAAGAAACGTAAAACGGAACGATCGCGGAGAGTATCGCGCTATAGCGAAGAACAAACACGGCCAAGGCTTAGCGACGATCAACCTCAATTTCGAGGGTATCGAAAAACCCAAGTAAGGCACGAACTGATCTTTTGGCATGTGGCTCAAAAAAAAAAATACCTCTAGACACACCGTTCTGTATCTATTGCAGAATACCCGATGGTAAAGCGCCGAGATTCCCGAAAAAACCCACCATCAGACAAGAAGGAGATGTTCTGATCATGGAATGTCTCCTCGAAGCTCACCCCGATCCCGATATCACGTGGTTTCAGAGCGAAAAGAGCATCGCGGACAGTTCGCGTGTCCGTATGCTCAGAAAAACAACTAGTAAAGACATCTATCTTCTCACATTAGAAATCGCTAATCCAACACGAGAAGATGGCGGTCATTACAGATGCAATGCTTTCAATGAATTCGGCGAAAGCAACGCCAATATCGCGTTGAACTTCCAAGGTAGGATGTGCGAGGATCACAACCGTCCGAACCGTACAGTTTATTTATTTACTACACACTATGTATCTGTATTATGTGTCTGTGAAACGTCCAATTCCGTTACTCATTTCCAATTTGTTCCAGTGACGTCTTGCCAACAACCACCAACACTCTGTCTTCGACTTGTGTTACTGTCATTTTGCATGAGCATGGCCTTTGATTTTCCCCACTCGTTGTCGGAACGCATTTAACTTGATTGTGTTACAGGTGGCGATAGCGCCGATGGTTTTGCGCCTTCTTTCGTTGAGAAGCCCAAAATCATACCGAATGAGAGCGGCACTCTCATTACTATGAAATGCAAATGCAAAGCTAAACCGAAGCCGACCGTTACTTGGTTCCGTGGAACCACTGTTGTCAAAGAATCGTCGAAAATTAAAATGATGATTGTCGATCTCGACGACGATAAATTCGATTTGTCGCTCGAAATCAAGGTTAGTCTTCAACAATTATCCTTTTATACTATCGGTACATTGAACCTTTCCAGGACCCCTCAGCCGCCGACGGTGGTACCTACAGGTGTCACGTGAAGAACGAATACGGAGAAAGCAACGCGAATCTCAATTTGAACATCGAGGCCGAACCCGAACCCGAAGGTGAAGGACCAACGTTCGTCGAAAAGCCGAAGATTACTTCCCACGATGGTGGAAAGCTGGTTGTCATGGAGTGCAAAGTCCGTTCTAATCCCAAACCCACGATCGTTTGGTTCAGAGAAGGCAAAGAAGTCACCGAATCCTCCAAGATACAAATCAGCGTCAAACAAACCGAAGAAGACGTGTATTACGTCAAATTGGAACTGAAAGATCCAGGAACCGAAGACTCTGGATTGTACAAGTGCAACATCAAAAACACTCTGGGCGAACTCAACGCCAACCTAACTCTAAACATCGAAATCATACCGGTCATCAAAGAGAAACCTAAAGTTATTAAAATAATTAAGAAGAAAACAGTCATCGTGGAATGTAGAGTTTTGAGTAAATTCGCTCCGGACTGTACTTGGTTCAAAGAAGAAGAAGCCGTGAAAGAGGATTCTCGGCACACCGTTCACGTTGAAAAATCCAAAGAAGTAAGCGCGTTTCTACAATTCACTGACATTGTTCTAATAATCATGCGCTAATTCCAGGGCGAATTCACCGTCAAATTGGAAATAAACGAAGTCGAGAAGCGAGACAAGGGCATGTACAAACTGGTGGCCAAAAACGAAAAGGGCGAAGCCACTTCGCAAACCGTCGAAGTCACCGAATTACCGCCAGACGAAAAACCGAAAGGGGAAAAACCCAAACTCACGAAACTAACAAACATAGTAAGTTTACGAAAACTGCTACAGAAGCTGCACTTCATAAGTGTTTTATTCCTGCTCTCCAATACTTTTGCCAATACATTGTTCCACGTCTCATACCTTTTGCTTTAGATTCCCATAGTCTTATTGGCTTCTATGAATCCATCCATTGCAATTGATTCCACCAATTCAGTTGGCGTTCTGCTTCAAACATACTCAGTGATTCAATGTTCAACAACTCATCTCTGATATAATCATTCCTTAATCGTTCTTTTCTGGTAACTCCTTTGACTTCTATGTTTCCTTTATGTTTACTTATTCATGGCATCATTCTTGCTTTCTTGTTTTCCCATTTTGTGCATTGTGACATTACCGATCTCTTTTCTACGACAGATCACCGAAGAAGGCAAGTCGGTCGACTTCATAACTTCGCTGAAAATCGAAGACAAAACCGTCAAGATCACTTGGTACAAGAACTCCACCACCATAACGGAATCATCGGATGTGAAGATATCCTTCGACGGCACCGTCACGCGCCTTAGTATTACCAAATGTAAAGTAACACATTCCGCCACGTACAAGTGCGTCGCCAAGAATGAATTTGGCGAAGACGAAACCAGCGCCACGCTCAAGGTCAAGGAAGCCAAGGATGAGGAAGAAGAGGAGGAGGAAGAGGAATCCGAGGAGGTAAATTCGTTGTTTAAATCGTCGATGAATTAATCATTCCGGTGCTCTTAGGAAACCGTCGAAGAAAAGAAGGAGGAAAAGAAAGAGGAGAAGAAGGTGGAAAAGAAAGAAGAGAAAAAGGAGGAAAAGAAAGAAGAGAAAAAGGAGGAAAAGAAGGTAGAGAAGAAGGTTGAGAAGAAAGAGGAAGACAAAAAATCTGTCAAGAAAGTCGAAAAGAAGGAAGAAGAGAAACTCATAATCAAGGTAAGCTAATTTAATACACTGTAACTCTATTATAAAAAAAAAAAACTTCAAAAATTAAATGAATCCGTTGACTTATTAGAAGGAGGAGGAAAAGAAGAAGGACGAGAAAATCGCCGCCAAAAAGGAGGAGGTTAGTACGCGAGTTTGTCTAGTTCTGTCCGTGTCTTACTTGTGTTTGTCTGTAGGATAAGGAAACCGTCGAGAAGAAGTCCACCAGGCGCACGTCCGTTCAACAGGTAACTCGCATCCAAACCCCAATTATACCAATTACTAATCAAAATTACACCGTACAATCGCGCAGGTCGAACAAAAGTCCGAATCGCGAAGGAGCTCGATCGTGCAAACCGACGAGAAAGTCGTCAAAGACGGGAAAGTTAGTCGAAAATCGTCCATAACGCAAGTAAACGAGGAGAGTAAGACTGAGTCTAGACGAACGTCGTTAGTTGACGACAAGAAAAAGGTACGGGCATCGCAAAATTGCGCTATTTGCAGCTTACGCTTCTTCGTTGTCGCTATTGCAAACCGACGAAAATTCAATCGACTCTTTTATTTCGCAGATCACTAAAGATACTAAAAAATTGGAATCGACTAAAGAATCGGTGAGTAAAGTAATCCAATTTCGTTTTGCTATCGTTTATAATAAACCCTGAAATTATATACCTATAGACAACACCTGACACACCAACTAATCACATTGAAGACACTCTTAAAAAAGACGATGCCAAAAAGGTAGTCAAGAAAACCGAAGATAAACTAACAACAAAGAAATCTTTAACCGAAACCAAAACTAAAGACGAAGTCAAACGTCCTTCTTTAACACCCGAAGCTAAACCTAAAGAGGAAGTTAAAAGGCCATCTTTAACACCTGAAGCTAAGCCTAAAGATGAAGTTAAACGTTCATCTTTAACACCTGAAGTTAAACCTAAAGAGGAAGTTAAACGTTCATCTTTAACACCTGAAGCTAAACCTAAGGATGAGTTGAAACGTCCATCTTTAACACCTGAAGTTAAGCCTAAAGAGGAAATTAAACGTCCATCTTTAACACCTGAAGCAAAACCTAAAGAGGAAATTAAACGCCCATCTTTAACACCTGAGGCTAAGCCTAAGGATGAGGTGAAACGTCCATCTTTAACACCTGAAGCTAAGCCTAAAGAGGAAATTAAACGCCCATCTTTAACACCTGAGGCTAAGCCTAAGGATGAGGTGAAACGTCCATCTTTAACGCCCGAAGCTAAGCCAGCTGGCGAAGCTGCGAGAAAATCATTGACTCCGGAACCCGGAGTGAAGAAACCGGAATTGAGAGCGCCCGAGAAGGTACACGCACAACTTTTCTGCGCATTTTGCACGGATCTGACCACTACTCACTCTTATCTACTCTTCGCATTTAAAAAGCGCATTCTTTAGTATTATAATTAATTTACAGTTCGCGATCTAATCGATTGGCTTTAAAATTCTACAGGATTTCTATAATTTAATCCTTCTGAACTGGATCTTTGCTTGTGATCTTCAATTAAGCGATTGAAACTTGATGACTGAATTAGTAATTTGTATAATTTTTTTCATGCTCGTCTGTGCTGTCTTTGTGGAACTAGGCCGAAGAGAAGCAGGAAGTCTCAGCTCTCAAGAAGGTAAGTTCGATATTAGTCCTCCCGATCTTTTTCCATTCCATTGACAAACATCAAAATACATACACATTATCTCCATGCGGGAATTTTGTAATAAATAATTAATTATTCAGCCGTTGGACAAACCTAAACGAACTATCCCGCCCAAACAAGAGGCCAAAAAAGGCTCGTTTTTGGATATTCAGTTGAAACCCGTCGCTCAAGACGGTAAAAAAGCGGAAAAAGCCGAAAAGATTGATGTTGAACTCAAGGTAAAATTCGAGAAACACCTTCTTGTGTCTATCTTTCTTCTCTATTTCCACTCATATTCGCCGAATTCTTGTGAATAACCCAACTTCTGTCGAGCAAACGCCTTATGTGTCTTTTTTAAATATGTTTACAAATTTTCTTCTTCTATTTTAACTACTGTAAATATGTTTCTACTAACTTTATCTTATCCTCTTCGTCTACACCTTCAACAGTATCTTTATCTTCTCTACTTGACTTTCTATTCTCTTTGTTACTAATTATATGGTGTCTATACCCTCATTTCTTCAATTCTACGTTATTAACTGTTGTATCTTTAATTAACGCGCAATTCTATTTTTCTATTTACGATGTAATAATTAAAAAATCTGTAATTAACAATCTTTTCTACAAGGTGTTCCGTGGGTAAATGTTAAAACTTTAAATGTATATTGAGGTGGGTACCTCTATGTGCAGTTGAATTTTAGTGCATTTGCCAATGCAACGCCCTTTAATTACACTTTCTCAATAACCCTCTCGCAGATAATTGCGTGATTAACAATTCGCTGCGTCGACGAAATTAATTGGTAAAAATGTTACTAGAAAACCGGTAACGATAAAGAGAAAACGGCG
The DNA here is from genome assembly GCA_918026865.1 of Phyllotreta striolata. Classification (NCBI taxonomy): domain Eukaryota; kingdom Metazoa; phylum Arthropoda; class Insecta; order Coleoptera; family Chrysomelidae; genus Phyllotreta; species Phyllotreta striolata. Next base: position 3,374,754 of record OU900103.1, read on the forward strand.
GTGAAAAAATCCGGTAAAAAAGAAGAGTCGTACGATGTGAACGCGTGGGAGAGCATTCCAGATTACGAACGCCCCGTATTGGAGAAATACGAAAAAGCCGACCAACCGGAGTACGCCGGTCGGGAAAAAACGAAACTGTCGAAGGTAATCCGCAAACGAACCGCTTCGCTTTAAAAAAAAAAATGCACAAAACTCACGCCACACTAACCCGTCGAACGTCCCGAATCTACCCTAACTTTCGTCCCAGGACAAGCCGTCGCTGGCCGTCGAAGGCAAGGAGAAGGCGCCCTCGCAGGCGGCCGTCTCCGAGCAGCCGCGGCCCAGCCTGCCCCAGATCAAGACGCCCGACGCCCCCAAGATCGAGGTGAGCAGGGAGCGGACGCCCGAGCCGCGGAAGAAGTCGCTCGAGCCGGGCGGCACGGGCAGCAGGAGGGGCTCTCTCATACCCCCGGAAGCCATGGGAAGGCGCGCCAGTCTCATCATCTCCGACGAGGTTCGTAGCTCGCTATGTCTCTTTTCTAACACTCGTTCGGTTTATTTTTTTTATCAATATATTCTCTAGCGTTTCTGTGGCGTCCTGTGGAATACCGTACTTTTGTTCTTGTAATTTATGTTTAAAATTTTATGTCTTAGGAAAAAAGGAAACTTCGACCTGGAGAGGTTAAAGAGGAGAAAAAGGTAACCAACAGAATAAACTCCAGCGTACGCCTAATTTTTTTTTAATTATTTTACTATTTACCATACAAGAGGAAGCGCAGCTGTGAACTTTCTCGTTGAAGCTTTTTTATTACAACCGACTCTGCTATATTACAACTACACAATAATTTTTTACATACTATTGCATAAATCATTACATGAATATAGCAGCGTCCATGTTGACGATATTTATATTTTTTACGACACAAAATCGAGCTGTGGCGATGCACCGATAAACTAATGCATAATGTGGTCATCTGTTATTATTCCAAAAAAAATTCGCAACTCGCATGATTTACCTACTTTAGAGCACCTGCCAGGCAGCAGCCAACACTACTTACAGGGCATCGAGTATATATACACACGCAGGAACAGCAGGAGATATCGCAAATAATACAATAAACCTTGATTTGAACCAAATTTACGATCTACGGTTTGTAAATATACATAAACCGAATCGATCAGTCGGTTATTGTTTATGTTTGCAAGTCGATGATTTAATTAAATAAATTTCTAGTGATTTATTTTGAGCTGGTACTATTTTTGTTGTTATGCCCGCAGGGAGGAAAATTACGACCTGGGGAAGTGCTAGATCCAAAGGTGAGGTTTGTGTCAGAAGTAAAAACACAAAACTGACCTTGGGTGGGAAATTTAACCAGAATGTCTTGTACTTGCTTGTTTTTTTTTTGTTTTGTTCCTGTATTAAAGTATATTGTTTTTTTATTTAAAGAAAAAGGGGAAACGTCCAGGAGTTATTGACGACCAGGTTAGGGTGAAATTAAATGTTGATTCAAAGATTGGAATTAGAAACGTCAATAATATTTCTATATGTTTGTGTCTAACGTAGATACATTTCATAGGGTTTTCTTGGGGAAACCTTGTCTTTAATATCCATGTATAGATTAGATCAATGTAAATAAAATATACTATATCAACAGGTCAACTGAAGGCATCATTCCCCAGTATTAAATTACACTCAAATATTAAAAAAAAAATCACTTCAGATTTCATTTCCGAATAATAAAAAAAATGTTTTCCCATTTCTTCTAATCCAACATTAGGACCTTCAGTGACCTTTAGTATTTTAGTATTAATTTTTTACTCTGTGTGCTAATTGCGTGTTTGTGCAAGGGGTTTACCTAAAACTTAAAACATGTTTAGATTAGTTACGAAAATGACATATACGGATATATAGCGCCCATATGTGCATTTTTCTCAGTGTATATACTCGCAAATAAATGTTTAATCGAGTTAACGCGCTTTACCTAACAATGCGATGTCATTAATCAGCCGAGCCTCTGCTAAAAATTAATCCACGTACGTCCTAAATACGCACAATGGAATTTTCATTCGAAAAACAAAAAAAATCAAATCGCGAAATTCCATTTTGCCGAGAATAGGTGCAATTAGGGCGGATGTAAAGCATTGTTTTCCATATAGCGCCGCCGGCCGAGCTCAGACGTGCGCCGTCCGAGCGTCGCCGACATGGAGGACCTCATCAACAAGCCCTCGACCCCGCTCAAGCCGAGCGGCCCCAAGGGAGCCGCCCCGCAGATCGTCGACGTCCAAGAGAACTACTCGTCCGTGGAAGGTACGCTCGCCCCCCGCGCATTTCCCCGCGCTCGATCACTCAAACCTGACTTCTTCCAGATCAAACCGCCTACATGACGATCCAAGTCGAGGGCGACCCGGCGCCGACGTTCAAATTCTACAAAGTACGCGAACCGAGCCCGCTCCACGCGTACCGTTTACGTTAAACCACGTTCGAATTTTCAGGGAGTCACCGAGATCATCGAAGGTGGTAGGTTCAAGTACGTGACCGACGGGGAGACGAATTTGATAACGCTGTGCATAAGGAAAGTGAAGCCCAACGACGAGGGCCAGTATAAAGTGATTGTGTCGAACATACACGGAGAGGACACGGCCGAGATGACGCTCTTCGTCGCCGGTAAGTGATGGAGAGGTGATTGGGTGATTTATACGAGGTGATTTGCTCTGTTTGCGTGTAGGAGCGGGTGGCGTGGATTTCCGTTCGATGCTGATGAAGAGGAAATACGCCAAATGGGACAAAGACAAAGGGGACCCCGATTGGGGCGATCTAAAGGAAGTCGAGAAGCCTATTCCTGCGCTCAAGAAAGTCGAAAAGGTAAGATAACTATCCCAATTAACTACTAGCTATTTCGATATAAGTAAGTATAATAAAAAGAGATGATAATTACTGAAATCCGAAGTTCCTCAGGTGGTTTAGATGCAGTTTTCTTTTTGTAGAATCCTGTACCTTCGAGAAGGCCTTCACTGGCTGAGTTAATACCAGATTGGCCAATACTTCATCACTTTCAAAGAAAGGAGGTTGGACAGAACACTCCTGTCTCTTTGTCAATGTCTAACCCGTTGCACGTAGAACTTTGTACATATATTTCTTTCACAAGTGATCGTTACTCTAAATTTTTTGTTCGAGAACGTTTTTTATTAGGATTTTTTTGTACATATTGTTACGTCGTATTCCTCTTACCAGTAAAACTTTAACCTCGTAAAGTTTTACATCGATCGAACTTAACTCAAATTTCTGGTGTCGATTCAATGTTGTGTCTCGTCTTTCGTACTGTAGATATTGATGTTCTCACAATATTTTTACATTTTTCAACTTGTACATATTATTTTTTACAGCGAAAGTAATCTTGTAATATATTTTTTGTATATAGCATTTGGTTAACAAACAACATCGATTTATAACAGAAGTTAATTGATTTTTCTTGCTTGTAGAAACAAGAGAGCTTCCTAAAACCGCTAGTAGATCAATTCGCCAAGGAAGGAAAAGACAAGAAAGTTGTATTCGAAGCTGGATTTTCCAAGCCGAATTGCAAGCCAAAATGGCTCTTCAGAAAAGACGTAAGCACATTAAACCACAATACATTAAAATATTAAAACAATATTTCTCGCTTAGGAATTATTCCCTGGCAGCAAGTACAAATTCAAGAACGAAGGCGACATGTACCAGCTGATCATCAGCAACCCGAAAGTGGAGGATACAGGAAAATACTCCATAGAAATAGGAGGTGTCAGTTCCACGGGATTCCTTACAGTCGAAGAACCGGATCCGAGCTACACCTTCACGAAACCCCTTAAGAAAAAATACGACGGCTACACGAAACACGAAACAGAACTAGCTTGTACAGTCAGCAGCAGCTTAGCAACAGTAGGCTGGTACAAGGGCGACAAGAAACTCGACGACGGCGACAAATACAGCATATCGAAAGACATAAACGGAGTCTGTCGGCTAACAATAAAAGACTGTACGCTCGAAGATTCCGGCGATTACGTATGCAAACTGGAAAAACAACCGGACAAAACAGCCACGAAAGTCAACATCGTCGAGTACCCGTACAAGTTCGTGAAGGTGCTGAAGCACCAGCAGCACGTCGAAAAGGAGAACATCACGCTGGTGTGCGAGCTGAACGACGCCGGCGGCGACGTCCAATGGTTCAAAAACGGCGAGGAAATCAAACCCGACAAGCGGCTGGTCGTCAGCAAGGACGGCCGCAAGCGCAAGCTGGTGATCAAAGACGCCAAAGTCACCGACGCCGGCATGTACTCTTGCACCACCAACGCCGACAAGACCGAAGCCGAGATCGTCGTCAACTACCTGAACCGGTTCAACAAGAAGCTGAAGGACACCGTCGGCGTGGAGCGCGAGAAGCTCGTCATCGACATCGAGCTGCAGGACTCGACGGCGCCCTGCGAGTGGTTCTTCAACGGCGAGCCGATCGTCGCGTCCGATCGCATCGAGATCAAGAACCTCGGCGGCGGCAAGCACCAGCTGGTGTTCAACAACCTGGACATGAGGGACAACGGCGAGATCAAGTGCGTGTCCGGCAAGCTCGAGTCGGCCATGCAGCTCGACGTTAAAAAGGGCGAAAGCAAGCCGGTGATCAATTTCCCGTCGGAGTTCGCCGCGCCTATTAGCAAACCCGTCATCCTCGAAGTACCGTATAAAAGTAATTTATACGATATTATACACGCTTGTATTTACCACTAAAATTGGTACGTTTTTAGTTGATGGTACGAGACAAACACCTCTAGAAGCTAAACTAATCAAAGACGGCAAAGTACTTCCTCTTAAGGATGTAGAAACTATCATATCAGACGACAAAGTTGTGTTCAAAATCAAGAAACCAACAAGAGAACAGTCCGGTCCCTACCAGATAAAATTATCTAACGGACAAGGTGAAGATGTTAAAGATGTGAAGATCACCATGCAAGACGTCCCGAGTCCGCCTGAGGACGTTAACGTTACCGATGTTTTCCAAGATAACTGCAAAGTGTCGTGGAAACCGTCGAAAGATAACGGGGGTACTCCTATTTTGCACTACGTCGTCGAAAGGCAAGACCTCAGCCTTAAAGGTAAATTCGAATCGAAGCTAAGCGGGTAAACTTTAAATATTTTCAATTATAGCTGGTTGGGAAAACGTTGGCGAAGTTAAGGCTAATGAACCTACGACTTTTAAAGTTGAAAAACTAATACCCAAAAAAGAATATAAATTTAGAATCAGAGCGGTTAATCAATTGGGCTCCAGTGAGCCCGCATTGTTTGCTAAACCAGTTTTAGCAAAGGATCCTTGGGGTAAGTATTGGAAAGTTGTGCCGTTTGGATGTAAATTTTATACCAAGTTTCAATATCTGTAAATATAACTTCTTTTGAAGCTTGGTATGACATTATGCGTTATTACAATCATCACCCATATTTTGTAATCGTCTTCAGTGTTGCTAACCCATGTGAATTGTAGACGAAAATCACATTCATTCTGTAGGGTATGTACTTCAAACATTGTGATGTTAACAATCGAATGCACGTAAATGTATTATGTTTTTCACGGGTGTTTCTGTCTAAATAACTGATGAAAAACTGATGCAGTAGAAGCTAAAAATCTGTTTGTATCTTAACAAACAATACAAAACACTTATACACACATAAAAAAAAACAATTCGACTAGTGCATTTTGATTGGAAAGAAAACAGCGTTAGCAACACTACCGCCTTGACCAGATATTCATAAATGAGGATATTTCAGATGAAGCGAGTAAACCAAAGGACGTTGAAGTCGTCGATTGGGACGTTGACCACGCTGATATAACGTGGAAAACTCCCGATAGCGACGGAGGGGCCCCGATCACCGGCTACGTAATCGAATTCAAAGAAAAATTCGCGAAAGATTGGAAAAAAGGCATCGAAGTACCCGGCGATCAATTCAAAGGAACTGTCCCGAACTTAAAGGAAAACAGCACGTACGAATTCAGAGTAAGGGCCATTAACAAAGCAGGTCCTGGCGAACCCAGCGACCCGACCAAACCAATCATAGCCAAATGCAGATTCGTCAAGCCGTTCATAATCGGCAACGATTTGAACAACATCATCATCAAAAAGGGACAAGTCGTCAAATACGACATAAAATTCGGAGGCGAGCCGGAACCCGAAGTCCAATGGTTCTTGGACAAGAAAGAAATCAAGCCCGACATGGAAGAACGAATAACGATCGATAAGTACGAAAAGAACACGATCATCACGGTGCGCAGATGCGCCCGCGCCGACAGCGGCAAGTACCGCCTGGTCCTCACCAACAGCTCCGGCACGTGCGAAGGCATCGCGGAGGTCATCGTGTTGGACAAACCGACGCCGCCCAAGGCCATGAAGGTCGAGGAAATCCGCGCCGATCACGTGAAGGTCGCTTGGCAGCGGCCCGAAGACATCGGCGGCACCGACCTCACCGGCTACGTCCTCGAAAAGATGGACATGGACACCGGACGGTGGATACCCGCCGGCGAAGTCGGCCCCACGGAGTCATCTTTCACCTTCAAAAACCTAACGCCCAAGAAGAAGTACAAGTTCAGGGTGAGGGCTAAAAACAAGGAGGGTGAGTCGGAGCCGTTGGAGACCGACGATTTCATATTAGCCAAGAATCCGTACGACGAGCCCGGAGCGCCCGGCCAGCCGGAGATATTCGACTACGACAACAAGAGCGCCAGCCTGAAATGGGCGAAGCCCGACAACGACGGCGGCCGCCCCATATCGCACTACACCGTCGAAATGAAGGACAAGTTCGCCGCCGATTGGACGGAGGTGGCCAAAACGGCGGACGCCACGCCGGAGATCGTCGTGCCCGGTTTGAAAGAGAACATGGTGTATCAGTTCCGCGTTAAAGCGCATAACAAAGCGGGACCTAGCGCTCCATCCGCGCCCACGGCAAACCACCTCTGCAAACACAAAAACTGTAAGAATTTTTTGTTTGATTCGCTTGATTGATCTATTTATTTACAAGAAGCTCTGTTCCGTTTTACGATTACTAATTTTCACCGTATTTTCTCTTAGAAAATATGTACGAATTTCAGCTGATATAATTATTATTTTTCCGTTTTTTTTTTCTTTTTAAATTATATTTTCAGGTTTTTCATCTGGTTTTATATGTGTACCTATTTCATATCATTTTATTGGAATTGTGACGTTTCGACATACTTTATACAGATGCCAGTTTATTTAACTATATCGTCTCTTCTAAACGAGTTGTTATGTTACAGTAAAACCGAGGATTGACAGAGAAACATTCAAAGCTGTTACAATAAAAGCCGGCCGCACGCACAAATGGGCGGTCGATTTCATGGGAGAACCTCCACCGTCCGTGAAATGGGTATGGAGAGACGACATTCCACTATCAAACAGCGAACGCATAAAAATCGAAAATTCCGATTACCACACCGACTTCACGCTGATCAACGCCGTCCGCAAGGACTCCGGAAAATACACGCTCACCATAGAAAACGAGAACGGAAAGGATACGGAGACGGTCGAATTGACCGTCTTGAGCAAACCGTCCGCACCCGGAGGGCCTTTAGTCGTCTCTGATGTGACTGCAGAAAAGGCTAAGGTGAGCTGGAGGAAGCCCGACGACGACGGCGGCAGCCCCGTCAAAGAATACGAAATCGAGAAAATGGACACCGCCACCGGCAAGTGGATACGCGTCGGCAGGGTACCCGCCGACAAAATGTCGCCGGACGGCAAAGGAGAATTCGAAGTGACCGGCCTCATTCCGGGCTCCGAGTACAAGTTCCGAGTCACGGCCGTGAACGCCGAAGGCGATTCCGAACCCCTCGTATCCGACAAACCCGTCGTGGCCAAGAATCCATTCGGTGAGTTCGAATTACGAATCGAAAAACAACGCGTTAAAACGACATTTTTCAGACGAACCCGGCAAACCAGGCACGCCTGAGATCACTGACTACGACAACAAAGGAGTCAACCTCAAATGGACGCCGCCCAAGAACGACGGCGGCGCTCCCATCGAGAAATACATCATCGAAAAGAAAGACAGATACAAGCCCGATTGGGAGAAAGCCGTCGAGGTGCCGGGAGACCAGCTGGAGGCCCGCGTGGAGGACCTCAAAGAGCGCGGCGAGTACCAATTCCGCGTCATCGCCGTGAACAAAGCCGGCCCTGGCTCCCCGTCCGACGCCTCCAAGATGCAAATCGTCAAGCACCGATCGCGTAAGTCACCCCATTCCGAACGCCCAACGAAATTTTACCTAACCCAACTGTTCCAGTCAAACCCCGAATCGACAGGACGAACCTCAAGCCCATCATCGTACGCGCCGGAAAGCCCATCAAATACGACGTCGACGTCAGAGGTGAGCCCCCGCCGACGTGCACTTGGCACCACATCGACCAAGAGGTCAAATCGGAAGGAAACATCGAAATCATTAACGTCGATTACAACACGAAGATAAACATAACGAACTCTGTGAGGAAGAACACCGGCGTTTACAAAATCAAAGCCGTCAACGAGCACGGTTCCGACGAAGCCGAAGTCGAAGTCACGGTGCTATCCTCCCCCGGCAAACCCAAGGGCCCGCTCAAAGTGACCGACGTCACGAAGGGCGGCTGCAAGCTCAAATGGGAGAAGCCCGAAGACGACGGCGGCAAGCCCATCACCGGCTACCAGGTCGAGAAGTACGACAAGCAAACGGGCCGCTGGGTGCCCGTCGGCAGGACGACGGACACCGAAATGGACGTGAAGGGCCTCCAGGAGGGGCACGAGTACGATTTCCGCGTCAAGGCCATCAACGACGAAGGGGAGTCCGAACCGCTCGAGACCGATTCGTCCATCGTCGCTAAAAACCCGTACGACATACCCGGCAAACCCGGCACGCCGGAAATCACCGATTGGGACACCGATCGCGTGGACTTGAAGTGGACGGCGCCGAAGAGCTCCGGCGGAGCGCCCATTACCGGCTACGTCATCGAAAAGAAGGAAAAATTCTCAACAACTTGGGACGAAATCCATTCTACAGACGTAAGTACACAAACTCGAATAAGATCTAGTTCTGTACGGTTTAATTTCTATTTTATAGGGACCTGCCTGCGAAGCTCGAGTACCGGGGCTCAAAGAAGGAAACACCTATCAATTCCGCGTACGAGCCGTCAACAAAGCCGGCCCTGGAGAGCCTAGTGACGCAACGAATCAACACGTCGCCAAAGCCAGGCACTGTAAGACCACCAATTCAATCTTCCTACTCGCTTTTACACAACAATTTCCTTTCAGTACGACCGCTTATCAACCGCGAAAAACTGCACACCGTCAAAGTTCGCGCTGGCCAATTGGTCAAATTCGATGTCGATGTTAAAGGCGAACCCCCACCGGTTTGCACGTGGATTCTAGCCCACAAACCTCTCGAGAACGGTCCTACCGTCAAAATCGAAAACGAGGATTACAACACCAAGCTGACGCTCAGCGACACTAAGAGAAAAGACACCGGCACCTACACTCTCAAGGCCGAGAACGATTCGGGCTTCGACGAAGCCACCGTCGAAGTCATCATCCTGGACAAACCCGGCAAGCCCGAAGGTCCGCTCGACGTGACCGAGGTCCACAAAGAGGGCTGCAAGCTCAAGTGGGACAAGCCCAAGGACGACGGCGGCTTGCCCATCACGGGCTACGTCATCGAGAAGCAGGATACGCAGACAGGACGATGGGTGCCCGCCGGTTTCGTCGACGCCGACAAAACCGAACAGCAGATCACGGGGCTCGAGCCGAACAAGAAGTACAACTTCAGAGTGAAAGCGGTGAACGAGGAAGGCGAATCGGAGCCTCTGGAAACGGACGCCGCGATCCTCGCCAAGAACCCCTACGATATACCGGCGCCTCCGGGCCTGCCGGAGATCGTCGATTGGGACGAGAAATCGGTGAAACTGAAGTGGGACAAACCCGTCAGAGACGGCGGTTCGCCCATTACCAGTTACATCATAGAAGCCATGGATAAATTCGGAGGGCAGTTCGTTAAAGTGGCGGAAGTTGGACCGCAATGCAACGGTACTGTGCCAAAACTGGAAGAAGGTAATCAATACAAGTTCCGAGTACGCGCCGTTAACAAAGCCGGCCCTTCGGATCCCTCTGAGCAAACCAACTGGCACACCGCTAAGCCCAGATTCCGTAAGTTTTCTATCAACCAAACAAATCGAAATGTATAATAATCGCATATATATTTACAGTGAAACCGCTCATCGACCGCACTAATCTCAAACCGTTAACCATCAAAGCTGGATTATCCATCAATTTGGACGTCAACATCCAGGGTGAACCTCCACCGAAAGTAACGTGGTTATTCAACGGAACCGAGCTGGCGTCCACCGATGAAATACGCATCGACAACGTCGATTACAACACCAAATTCTTCATAATGAAAGGCAAGCGCCTGCACTCGGGCAAATACACCATCATCGCTAAAAACGAAGTCGGAGAAGACCAAGCCGACATCGAGATTTCCGTGCTCGGCAAACCGAAGGCGCCTAAAGGGCCGCTGGAAGTCAGCGATGTCACCAAGCACGGCTGCAAGCTGAAATGGAAGAAGCCCGACGACGATGGCGGTTCCCCCATCGACCATTACGAAATCGAGAAACTGGATCCTCTCACCGGACAATGGGTGCCCTGCGGTCGCAGCACCGAACCCGAAGCCAACATAACCGGCTTGCAGGAAGGCAAACCCTACAAATTCAGGGTGAAAGCGGTTAACAAGGAAGGAGAATCCGAACCGCTGGAAACTGAAAAAACGATCATCGCTAAGAATCCATTCGGTGAGTTTCATTTAATGAACATTTCTGGATAGTTTTATATTAAATTGTTTGTATTTTATAGATGAACCAGGCAAACCAGGCCGTCCAGATCTCAAAGATTGGGACAAAGACTTCGTGGAGCTGGCTTGGAAACCTCCAGTCAGCGACGGAGGGGCTCCTATACAGAAATACATCATCCAGATGCACGACAAAGCTGGTCGCGGATGGATCGACGCTGCGACTGTACCCGGAGACAAAACAACCGGACGAGTCGAGACCGTGGAAGAAGGTCACGAGTACGAGTTCCGCATCGTGGCCGTTAACAAAGCAGGTCCGAGCGAACCGAGCGATCCGTCCAAACCCGTCGTTGCTAAACCACGATTTTGTGAGTACTTACATTTACACGAAAAACCCGGTTCTATTGGATGTTATCGTTTACAGTGGCTCCCAAAATCGATCGCAAGAACCTCGGCAAAAAAGTGCTGCGCACCGGCCAACTGCTGCGTTTGGAAGCCGATGTCAAAGGCGAACCTGCTCCGGTAGTGGTGTGGACGTTGAAAGAACAAACACTCAGGAACACCGACAGAATCAAAATCGACAACGAGGACTATCACACGAGCTTCGCCATGAAAAGCGTGCAAAGAAGCGACACCGGCTCGTACACGGTCACGGCCAGGAACGATTCCGGTGTAGATACAGTCGACGTTGAAATACAAGTACTCTCGAAACCGTCGAAACCGAAAGGTCCCCTTAAAGTATCCGATGTGACTGCGAACGGATGCAAACTCAAATGGGAAGCTCCCGAAGACGACGGCGGCGAGCCCATAACTGGATACGTGGTAGAGCGTATGGACGTAGAATCCGGACGGTGGGTTCCTGTAACGACCACTAAAACCCCGGAAGCCGATGTTACAGGCTTAAACGAAGGCAAAGACTACCAATTCAGAGTGAAAGCTGTTAATTCCGAAGGCGAATCGGAACCTTTGGTCACCGACGTTCCGACTACAGCCAAAAATCCTTACACCGAACCCGACGCTCCTGGCAAACCAGAAATCAAAGACTGGAACAAGGACCACGCCGACATCAAATGGACGCCGCCCAAAAACGACGGCGGCGCTCCCATCGAGAAATACATCATCGAGAAGAAGGATCCCATCACGGGTAAATGGCAGAAAGCCCTCGAAGTACCCGGCAACAAAACCGACGCCAGGGTACCCGATTTACAAGAAGGCCAGAAATACGCCTTCCGCGTAAAGGCCGTTAACAAAGGCGGCGACAGCAAACCATCAGCCGCATCAGACACGATTACAGCCAAAGATAGATTCGTGCCGCCTAAAATCGACCGTACGAACCTCAGGGACATGACGGTCAAAGCCGGCCAGCACATCCGGCTGGACATCAAAGTCACCGGAGAACCGCCGCCGGCTAAGAGTTGGTTCCTCAACAAAGCTCGCGTGGAAAACCGCGACGATATCAACGTAGATATCGAAGACTACAGAACTAAATTCGTCATCGGAGTCGCCAAGCGAGAGCACACCGGCACATTGACTCTCAAAGCCGAAAACGACTCAGGCAGAGACGAAGCAAGCATCGAAATTAAAGTGCTGGACAAGCCTTCGAAACCGGAAGGCCCTCTCAAAATCAGCGACGTCCACAAGGAAGGCTGCACGCTCAAGTGGAACCCACCGCAAGACGACGGCGGCGTACCGATCGAATACTACGCCGTAGAGAAGCTAGATACTTCCACCGGCCGCTGGGTACCAGCCGGCCGGGCGAAGGACCCCAAGATCGAGCTGAACAACCTAGAACCCGGCCAGGAGTACAAGTTCAGGGTATCGGCGGTGAACGCCGAAGGTGAATCGGAGCCCCTCGAGGCCGAGCAAACTATCGTCGCGAAGAATCCGTTCGACGAGCCCGGAGCTCCTGGTACGCCGGAGGTCACCGATTGGGACAAGGACCGCGTGGATCTACGATGGACTCCACCTGCGAATGATGGTGGATCTCCAATCACCGGATACATTATCGAGAAGCGGGAGAAGGGATCGCCGAAATGGACGAAGGCCGGCGAGACCGGACCGTACGAAACGAAGGGAACCGCGAGCAATTTGGACGAAGGCGTGGAATACGAGTTTAGAGTGCGCGCCGTTAATGCTGCAGGTCCCGGCGAACCGAGTCAAGCATCTAAATCTGTGGTTACGAAGCCCAGACGATGTAAGTATTTATCATTTTTTACAAAATTACTACGGTAGAAACATATGTTATTATATTACAGTGGCTCCTAAGATTGACCGCCGCAACCTGCATAATCTCACGGTAAAGGAAGGAGAACCTATTTACATCGATGTTAAAGTTAGCGGAGAACCAGCTCCCGACGTTACTTGGTACCAAGATGGCAGAACTCTCACTCAAACGTCGCACAAACGCATCGACGACATCCCCTACAACTCCAAGTTCTTCAACGACAAACCCGAACGCAAGGACACAGGAGTTTACAAAATTGTTGCCACTAATAAATACGGCCAAGATCAGGCTGAAATCGAAATAACAGTTGTTTGTAAGTCCAATTTCCTTATTCACCTATACCTTGTTATTTCGATTGCGCGTTTTTACAGCTAAACCAGGACAACCCGAAGGTCCTTTGGAAGTATCGGACATCCACAAAGACAATTGCACATTGAAATGGAAGAAACCTAAAGATGACGGTGGAGAGCCGATCGAGAATTATGTTGTTGAGAAATTCGATCCTGAAACAGGCATTTGGTTGCCAGTCGGCAAGACGAACGGTGCTATACCCGAAATGAAAGTTGAGGGTCTCACGCCTGGCCACGAATACAAATTCAGAGTCAAGGCAGTCAATAAGGAAGGTGAATCGGAACCACTCGAAACACTGGGAACCATTACAGCCAAAGATCCTTACAGTAAGTATTACGCGTTTTACGTAAGAATGTAAGTTAACAAGTGATATTTTAGCTACCGCTGGTAGACCTGGTACTCCCGAACCGGAGGATTGGTCCGCCAATCACGTAGACTTAAAGTGGACCGAGCCAATATCAGATGGCGGCGCCCCCATCACCGGCTATATCATCGAAATGAAAGATAAATACAGCCCGATTTGGGAGAAAGCTCTGGAAACGACCACACCGAAAACCGCGGCCACCATACCCGGATTAATCGAAGGAAACGAATACCAATTCCGAGTAATCGCTGTCAACGAAGCCGGTCTAAGCGCGCCTTCGGACGCCAGCAAAACCTTCACGGCCAAACCGAGATTCCGTAAGTTCAAAACAACAATTTCGAATCCCACGTTAATTGCCATTTATTAAATTCCAGTTGCACCCAAAATCGACAGGCGTTACCTCCACGACGTCACGATCTCCGCCGGTTCGCCGCTCAAATTCGAAGCCAACATCATCGGCGAACCTCCACCGACGGTGGAGTGGCGTTTCAACGGCAGCGTGCTCAAAAACGACAACCGCACGACAATCGACAACGTCGACTACAACACGAAAATCGCCATCCGCCCTGTCGGGCGAGACGATACCGGAGAATACAAAATCACTGCTTCTAACAGCTCTGGCAAGGATACTCACATTATTAACGTCACCGTAACCGATAAACCTACGCCACCGCAAGGACCTCTACAGGTATCCGATGTTAATAAGAACGGGTGCAAACTCAAGTGGAAACGCCCGAAAGACGATGGTGGTACTCCCATTGAATATTACCAAGTTGATAAGATGGATCCCGAAACGGGAGTATGGGTACCCTGTGGAAGAGCCAACGAACCAAGTAAGATACTAGCCCTACTAAGTTACTTACTTCTTAGTATCCTTGGATTTTCTATATTATCCACATTTCCTCTTCTCACTTTCCTAATATTAAAAGTAACGTTGTTTCAGACTTCGAAGTGACCGGTTTAACGCCTGGCCACGAATACAAATTCCGAGTGGCAGCCGTAAACGCCGAAGGCGAATCCAAACCGCTCGAAACCGATACCACAATCGTCGCTAAAAATCCATTCGACGAGCCCGGCGCGCCGGGCCACCTCAAAGCCACCGACTGGGACAAAGACCACGTGGACCTGGCGTGGTCGCCGCCCAAAGACGACGGCGGCTCGCCCATAACCGGCTACATAGTCGAGAAGAAAGACAAATTCGGCGACTGGGAGAAGGCGCTGGAAATCCCCGGCGATCAGCTCAAAGCCACCGTTTCCGACCTCATCGAGGGGCAGCCCTACCAGTTCCGCGTGCGAGCGGTGAACGCCGCCGGTCCCGGAGACGCCAGCAACGAAACGCCTACCATCATAGCGAAGCCGCGCAACTTGGCGCCGATGATCGACAGGACCAACTTGAACGAGGTTAAGATCCGCGCCGGCCAGAACTTCGGCTTCGACGTCAAAGTCAGCGGCGAACCGATGCCGACCACCAAATGGCTCATCAAGAACAAAGAGCTGAAAACCGGCGATAAAATGAAAGTCCAGCACGGCGATTACAACACGAAGATCAGCGTGAAGAACGCCACTCGCGCCGAATCCGGAACCTACACGATTACAGCGGAAAATGCGAACGGTAAGGACATAGCGGAAGTTGAGGTCATCGTTTTGGACGTGCCCAGTCCTCCGGGAGGTCCCCTTAAAGTCTCCGATGTGCACGCCAACGGCGCCAAACTCAGCTGGAGGCCTCCAGCGGACGATGGTGGACAACCCGTGGAAAGATACGTTGTGGAAAAAATGGACGAGGCCACCGGTCGGTGGGTTAACGCCGGCGAGACCGACGGCCCGGAGACTTCCCTCGCTGTTGACGGTTTAGTGCCGGGCCACAAATACAAATTCAGAGTCAGAGCTGTGAATAGACAAGGAAAATCGGAGCCGTTGCAAACCTCCCAAGCCGTCGAAGCGAAGAATCCCTTCGATGAGCCTGGCAAAACGTCTGCACCGCAAATCACGGACTACGACAAGGACTTCGTCGAACTCAAGTGGGACAAACCAGAAAACGACGGCGGATCGCCGATTACTGGCTACATAATAGAAAAACGCGACAAATTCAACCCGAATTGGGAAAAATGCGCCGAAGTCGAAGGCGACATACCCAAAGGTAAAGTGAACGACCTCATCGAAGGAACGCCCTACGAGTTTAGAATAAGGGCGGTCAATAAAGCGGGACCTGGTGAACCCAGCGACGCGTCCAAAGTCCACGTCGCAAGACCCAAAAATCGTAAGTTGTCACTCAAACATCTACTCTTTCATTAATCAAACTCTAATTTCCAGTGGCTCCGAAGATCGACAGAAACTTCTTCGCAGACCTCAAAATCAAAGTCGGCGCTACCATCGAATATAACGTACCTGTTATCGGAGAACCTCCGCCATCTAAGGAATGGAAACACAAGGAAGACGTTCTTTTTAACAACGACCGCGTGAAAATCGTCAACGAAGACTACAAAACCAGCATCAAAATAATCGACGCCAAACGATCCGACAGCGGATCCTACACGCTAACAGCGAAAAATCCCAACGGCAAAGACGAAGCCACCGTAAAAGTTACCGTGCTCGACGTACCCACCCCGCCGGAGGGACCGCTCAAGGCCGATAACATCACCAAGAGCTCGATGACCCTGCACTGGAAGCCGCCCAAGGACAACGGTGGCTCCGAAATAACTCATTACACCGTCGAGAAGCTCGACACGGAGAACATGAGATGGGTGCCGTGCGGAGAAGCCATCGGCACCTCCATGAGGGTCGATCACTTAAGCGAAGGCCACGACTATCAGTTCAGAGTGAAAGCGGTCAATAAAGAAGGCGATTCCGCTCCTTTGCAAACCACCGAGAGCATTACCGCGAAGGATCCCTACACGAGGCCAGACAGGCCCGGGGTTCCCCAAGCCACCGATTGGGACAAAGACCACGTCGACTTGGAATGGACTCCACCCAAGAAAGACGGTGGTGCTCCCATCACGGAATACATCATTGAAAAACGACCAAGACACGGGTAAGTATTGGCGTGTTGCTTAACGCAAATTAGATTAACGTTATTGCTTGTTCAGAACTTGGGAAAGAGCCTGCGAAGTTCCCGGTAACAAGACCAAGGCGACGGTGCCTAATTTGGTCGAAGGAGAAGAATACGAATTCAGGGTGATCGCCGTGAACAAAGGCGGTCACAGCGATCCCAGCGAGGCCAGTCTTCCGGTAATAGCCAAACCGAGATTCCAAGCTCCCACGTTCAACAAGAGCTTGCTGGAAGACATCACCGTCAAGGCCGGCCAACGATTCGGATGGACGATTCCCATGGAAGCGTCGCCCAAGCCGACAGCCACGTGGACCGTCAACGGCAAAGAAATCAAACCCGACGACCGAATCGACATGGCCATATTCAACAACAAAGTATCTTTCGATGTTTCGTCTTCTCTGCGATCGGACGCAGGAAGATACACTTTAACTCTAACCAACGATTTGGGCAGTTTCACTGCCTCCGCGCAAGTGACTGTAATCGACAGACCCAGTCCTCCTCAACCTCCGTTGGACGTCAGCAGCGTGACCAAAGACAGCGCGCGCCTGGGCTGGAGAATACCGCTAGACGACGGCGGCTCGCCCATATTGCACTACGTAGTCGAGAAAATGGACGTGTCTCGCGGCACGTGGTCCGACGCGGGAATGGCCACGATCACCTCCCACGACGTGACCAGGCTCATCCACCGCAAAGAGTACTACTTCAGAGTGAAGGCGGTGAACGCCGTAGGCGAATCCGAGCCGCTCGAAACGCAGAAGAGCATCATCGCCAAGAACGAATTCGACGAGCCCGGCGCTCCCGGCAAACCGGCCGTCACCGACTGGGACAAGGACCACGTCGATCTGGAATGGACGCCGCCCAAGAGCGACGGCGGCTCGCCCATCACCGGCTACATCGTCCAGAAGAAGGAGAAGGGCAGTCCTTACTGGACGAACGCCGCCCACGTGCCGGCCAGCAAAACGAAGGCCACGGTGCCCGATTTGACCGAAGGACAGGAGTACGAGTTCAGGATAATCGCGACCAACACGGCCGGACAGAGCGAACCGTCGGAACCATCCGATCTGGTTACAGCGAAAGCCAGATTCCGTGAGTTTTCCGCTGTGTACTTCGAATTGTACTTTACTTACGCGTGTTATTTCAGTGGCGCCGAAAATCAAAACTCCACTCAACGACATCCGCATTAAAGCTGGTCTCATTTTGCACATCGATATAGATTTTATCGGAGAACCGTGTCCGGAAGTAACTTGGAGTGTCGGTAGTAAACCGTTAGCTGCCGATGAACGTACGACTGTTACTTCGATAGGCTATCACACCACCATACATACTGTAAATGCCAAACGCACCGACAGCGGTTTGTATCACATTTTGCTCAAAAATAGCTCGGGCATTGACGAGGGATCGTTCCAAGTCACCGTGTTGGGTGAGTACCGTTCATGGGGTGAGAAATTGCAACGCCAATTTACACGCAATTACTACTCCAATTTTAAATTACTATTTCTAACGTACTTTCCAGGTTTGGGATATTTTAGAGGGTAACGTTCTAAAAAAAACACAAAAAAAATCGTTATTGTAAAATTAAAATTTGATTTGCGTATTTTAGATCGTCCCGGACCACCGCAAAGACCCATCGAGTACGAAGAAGTTACCTCGCAAAGCGTCACGTTATCCTGGAAGCCGCCTAAAGATAACGGTGGCAGCGAAATAACGTATGTATCACACAATAACCGTATCTCCAAATTCCTAGCATAACGACCATTTCACCGATTCAACAGGGGATACGTAATCGAAAAACGAGATTTAACCCACGGAGGCGGTTGGGTACCAGCCGTAAACTACATCAATCCCAAATACAATCACGCAGTGGTTCCCAGGCTGCTCGAAGGAACCAAATACGAATTCAGAGTGTTCGCCGAGAACATGCAAGGAAGATCCGACCCTCTGGAAACCGAGCGACCGATCGTCGCCAAAAACCAATACGGTATTTACCCAGCGCTACAGTAAATTCCCGCAAACTTCACCTGAACGTTTTCAGACGTACCCGGAAAACCTGGCAAGCCAGAGCTCGTGGACAGCGATAAGGACCACATTAAAATCAAATGGACGGCGCCTATCAGCAACGGCGGCTCTCCTATCGTAGGCTACGACATCGAACGCCGCGACAGAGCCACCGGCAGATGGATCAAACTCAACAAAGAACCCAACAGGAACACCGAATTCTACGACGACAGAGTACAAGAAGGCCACCAGTACGAATACAGAGTATCCGCTGTGAACGCCGCAGGTGCCGGAAAACCGAGCGACGCCTCCAACGCTTTCATCGCCAAACCGATGAAAGGTAAATTTATCAATTGCACATTCAATCGCTACTTACAAACGTTTGTGTACGTTTCAGAAAAACCGAAGTTGTGGCTCGACGGCATTATCGGCCGCAAAATTAAAGTCCGCGCCGGAGAACCCATCAACATCAACATCCCGTTATCTGGAGCGCCGGCTCCGAAATGCGAATGGACAAAGAACAAGATTTCTGTACCAGAATCCAACAGAGTATATGTAAGTATCCAAATTTCCTTAAACTATCTCGAAGTAACGAGTGTTTGTTACAGACTGAAACTACAAGTGAGAATACCAGACTTCGTGTTGAAGCTTCGAACCGAGACGATACTGGCACATACACGATTCGAGCTTCCAACGAATACGGAGCCGACGAAGCCGACATCGAAGTAATCGTTGTCGACAAACCAGGAATGCCCAAGGGTCCTCTACAATACACCGCCACCACGCAGGATACGATATCCCTATCCTGGAACCCGCCGGAGGACGACGGCGGCGGAGACCTCACCGGATACATAGTAGAAGTCAGCGAATTCGGTACCGACAGCTGGCGCCCGTGCCCGGGCTTCTGTCCCAAACCGTCGTTCACCGCTCGCGGCCTCACCGAAGGCAAGAAATACGTGTTCAGAGTGCGCGCCGAAAACATCTACGGCGTCTCCGAGCCGCTGGAAGGCAAGCCCGTCATCGCCAAGAGCCCGTTCGATCCGCCGGGAGCGCCGAGCAAGCCGGACATCACCGGCTACTCCTCGTCGACGTGCTCACTCAAATGGAAACCGCCGGCGTCGACAGGCGGCAAGCCGATCACCGGCTACTACGTGGAGAAACGCGAAAGAGGCGGCGACTGGGTGAAGGTGAACACCTATCCCACCCCTAACACGCAATACACCGTGCAGGACTTGCGAGAGGGCAACAAATACGAATTCCGCGTTGTCGCTGTTAACGAAGCGGGACCCGGGGAACCCAGCGAACCCACTGAGCCGATCGTAGCGCAA
Organism: Phyllotreta striolata; assembly: GCA_918026865.1. Classification (NCBI taxonomy): domain Eukaryota; kingdom Metazoa; phylum Arthropoda; class Insecta; order Coleoptera; family Chrysomelidae; genus Phyllotreta; species Phyllotreta striolata. The sequence goes on from OU900103.1 coordinate 3,394,870, forward strand.
TTGCAACGGTTCAAACCGGACGCGCCCGAACCGCCTAAAGCAGATCGCATCACCAAAGACAGCGTCACACTGTCGTGGAGACCGCCTAGGAACGATGGCGGAGCTAAAATTAGGGGTTACGTTCTACAAAAACGCCCCGTGGGTACTGACAATTGGACCGACGTTAACACTACTCCAATCAACGATACCGTTTACACGGTGCCTAATCTCAAAGAAGGCGAAACCTACCAATTCAGATTGATCGCCGTTAACGACGTAGGAAAATCCGAACCCAGCAAGCCGAGTAGCAACATCAAGATCGAAGAGCAGCCCAACAAGCCGCGAATGGATCTGGGCGGCGTGCGCGACATCACCGTCAGAGCCGGAGAAGATTTCAGCATTCACGTACCGTACATGGGCTTCCCCAAACCGACAGCGTCTTGGTTCGCTAACGACAAGCTCCTCGACGAATCGGATTCGAGAGTATTCCCGCAGCTCGCCGACGATTACGCCAGCATTATTGTGAAGAACTCGAAGCGGACGGACAGCGGCCAATACAGGCTTCAGCTGAAGAATCCGTCAGGTTTCGACACCGCCACGATCAACGTAAGGGTCCTGGACAGACCTGGAAAACCGGAGAACCTTAGAGCCGACGAGTTCGCCGGAGACGCGCTCACGCTCTACTGGCAGCCGCCTAAAGACAACGGAGGCGCTGAAATTACCAATTACATCGTCGAAAAGAAGGAAGCCAAGTCACAAACTTGGTCTAAAGTCAGCAGCTACGTTACAGTTCCGTTCGTTAGGATCCGCAATCTGACGTTAGGAAAGGATTACGATTTCAGAGTGATCGCGGAGAATCAATACGGTCAATCGGAACCAGCCGTTACATCCGAACCGATCAAAGCCAGACATCCGTTCGATCCGCCAGGTGCTCCCGGTGCTCCCAGAGGCATCGAAACCACCGAAGATTCCATAACTATCACGTGGGCCAAACCCAGACACGACGGAGGCTCTCCCATCACGGGCTACGTCGTCGAAAAGCGCCTGATCACCGAAGACAAATGGACCAAGGCGTCGCACGCCCAAATACCCGACACGACGCTCAAAGTCATCAATCTCATCGAAAACCACGAATACGAATTCAGAGTCGCGGCCGTCAACGCCGCCGGACAAGGCCCTTGGAGCGCCGCTTCGGACGCCATCTGCGCCAGGGCCGCCCCGAGCGCGCCCAAGATCACGTCGGACTTGAGCATCCGCGACATGGTCGTCATCGCCGGCGAGGAACTGAAGATAACCGTTCCGTACGTGGCGACGCCCAAACCCAAAGCTTCGTGGACCATCAACGGCGACGAAGTGATCCCGGATAACCGGATCAAAATGGATACCACTGACATCGCTTCAGTGTTCGTCAACAAATCGGCCAAGAGGTCCGATACTGGAAGCTACACGATCAAGCTCACGAACTCCGAAGGATCGGACTCGGCTTCTTGTAGAGTCCTCGTGGTGGACAGACCGCTGCCGCCTCAAGGACCGCTCGACATTTCCGACATTACGCCTGATAATTGCTCTTTGGCGTGGAGACCTCCGTCGGACGACGGCGGTTCTCCCATTACGAATTACATCGTCGAAAAATTAGACACCAACGGTATTTGGGTGAAAGTCAGCAGTTTCGTACGAAACACCCATTACGACGTTATGAGCCTGGAACCCAACAGGAAATACAGCTTCAGAATTCGAGCTGAGAATCAATACGGTATCAGCGAGCCTCTAGAAAGCACGGAACCCATCACGGCTAAATATCCGTTCACGATACCGGATCCGCCCGGAGCACCTCGCGTAACCGACTGGGACTCCTCCACAATTTATCTATCGTGGGACAGACCGAACAACGACGGCGGTTCGCGCATACAGGGCTACAAACTTGAATACCGCGACATCGCCCACGACACGCACTGGCAAAGCGCCAGCGATTACCTGATCAAAGACACGCACTTCGACCTGTTCAACATGACCAGCGGCCACGAGTACGAGTTCCGCGTCCGCGCCAAGAACGCCGCCGGATTGAGCAAACCCTCCGCCTCTTCGGCCGCCTTCAAGCTGAAGGGCAAATACAACGTCCCGTCGGCGCCGCGCAACCCCAACGTGGTGAACGTCGGCAAAGGCTACGTCGACCTGACGTGGGAACCGCCGTCCAGCGACGGCGGCTCCAGAATCACCGGCTACGTCATCGAGAAGAGGGAGATCGGCTCGCCGCTGTGGACCAAGTGCAACGACTACAACGTCACCGACACCAATTACACCGTGCTCAATCTCATGGACAAGTCGGAGTACGAGTTCCGCATCTACGCCGTCAATTCGGCCGGCAAGAGCGAGCCGAGCAACTGCACCACGCCCGTCAAGGTGTGCGAGGTGCTGGGCGGCGAGAAGCCCGAGTGGCTGCGCCGGCTGAACAACACGTCGGCGCCGTTGGGCAAGTCCGCGACGCTCGAATGCGAGGCGTCCGGCAAGCCGGAGCCGGCCTTCAGGTGGATCAAGAACGGACGCGAGATCAAGATCGGCGGCAGGTTCAGGACCGAGGTCAAAGGCGGTACGGCCTTCTTGCACATCTCCGATTTGCTCGGCATCGACGAGGGCGATTACACCTGCGAAGCGAGTAATACACTCGGCGCTGTCACGACGACGGCGCGACTCAAGATCGGCACTCCGCCGAGAATCGAACGTTTACCTGGAGACCTGTACTTAGCCGAAGGCGATAACACCAAGATTAAAATTTACTACTCCGGAGATCAACCACTCGACGTTACGTTATCCAAGAACGGTCGAAACATCGATGATTCTACTCACATTAGATTCAGCGTGTTCGATGATTACATAATCATATTCATTAAAGACATCAACAAAAACGACGGAGGAGACTACAATCTTACCGTTAAGAACGACAGCGGAAGCGCGTCGGGCAGCTTTACGGTATACATCACAGGATTACCGGGACCGCCGAACGGACCTCTCGAAACCACGGAAATAACCAAACACACCTGCAGGCTATCTTGGAAACCACCGAGCTACGATGGTGGTCTGAGAATCACTCACTACATCGTCGAAAGAAAAGACGTGCTCGGAACGCACTGGATCACCGTTTCGAGCTCCTGCAAGGACACTAATTTCACCGTTCAAGGACTAACCGAAGGACAAGAGTACCTATTCAGAGTGCTAGCCGTCAACGACAACGGAGCCGGACCCGCGCTCGAAGGAGTCAATCCGATAAAGGCCAGAGCTCCGTTCGATCCCCCGGGTCCCCCGGGAGTACCCAAAGTCACGCAAGTCGGCGGGGACTTCGTCAATCTCGAATGGACCAAACCCGAGGAAGACGGAGGCGCCCGCGTTCAAGGCTACTGGATCGACAAGTGCGAAAAGGGTAGCTCCACGTGGCAGCGCGTAAACGTTTCCTTGTGCCTGCCCACGCAGATCAACATATCGAACCTCATCGAAGGGCGCAAATACGAGTTCAGGGTGTTCGCGCAGAACATCGCCGGCATTTCGCCGCCCTCGAGCGCCTCCAACAGCGTGGAAATCAAGGACCCGCAGGCCGCTACTCCGCCGGAGATTATCAAACCGCTCAAGAACGCCCAATGCATCCAAAACCACAACGCCAAGTTCGAGTGCACGATCATCGGAAATCCCACTCCGCATATAACTTGGTACAAAGGCGCTAGGGAGATAACCAACGGCTCCAGGTACCACATCTACAGCGAAGGGGAAGTTCACCATCTAATCATCCACGATGTATTCGGAGAAGATGCCGATGAGTACGTTTGCAGGGCAGTCAACAAAGCTGGTGTTAAATCAACTCGAGCTGAATTATTGATAATGAGTAAGTTGTAGTGTGTTTTAGACAAGTAGCGTGCTAATTTTCACACTTTTTTTAGCTGCTCCGAAATTGAACATTCCTCCGAGATTCCGCGATTCCGCCTACTTCGACAAAGGAGAGAACGTCGTCATCAAGATCCCCTTCACCGGCTACCCCAGGCCGAAGATCACTTGGGTAAGAGAAGGCGAAGTGATCGAATCGGGCGGTCACTACCACGTCGAAGTGAAGGACCGCCACGCCATCTTGACCATCCGCGACGCCAGCAAAATGGACAGCGGCCCGTACAGGATAACTGCCGAAAACGAGCTGGGACAAGACACGGCCATTATCAAGATCCAAATCGCCGACAGGCCCGACCCGCCGCGCTTCCCCGCAGCCGACAACATCGGCCACGACTCGTTGGCCCTGACGTGGAAAGCGCCCGTTTGGGACGGCGGCAGCAACATCACGAATTACCTCGTCGAACGACGCGAGCATCCCCTATCCACGTGGATACGAGTGGGCAACACCAGGTTGAATACGATCGCTGTGAACGGCTTAACGCCCGGCCACCAGTACGAATTCAGAGTGTACGCCGAGAACATCTACGGCCGCTCCGATCCGTCGGACTTGAGCCCGCTCGTGACGATGAAAGACACCGTCAAGAAGCAGGTGCAGAAGAGAAAGTACGAGGTCGACGAAAACGGCAAGAAGATCCGCGAATCGCACAAGGAACCGGTCAAAGACTACGACAACTACGTCTTCGACATTTACTCGAAGTTCGTGCCGCAGCCGGTCGAGATCAAAACGCGCTCGGTCTACGACGATTACGATATCCTCGAGGAGATCGGCACCGGCGCCTTCGGCGTGGTGCACCGCTGTCGCGAGAGGAAAACCGGCAACATATTCGCCGCGAAATTCATACCGGTATCGCACGCGATGGAGAAGGAGCTGATCAGAAAGGAAATCGACATCATGAACCAACTGCACCATCCGAAACTCATCAATCTGCACGACGCCTTCGAAGACGACGACGAAATGGTACTAATCTACGAGTTCCTCTCCGGAGGCGAGCTGTTCGAAAGAATCACGGCTGAAGGCTACCAAATGTCCGAGGCGGAGGTCATCAACTACATGAGGCAGATCTGCGAAGGCATCAAGCACATGCACGAAAGGAACATCATCCACCTCGACATCAAACCCGAGAACATCATGTGCCAGACCAGGAAGAGCACCAACATCAAGCTCATCGACTTCGGACTGGCCACGAAACTCGACCCCAACGAAATCGTCAAGATTTCCACCGGCACGGCGGAATTCGCCGCGCCGGAGATCGTCGAACGCGAACCCGTTGGATTCTACACCGACATGTGGGCCGTCGGCGTGTTGGGCTACGTCCTATTGAGCGGATTATCCCCGTTCGCCGGAGAAAACGACATCGAAACCTTGAAGAACGTCAAAGCCTGCGACTGGGACTTCGACGAGGAGGCGTTCGGGAACGTCTCCGACGAAGGCAAGGACTTCATCAGGAGGCTCCTGGTTAAGAACAAAGAGTACGTTGTTGATCGGTACGAAATATCTCCCTTCTCGTTAACTATAATGTTTTATTTTTAGAAAACGTATGACAGCTCAGGAATGCCTGGTGCACGCCTGGCTCAGCGGCGACCACAGCGACAAGACCCAAGTCATCGATCAATCCAAATACCTTCGTATGCGCGACAAGATCCGCTCCAAATACGACGCTTGGGATTCCTTCGCGCTGCCTATTGGACGATTATCGGAATATTCTTCGTTGAGGAAATTATTAGTAGACAAATACAAAATACACGATGCTTACTTCGGTAATATTTTCGCTTAAAATTTCTCTTCGCCAGAGTAACATTGTTCTGTTCGGATTTAGATCGAAGACAAGCAGCACCGAGATTCGTCATCAAACCGCAAAGCGCTTTCTGTTATGAAGGACAAAGCGTGAAATTCTACTGCAGAGTCATCGGAGTCGCAGCTCCGACTGTCAGCTGGTACCACAACAACGTAGAACTAAGACAAAGCGTTAAATTCATGAAGAGATACGCCGGAGACGATTACTATTTCGTAATAAACAGAGCCAGGTTACAAGACAGGGGAGAATACATTATCAGAGCTGAAAACCACTACGGAGCTAGAGAAGAAGTTGTCTTCCTCAACGTTCAACGTAAGTTGAACACACAAGTACTCTTACTAACACTATTCTAATCGGATTAAAACCTTCTAGCTCTACCTAAAGTCGTACCCGAGTACAAACCCGAAGCGCCGGTCACCCGCAGAAGGGAGCCGCTACCTTACACCCTATGGAGGGAAGAGAAAGAGTGCGCGCCGAGCTTCACCTTCCTGCTCAGACCTCGAGTCATGCAGGAGCGCGACACCTGCAAGCTGCTGTGCTGCCTGAGCGGCAAGCCGTTCCCCACCGTCAAGTGGTACAAGGACAAGCGGGAGCTCAGCAAATACGAGTACTCCATGTCGCACTCCGACGGCGTCATCACCATGGAAATCGTCGGATGCAAACCGTCCGATTCGGGCAAGTACACGTGCGTCGCGACCAACGAGCACGGCGTCGACGAGACCTCCTGCGTGGTCATCGTGGAGGGCGAGACCAGCACGCCGGAGCAACACGAAATGGCCAACAAACTGATGTACTCCGGCGACAGGAAGTACATCGAGCAGCCCATCAAACCCGCACCGGCGCAGATCACCATCCGGAAGCCCTATCCCAACGCTAACCCCATTCAACCGAAATCTAACAATCCCAGCGCGACGAGCCTCGCGCCGAGATCCAGCAATCCGAGCGCTTCGAGCCTAGCTCGATCGGGCTCCAACCTTAGCGTTGGCGATGGAGACAGAAGAGCGCCCAGAAAGTATGGAAGATTAGACTCCACCGGAAGCCCCAACAGATCCAGAAGCGCTACCAAAGAACTAGCCCGTAAGTCTTACCTAGAGTAATTAGCTTTACAGGTCTGGTAGGTTATTGGTTTTCGTGACTGTTTCTATAACACATAGCGTATTAAATTTGCAATGCAATGTTTTAGTACCAGACGATTCGACCATGTACGCACCACAATTCACGAAGACTCTATCGGACTTGACGGTAAACGATGGCGAAAGCTTAACGCTGACAGCGCACGTGAAAGGCGATCCGGACCCGCAGATAGTCTGGACGAAGAACGGAAAAGCCCTGAGCTCGTCGGAGGTGGTCGATCTTAAATACAAGAACGGAATAGCGAAGCTGCACATCAACGAAGTGTACCCGGAGGACGAGGGAGAGTACGTTTGCAAGGCGACCAATTCGATTGGGGCGGCCGAAACGAAATCCAAACTGACCATAAAACGTAAGGGTGTTGCTCGTGCGAATGCCTCGTTTCGATACGATCCGATTTCGGTTTCAGCCATGGAAAACGCTACAAACGGCAAAAAGAAGAGTTCTGAGGACAAACCGCCGAGGATAGTCGATCATTTGAAGTCGGCGTTCGTCGACGACGGTAAACCCGTGACGCTATCGTGTCGCATAATCGGAGCGGACAAATTCGACGTCGTATGGTTGCATAACAACAAGGAGATCAAGCCGTCGAAAGATTTCCAGTACACCAACGAAGCCAACATATACAAATTGATCATCGCTGAAATATTCCCCGAAGACGCCGGCGCCTACACCTGCGAAGCATTCAACGATGCCGGCGAGAGCTTCAGTAGTTGTACGCTAAATGTCCTTATTCCAGGGGAACAGCCAAAAAGTCCCGTTTTCAAAACATTCCCGATTTCCGCCACGGTAACTAAACCATTGGAATTTTACGTATTTTCGCATCGTTAACGATATGAATGTTTATTAGGTATCTGAAGGAGAATCAGCGACCTTCGTAGCAGAAACAGAAGACGACCCATTGCAGATAAACTGGTTGAAAGATGGAAAACCGATCAAGGAGAGCAGTGCCAAATACAATTTCACCGCTGACGGAAAACGTTACACCCTACAAATCCTATCTTGCAATTCCAACGACATAGGACAATACCAAGCGAAGGCTATTGGAAAGAAAGGAGAAACCTTCGCGGCCTTTTCATTGAATATAGTATCATCTAGCGAGGTCTAGAGACCGCGCTGTTCAATTTAAAACGCTGACTAACGAACGACTTGCTCCAAAAAATGACATGTTTATGTAACATAGTGTATGTAAAGATAATATATTTTTAAATGTTTTTTTTTTCTATGAAATAACGGGGTTGTAATCGTCCGAATTGTGCGCACGCTGCCATTAGCATCCTCTACAATTTAACATCGCCGTTTTGGTGAGGTGCGCGCCTTTTGGGCGAATGCAAACCGATCAAGCGATATATATTTTCACGTAATCTATTTCGAATAAAAAGGAGCAAATTCATCGACTTTATATTTTAACGGTATGAAATGAGAACATTTGTTTTATTCAGTGTGAAAGAGCTTTAGCCATTTTTTTGTCGTCGACCCATTCTATATTAATTATTTAAGTTTCATAAAACATATTGCTTTTGCAATGCCCTACCAAAAAATTGTACCATATTATGTAAACAAGAAAAAATAAATATTATTTTTTAATCAAGTAGTTTCTTTGAACGGGTATCTAATTTCTGATTTATCCCGGTTTTACCATTGAGTAAAAGTCAAGTGGCTTCTGAGAAATATTTTTAAAATTTTTAATTAATTAAAGGATAATATTTGTGCAGAAACGATTTTCCAGAAATTCGAGATTATCTATAAAGTTGTTATACATATATTAAATCAACACATCATTTACTTGATGACCTTATGTACATAGAGGTCAATGCTATAAGACTAGGTTTAACTGATTTTAATACCCAGTAGTTTGTGGACATTTAAGAACAAACGTGTTTCTCTATTGCAAATAAAATTGTAAGTAGTAATTTATTCTAGTATTTAACCAGTACTCGCCGGAAAATCTATTACTTTAATAATTAATCGATCGCGCTTTGTTGAATGATTTACTATTAAAGCCTGAATATAAAATGTTTTAGGTGTATAAATGTCTAATAATACGAGTTTTGTGACATTCTGAGTAATTGATAGGAGCAGTTCTTAGATTTACAGTGAAAAACATTCCGTACCAAAATAAAATCTAAAAAAATATACGCATCTTTTACACTCAAAAATAAACCGAGCATGATGTCGGTTCAAAGAACATTATTCATGTACTGTTAAAATTACATTTAGCATAACAAAAAAAACAAATGTTTATTGACATCACATGGACCAATAAAACTGCATATTTAGAATTTTATTTTTGGAAACGGACTAACCGTTGCCAGTTTGATGTCATTTGATTTTCAATTAAATGACACTTAAATTCAGGAAGAAAAAATTGACAATTTTCGAAAAATATTTTTAATAATCAGGACAATAATTGTTATGTTTGTACTTACCTGATAACCAAAGAAAGTAAATGTTTATAGAGCAAATACAAACAGGTGTAGAAAGATAAGATAAGCATGTATTAGAAAATGAAAATCTCTAATCACTTATCACATATTTTATTTGTGTACTATGTATGTACAGATCGACATAAATAGCCGAACATATTCAGTATTTATATGTTTTTTTAAACGGACTGTAGTCAATATATTAAAGCAATATTTTTCTAATTCACTCGGCAAATATTAGACAATGTGTTATCAATCTCCGGTACGTTGACACAACTATTTTTATTATTTGGCCCCAAAACATAAAGCCGCAGTCAATTACTCAATTTTCTAAATTCGTACCGTTGAAAATCACCAGAAAATAAATAAAAATAACCGTAGCAATATATTCGAAAACCCGTCAGATTTGAATAAGTGTGTAAACAAATCGTTCATCAATTCGAATTTTTTTTTCTAATAAACCAATTATAAATACAAAACAAATCAAGATAATAAAAAAAACAATAAGAAAACTTCGAGGGGACATTTCCAATATCTCTTTATCACTACAAGTGGCTACAACGAGATCTAATCGAAGCGCCACGAGAAGCAACCGGAATCCTCCAAAAAAATCCTCCTCCACCGTCTCTGCTAATTAACTCCAACAAGGCCAACCTAGCTATTAACAAAAAAACTTTTATCTCGACCATTATCGCGACGATATGATAAAATTTCGCTAAACAATCGTCCGCAGGTCCGACGCATGCCCGACATGTCATCGGAGTCGAATTCAACGATTCTAGGAGGACCGCGATTCCGGCTGGTCGCCCTGCTCTTGCTAGTTTATATAAGCCGGTGCTCGTGCGCTACGACAAACCGGAGAACCCAGCCGGCGCTCCAACAAGGTGCCAGACCCGCCACCGGAACCGACCGAAGGACCATGGAACCAGCGTTCGCAAACGCCGGCCACCAGGCCGGCCTCGAGATATGGAGGATCGAGGTGAGTCGATTCTTCCATTTATAGCGTTATTAATTGTACTGTATGAAGGCGATTTGCGTTGCCCTCGATTGTACCATCGCGTGTACCATCGAATGCAACTTAAACCCCTGCTTAGGTGAATTTTTTTTTTTTTTTTTGGTTGAGTATATTTTTTTTGTTTACAAAGTATTTGTGGCGATGCGTATTAATAGGTGTCTCTTCGTCTGGTAATTATTCACGTCCTACGCGGATTCTTGGGAGTTTGTGCATTTCGCCGGAGCCGGGTGGTTAAATTCGGTGAAGTCGTTAAATTAAAAATAATTCGATCGTTAAATCCGATAATGTTGATTCGGTTCACAGGAGAATTATTTTATTGCTTGTAAACAGGGATTATAAAAATGATTTTGGATCGAATTGGAGGTGGTTTATTGTTTTTTTTTAATGTAATTTTAGAATTCATTTCCACGGTTGTAGATTAACGGTTAATCCTGGCATAATATTCTTTAAATTTATATGTTACCGCAATTTTTACTATGACAAAGATATTTTATAGCCTCCGACGATATGAACTATAAATATTTGTACCGGGTATATAATTTTCGAGTATACATAACATATAATTAAACCACATACATTATTCTCGTTTACAATTTATGAATAACGCATAGGTACTTTAAGATAGTACTACAGTATTTGTTTGTTTATAATAAATTGCGTCTATAATATGACTCATAGGTTTTTCAATTAGTATCAAGGAAACGGAAAAGGTTAGAATCTAATAAAAACCGCTTAACCGTAACGCTTGGTCTATTCCTTTGCATTGACTCATTAAAATGTTTTACCAACAAAATAAAATCCCGTCGAGATTCTTAAATGGGTTTCTTAGCAACTCTAATTTAACAATTCAGTGCGCTCGTTTTCTTTTATCTGGCAAAAATTCTGCCCTTTAAAGGAGCTAATACAAAGTTTTTTTTTCTAAAAAATCGATTTTGGTAGGCGAGTTATCTTTTAATAAGGAGAAATCCGATAAAGCAATGACCTATTTAGAGTCTCCAAAGGGTGGAGATTTAGGTGTTGCGACCTCGCATCGAATGCCAACTCGTTTTAATATTAGCCGGAAAATATAGAAAATTACCGTTCTATTTTTATTTTCCATTGCACAATTTCAAATGGCAAAAAAATTTCCCCAAAATTTAATTGTTCGTAGATGTTATAATAGTTTAATCGCAAGTTTCTGTGTTTGTGCAGCTATCAGTTGTGCACTATCGCGTTATTATTTCCTTTCTAATTTGAATATGTATGAAAAAATAATTTTTTAACTCGTTAGATAAGCGCGGTGTAGCGCTAATTAAGCCAATGCACACATATTAAATGATAAATGGAACCGAACAAAACGGCTATTATTCCTAAAATACATCATGTGTAATCTGCAAGTACATCTGCCAGGCGAATTTCCAATATTTTTTATCTCATTTAATCCGCTTTAATCTTGGTGTCAAATAATTTCAAATGTCCCGTAAACTACTCGTAATTGCACTGTTATTATTTATAGGACTTTAAACCAGTACCTTATCCCAAAAACCAGTATGGCAAATTCTACTCCGGAGATTCATACATAGTTTTGAACGTAAGTAACCAAAATTATCATCGAGAGTTTCGATAATTTACCGGCTTATTTCTAGACCAAAATCAGAAACAGCGGAGCCAAATCATACGATCTTCACTTCTGGTTGGGATCAGACACTTCCCAGGTAGGTACAACCGTTTATACCCATTACCCCATTTGATTGTGTATAATATATGAATTAAAATTATCAGGATGAAGCCGGATCAGCGGCCATATTCTCGGTGCAACTGGACGACTCCCTCAACGGCGAGCCGATCCAGCACCGCGAAACCCAGGAGCACGAATCCCAGTTGTTCCTCTCGTACTTCAAAAACGGAGGCATCAGGTACCTGCCCGGCGGCGTCGCGTCCGGCTTCCACCACGTCGATCCCAACGCCTTCGTGAAGAGGCTCTTCCACGTCAAAGGCCAGCGCAACATCAGAGTCAAGCAGGTCACGCCGACCATCGCCTCCATGAACACCGGCGATTGCTTCATTCTGGACGTCGGCAAGGACATCTACATCTACGTGGGCAACAAAGCTCGAAGGGTCGAGAAGATGAAGGCCATCGCCGCGGCGAATCAGATCAAATCCCAAGATCACGCCGGTAAAGGCAGGATTACTATAGTTGGTATGTATTCTAAAAACTTCCTAAAGAACCCATCTGATGAGTACAATTTTTGTTCTATAGATGAATACAGCGGAGAATCGGATTACAACGATTATTTCAAAGCGTTGGGAGAAGGTTCGAGGGACAGCGTCCCGGACGACACAACCAGCGACGACGACGAAACCTACGAGAGAAACGAAGGCAAACTGGTGAGCCTCTACAAAGTATCCGACGCTTCGGGCAGCCTTCAGATCACGAAAGTGGCCCAGGGCAACCTCGAAGCCAGCATGCTGGATCCCAGCGATTGCTTCATCCTCGACACCACCGACGCGCTGATATACGTCTGGATAGGGAGCAAGTGCGACGAGAAGGAGAAGCGCGGGGCCATGAGCAAGGCGGACGCCTTCCTGCAGCAGCACAACCACCCGAAGTGGACGCACGTCCAGAGGATCGTGCACAACGCCGAGCCGGCCGCTTTCACGCAGTACTTCAGGAACTGGCAGGCCGTCGGGGAGCTGCGGCCGCGCCTGCTGCGCTCCGTCAGCGACGGCGCCCGCCTCTATCACTGCCACATCAGGTCGCGCAGCCACATGCTGAAGGTCGAAGAGATCAAGAACTTCGATCAGGACGACCTGTGGAACGACGATATAATGATCCTGGACGCCGACGACGCGGTGTTCGTTTGGGTGGGCAAAGGGGCATCCGAGGAAGAGAGGAACAAAGGGCCTAAATACGCGCACGTAAGTTTTTGAATCTAATTGGGTGTTTAAAGTAATGCATTTTGTTATGTCCTTAGCGAATGTTGGCTAAACACGGACGCGTGGAGGTACCGGTAAAGGTAATCGAGCAAAACGATGAGCCTGAGGAATTTACCAAGCACTTCCCACAATGGACTGCTGGTCACTGGGACAATTTGCCCGATGTTAGAGACCACATTAGGAACGATGAAGACTGAACAGTGGCCTTATTATTGGATTATATAATGTACAGATTTGGCTTTAATTGTTTGCTACATGAACGAATTTTACCGCTGTTAATATAAATAATATTTTATCATAGAATTTCAAAGTTTTAGTGAAACAGTTGCCGTTTCATATTTTTTCGATAGCTTTTAATTACTTGAGCACATTTTAGACATCAGGGAATAAATGGTCGCCTAAAGAAGACATACTTTACAATTTTTGACGAATGTATTTTGTAATTAAATGTTTTAGCTGAGCTAATTAAATATATTAAATTACCCAATCATGTTTTTTATTTACTTTTTTTTATTCGTCTTCGAATTAAACTTGATTTAATATCACTATAAGGGATTGACCTTTTTTGATATACGTATAAGTAATCTTAAAAAATTTTATAATAAAGTCAGGAGTCATACATTATAATCCACATAATAATATTTCTACATGTTGAGGACTCTGAGGAGTCCATTAGCAAAAAAGAAGAGAAAAAAAAATGACAAATGACGTTGACCACTGACAGACTTGACGTGTGTCAATTCTACTCGTCCAATGATGTTATGACAACTTGACAACTATGCATTTGTTCATTTATCTAAGCATGGCAATATCGCTTTTTGTCTGGTCGGCTGGTCGGCTGTCGGCTGTTCATGAGTAGCAATTTAATTATTTTCATTATTTTTGTCTTTTGAGAAGTATATTATGGAAGATTATTTCGAATCTTTTCCTATAGAAATAAAAAAATGGGATATCCTTAGGGCTATGCACATGACTGACCTTAATTTTGGTAGGTATTTATTAACATACATTTCTTTTTTGTTAACTAATCCTTCTTATTAGGTGCCTATTTAGCCATTTAAATCGAATAAATCGGTCAATTTTATTAATAAAAATAATGCTGTAGTCGTATTTTTAGTCGTGCTATTTAAATCTGTGTAAATCGAGTTTTTGGTTATTTTACTGTTTCTTAAAAATTGATTGATTGGGTAATTTTCTTGAAGATTCCTACAAAAAAAATCACGATGTCTAAAAATTTTGCACTCGATTGTAATTAAAATGTTTGAATGTTTTTTTAGATGTTAGAAAACGAAAGGATCATGGCAATAAAAAAACAATACCGAATGTACAACTACTTCCAAGACAAAATGTTACCTTATACGGGACAATGCCCAAAATGGAGCAGAGAATATTTACAAAATGTAAAGAGTGTAGGCTAGTTTTTAATCCTAGGAACATTATGACACATAAAGTTTGCCCGGAAAGGTTTCATTCCTCAACATCGGATAGTTCCCAAAAGGATAGCAAAACCAAAGGAAATTCATCGAGAAAATCCCATTCCTATCTACCACCTCTGTTTAAGGTGAGCAAAACTGTAAGTTCCACAATTTTCTTTAAATTTACACAAGTTAGTCACGTTCCTAAAAACCCCATTGATCAGCATTTATTACATGTAACTTTAATCTAATCAAATTCTCTCTAAACCACTTATCATCAATTCGTAAATAAAACAAACTAATGGGTCATTATTCCAATGCTATTGCTCATCCTAATAAACTCTGTAATTTTCAGAAATCTCCATCCCCGTCAGTTAGCATTCCAGATTTATCGCAATGTAAAGTATCGCCGAAAATGTCCAAGAGTTTGCCGCTATCGTCGCCCTCGACGCTGACTAATTCGAATAAATCCGAAACGAGACTGTCGCCGTCGAGCAACTTCTCGAAAGTCAACTCCCACTCGCCCAGATCCTCGCTGAAGACCTCTCTGAAATCGGCGCAGTCGGACAGCAACTGCAGCAGCACGAGCAGCACCAGCAGCAGGCACAAGAAGAGCAGGAAGAGCAGCAGCAGCAACAACGCCAAGGTCACAGAAGAGTTCGATCCCAACGTGCATTGCGGAGTCGTCGAGGGCAACAGCGGCCCCTGCACTAGATCCATAACCTGCAACAATCACAGGGTAAATCCGACAGGCGCCCTCTGCGGTTTTTGTAGACTAATCGGTGCGTTTCAGGTGCAATCGAGGAAATCCGCGTCGAGCCAGCTGATAACGAAGAGGACGCCTGGCAAAGAGAAAGAGCCGATGCACGGCTCTAATTGTTCCTATACGACCCCAAATGGCCAGCCAGACGAAGCAAAAGACTCTTTTTCTCAAAATACTACCTACGCACCCGTTGCAGGTGTGCTCTCAAGCGCAAATGAACTCCTGGAGACCAACCACAGCCAGCCGCCAGTGTTAACCAAAATTAGTGAACCGAAACAAACGTTTATTAGACAAACTACCTCAGTTGTTGTCGCTAAGGTTTGTCAGATGATATTTCTAAGGCTATGTAGCGCTTGAACTAACCATTTATAATGAGCAAAATATTTTTTTTACTACACCATCGGATGGTATAAATTATTATTTTGCTCTTTTGAGTCGCCCTTTGGCGATTTGTTCGATTAGACTTTGTATAGTAGAAACATTAGGTTTTCTTCAAAAACTATTTGGGAAATAATTGTATTGATAAGTTCTCGTATGAAACTACTTTTAAGAAATTAATTTTCGAGTACGAGAATTTATCATGAATTATGTTAATATTTGTAGTATCTTTTTGTCTAATAAGGTTCATACATATGAGTTTTCTGGCATTTTTAGCAACCTATCTTGACTGATACCGAGAATGGTAATACAAAAACTTTGAATAATAACTACATTATGAATAAGCATTCGAAAGACAGTGATATCGGATCTGTTCCTTTAGTTTATATGCCAATGGGCCTAATATCGGTAAGCAACATTGTATTTTTTTGTTATCGCCGCACCCGAGCATCTTTTAAAAGAAAGCCTTTTTTCAGTTTGTACATATAGGAAAAAGCGTCATTTGTTTGGAATCGCAGAAGAACCAGCTTCAGAACCCTCCCGTGACGAATCAATCGTTGTACCTCGCACTGCCCAACCAGCATTCGAACATAAAAATGTACAAGTCGCACCCGAAACCCGTCGCAGTGCCAAACTACGGAACGAAAAAAGTCCGTGGGGCCCTTTTGCTGTCGAATCGACGCTTGAAATGTCAAAGAGACGATATACTGAAGGCCATAACCCCCAAGCGTAGGTTAATTAACAATACTCAGCTAACCCGTGATTTATTTACTAGTAAATACCCGACGCAGAACGATGGGTACTAGCGAACTGCATTATAAAAATGAACTACTTGTGATAGCAAACAAATGAGGCTGACTTAACTTAGTGGGGTGTCAATCAGTTGAAGCGAGTCCACCTCATGCGATGCCGAAGAAGCGAGACACACGATCGCGACTCTCTAATTATGACAGGTGCTTGGTTTTTTTATGAAACAAGCACATCTTGACTCGTGTAAGCGCACCTCGATTTGTGGGAAATTGTGGCCGTGATAAATGTAATTTTCTAGATGTCACTCGATTGATTTCGTGTACCCCCGAGTCACCGGGAGTCCCTGAGGTGGCTTGAGGACGCTATGCAATCGTTAAAGTGCGCGCTCTAAGGCAAATTTTTTATGTGGGTATATTTTGTAATTCGTTTTCTTGGGGTTAAATCGTTTAAAATTTCACATACATTATATTTTTTTTGCTTAGGCGGATATTTAATTTAAAAAAATACGTACACCAAAAATTCGTGACTGTCGCGAGTGGCATCTAGATTTATAATGTTTGAATTAATCGAATTTTGTGACTGTGTACATTAAAGTAAGGAATTGTTTTTTCATCGACATCGCAAACATTCTTGCGATGCTGGTGGAAAGGTGTGTGTGTAAGATTAGAAAAAAAATCTCTAAAACTTGTTTTAAAGACAAATTTAAATTAAACACGCGGTTATTCTGTATCATTTCTACTTTTTTTTGTGCGAAATTTCCGTTTTTTTTTTTGAATAATTACATTTACGCCGACACAAATGATTTGATGTAGAATAGCCTCGTAATTATATTTGTTATAATTAGGGAGCCTTCCTCCAGATTTTGATGCGGATCTGGTTCGGTGCGTATTATTATCAAGTATTTAAAAAGAGAAAATACTCTATACCGCTCCTCATTAATTAATAATTACCTAATTGCATACAAAGTTATCTGTATATATGTATTATAATTTTGAGCTGTTTTCTATTTATTTGTTTTTTTAAATTATTTATCAGGCAATTCACTCTTTATTTTTTTAAATATGTGTAAAATATCTTTCATCACAATAATCGATAATAATGTATGTTGAAACGTTTCGACTTTTATTTTCAACTGTTTCTATTCCAAGAAGTATTTGTTTGGTAGGTGATATAAACAACGCAATCATTTTAATATATATTTTAATAACACTTTCTCTCGTAATAAAAACCTGGAATATTACAATAACAAAAGTACAATAAATATGGTATAAACTAAAATAAAATGCTGCTAATACTGGTACAGGTTGTGAAATGTTCAGTCTTCAGTAATAAGGCAATGAGAGAGAAAGTTTACATACAAAAACATTTACAAAAATACAATCTATATGAAGTACATATTTCAATAATTACAATTGTAAATTTTATAAGAATCACGTCTCGTCTTAAAATGACAATTTTTTACAAAAAAAATCAACCAATCGCATAACTACAGGAATATTTTACATCACAGGGCGGAAGAAAAATGTACAAAAAATACAAATGAGGGAATATTAGCTATCAAGTTTTCTCCATGTTTTGATGCACAGTTACAGGTACAGTGATGCAATTCCGTTCGGGAATCCTTGTAAACATAGGAGACAGCAACCTAGGCGTGTCTTTGCTTACGTGCAAAGACGTACTATCCGGTAGAATCTCATCTTCGAGGGAATCCATCTCGACGGGAGCCAAGGACATGTGCTCCGATTCATCGTGGGGCGTCATAGTGGAATAACCATGATCGGAACCCGCAGGAATCGCCGGTCTCCTGTACGTACCAGCGACGCAGTAGGGACTAATAACGTTCGGGTGTTCTTCCTTAATTAGTTTGTCCCTGTGATTCCCCAAATCGTGGAAGTTATCGGCCACGTTCAGATCGCTCATGCGTAGTTGGTCTTGGGTGGAAGACAAATGGAACCTTTCCGTTATTTGGCTCGAGTAGGACCGGTAGCAGATCAGCAAAAACACGAACACTAACGTGATTGCTACGATAGAATAGACTATAGGACCTACGGGGGAAAATTCCGGCGGGCTTCCCGCCTTACCTACGGATTTATCCGTAATATCGAACATGCCCTTGAAGCAGGTCGATATGGACGCGCAAAACGGCGTCTTTAAATAATTCTTGTCCATGTCGAACATGCACCATTCGCAGCCCAGGAGGCCCAAACAGTCCAAATGGCTCGTTTGCTCGTGGCAATTAATGGCGAAACAAGGTTTTAAATTGTTGTTAGAATTAACGATAAAACTGTCGCCCAACGATTCGCTGGTGTATTTCGTACACGGCATATTTTCGGAGGAATTCGAATAAACTGGATTCGGATCGCACATATCCGAATTATTATCTAAAGGGCACTCGCAGGGGCATTCGCACTCTTTCTGCTCCATCCTGTTGCAATTCAAACATAACCTATCTATTATACTACACGGGCAAAACGTCGCACCGAAGTTACAGGAGACATTCACTATGCCAACGAATATATTTGTGCTAGGAATGTTCGTGATTTGGTACTTAACACACTGTTCGCCAGGCGCGAAGTTAACCAGCACACCATCGAAACTAGTGTTGAGTTTGTAATATCTTTGAATGGTACCATCTCCGTAACTGTTGCATAGAAGTTTCTGTATGAAATGCTTGTGGTTCAATATATCATTGGACACTAAGGATTCCTTGTGGACTATGTGTTGCTGTTCGATAGGTTTAGCGCCGTTCGCTATCATTAAACTAGGATGGTAAATTACATAGCCTTCATCATCAATCAGGAAACACGTGATATTTTTATCCAGGCAATCGGGCAAGTATTTCACCAGCGTTTTTAACATGAATCCATAAGTCACATCCATCCCAACTACTAATTGCGATGTGGCATAAGCTAGGGTTATGATATAACCAGCGCCCCCTTTGTCCAGATACGGAGGCATCAACACCACTTTTCCTCTGAACTGCCAGGACTTGTAATACCACAAAGCCTTCGTGGGAGTCCAGCCCGTTTTGAGCGTACTGCCTGGAAACATCTGGAAAACGCCCGAAGATGACACGGCGTACCGTCGCACGACGTACTTCGACATCTCCGACGACAAATGGCGCTGCCTCAAAAACGACAGCACGTGCGACAAAAGCGACACCTCGTCCCTGATTTCTTCCTTCAGCCCCGGATTGATCAGCAGCCTGCTGTCGTCCTTCAGATACGCCACGAAGTCCTGGGTGTGCAGCTTGTTTTGGCTGGCGTGCGAGGCCAGAAAGGGCGATCGGAAGCACGACGGGCTCAAATACAACGATGTCACGTCTGAAGAAGATACTATGTAAACCAGATCTAATGTTTGTAACACGAACATTTACCTATAGTTGAGAGTAAATTCAGGTGACGGCATAATTTGTAGTCCTCCAGATTCTGGTAGAGGAAATCGTTTTGGAACCAAACGGGTTTTTGAGGTTTACTGGGCGCCCAGTATTTGGTGTTTACTACTAAACAGACAATGTACCAATCGTTCACTCTGATCCAAGAATAATGCATCTGGAAGATAAATGATTTTAGGCGAGTTGATGAATTTTTGTTGAAGTGACTTACAGAGTCGGTTTTGTTTGTCTGGTGTACTCCCTTTTTTTCTGTTAATAATCTAATTTTCAGCGTTTTAACGTCTGGTATTTTCTCTAGTTTTTCTAAAGCAACGGAAACGGGGCTGCTGGTGCCAGTTATTCTTGAATAATAAGGATGATATACCACGTTGCCGTTCAAATCCATTAAGAAAACGTAGGAATACCCTTGACCTCCTCTGTAATAGATAATATCTTCTGCTAGATTTGAGAAATATACGTCGATGCCGATCATGAAGAAATTGTTTCTTCGCTTCCATCCTTTCGTAAACGATACAATAAGATCTAAAAATATAACGATTAAAATTTATTCGTATCTACAATGTTTTAAATTTACCTTTCTCGTTTTTATCCCAAGTGGGTAAATGAATTTTAGTACCCAATTTGAAGTTCGATAAGGGATTAAAAATACTATAAAAACGCTCTACAGCGAAAGGTATACTTTCTGTTCTATCAACTTTAAGCATAAGTCCCATTTTTCTATGAACATCCCTCTGATAAGGTATGTTGTATTTTGAATAATTTTGATACGCGATATCACATAAAAATTGCGGCTCGTACACCACCGGCTTCAATTCTAAAATCAAAACATCAATATAGCAATCAGCTGAAGATTATTCCACATTGCATTACCATCGATTATTGCACAAGTGTTAATAACAAGCGAAACATTATGAGTTTTCGTGAATTGTTCAACCATCCCCAAAACTTGTTTCGGCTCCCTCAACGAAGATAACAACCCTCTACTAACGTATAATATCATAACCGTTTCCTCTTTCAAAAAAAACAAACTTTCACGTACAACCTCAAAGGCTTTTTCGAAACTTAACGTGTGATTTGTCAAACCTGCAAGTAAAAACTAGATGATTTGTTCCTTATGTTTAAAGGCCACTTACCTGATTCACTAATTATAGCATCAATATACTTTTCTAAATTTTTAGTATAACTTTGAGTGGCACTTTTCAGTCTTTGTACATTGTTATTGAAACTTTGTTCGTGCAGTCTATTGCAGTCATGTTCGAGGTAAGTACAATTAGAGCTCACAGTTAAAACAGATATCCTGTCGTTTCGCTCCAATGCCGATAACATTTTCTTAGCTGATAATCAGAAAGTATTTAGCATATTAAAATATTTAACGAAGGTATTCTTACCAACTAATTTCAGCAAATTGAATTGAGCAGAACTCATCGAGCCTCCTATGTCTAGCACAAGAACAACATTTTTTCTAAGGTAAATATTTCGTTCTAAATAGTTGTTCCATATGAGTTTTTCGTCGCATTCTGTACATTGTAGAAACGGTGTTCTGGGAAGCGCCTTCACTTCTATATCAGAAATGAAATATTGCCTTCTCACCCCGTCGGTCATGCTGTTTAAATTTTTCTTCATTTTATCTAAAACTAATTCAAACACTTTATGTTTTATATGACCAATATGTCTATTGCTTACTGTTCATAGTGCTGAATGGACTCTTGTACGAATTGCTAGTATTTAAAGGATTCGCCCATGAACTCTTCAAAAAACATGGCAATACAGACGAGTTCAAGCTGGTAACATTTTCATAGGTCAATTTTGCATCAATGATCATGTAAGTGCTTTCTAATACTGAAAATAAGTCCGAAATTTTTATGTCGATTTTATGTGCAATGTTATTCACGATCTTGATCGTATCCAAGCTGGGCTGAGTAAACATTAAGTTTTTGTATAAGATCTGAAATAGTTATTAACAATTAAAATTTGCAAAGCTACATTGTTGTGTTACATACCGATATAAATGACACTCCCAGTTCATTATTCTTTATCAAATCTATATCCTCCTGTAAATTATTTGCTACATCTTTTATGTCCCAATGGGCAGTAGCACATGATATTAAAATAATAAAAACCGAAATTTCTAGTTTACAAAGTTCCATTTTGTACGGGATACATTCATGTTTAACCCTGCGTTTATAAATATACGAAAACAACACTTTTGTGAACGTTCGCCTCTTTTAATTCCATTTTAATTCAATAAAATGTAAAAATGTGTTTACAATAATAAAAATAAAATTGACACTATTGGCAAATGGCAACTGACATTTGACAGCCAGTAGTGCATAAAACACTAAAATTCCCCAGAATCTAATCGAATATCTGGGTGTTTTGGCTGAATAATAGTTGCAACGTAGGCTAAATTTAGTATAAAAGAAGCAAATAGTAAATTTTAAATTGACTTTTGATGTTATTTGACTTGTGCTTGTGAAAAATGTTTTGACTTTTCTGAACGTGAACCGGATAATTTCATTTTACTATTTTGTATACAAAAATTTAATTCAAAATGAGCGACATGGGCCCTGGTGAATATTTCGTTTGCGGTGGCTTCGGGGGAATATGCACCGTAATCGTGGGACACCCCTTGGATACTATAAAGGTACATTAACGTTAATTTTTAATAGGTTATAACCCTCTAAAAAGTGGTTCACCTTATTTTAAATATATTTCTTTACATAAAAAGTATAACTTAAGTGAATAATGGTTAATTTTCGCTAATGTCAGTTTCCTGTTTCGTGGGTCAAAGTACAGTTAATCTAATTATGCCTCCATTAAATTTTATCGTCTGTGATTTATATTTTGTACCCGCTAAACACTATATTTTTTATCAAAGAATGTATAGAATAATAAACATATGTCTAAGGTGTCAGATTTTAATTCTATTCCGTTAATCAATTATGTTGTTTAATTAAAGGTCCGATTGCAAACAATGCCGATTCCCAAACCCGGGGAGGTACCCTTGTATGCAGGAACGTGGGATTGCATGAAAAAAACTGTTAGAAATGAAGGTTTCAAAGGTCTTTATAAAGGCATGGGCGCCCCATTGGTAGGCGTAGCCCCGATATTCGCGATATCCTTCATGGGTTTCGGAGTGGGTAAAAAAGTCTTTGGCCCCAACGACGGCACTTGCCTGAATTACAAGCAATTATTTGCCGCTGGGGCCTTCTCGGGAATATTCACCACCTTAATAATGGCCCCGGGAGAAAGAATTAAATGCTTGCTGCAAATACAACAGGGATCAAACACTAAAATGTATAACGGGCCTCTTGATGTTGTTAAAAAGCTTTATAAGCAAGGAGGAATTTCGAGTATTTACAGAGGAGCTGGGGCTACTCTGTTGAGAGGTGAGTGATTTACAAGCTGGCGTTTTTTTTTATAATTATTTATTACAAAAGAAAGGTAAATTACATATTTGCAATGGTGCAAGAACTCAAAAACCACTATTAGTTTCATACAATTATCAATGAATTAATAAATTAAAGTTAAAAATAATGGGATTTATATCTCATTGCTTATGTCAGTTTTTTGCTTAATTTTTCTCAAACGTTTCTTGATTTTTCTGTGCTTAACGCCATGTTTGTTGGATCTGTGGGAATCGTGTTTCGTCTCCAAGCTGTTGCTTTCATTTTCATTCGTAATGTTTCCATTGTCCATGTCGTGGAGTTTCTGCATCTTGAGCTTCCTCTTCTTCTTCATGAGCTTGCGTTTGATCATCTTGTACTTCAGTTTCTCCAGCTTGGTTAAATTGTGATAGGACTCCGGCAATGCAGTCGTGATGGTGATTTCCGAAGACTTTTGAGAAGCGTCTGCATGTTTGTTGTGTTTCCTCAGCTTCGGCTTGTAATCGGCGCATTTGAGGATTCTCCTCATGGCGTGGAACACGTTCCAGTTGACAAATTGCTCGGGCTCGGAGCATTTCGGGGCGATTCTGTTCTCGTAAACGTACTTGTGGCTGAATCTGCTGTCTTTGCCGCACGATATACCTTTGTCGTTCGAATAGTCGCACGGTTGGGCTGATTTTTGTTTGATTTTATTGACTATCATCGGCTTCCAGTCGCTCATTTCGCACGAACAGTGCCAAGGGTTGTCGTTTAATCGCAGCAACTTCGGCAGGATTTTAGAGAAGATCTCCTTGGGCAGTTCTTTGAACTTGTTGCCGTTTAAATACAACTCCTTGATGTTGGTCAGATGATCGAAAGTACCAGGCGGGACGTATTCCAGCAAATTCTTAGACAAATCCAGATACAGCAATTTATTCAAACCAATAAACCCGTCCATGGAAATGTTGACTATCTGGCAATTGCTCAACACCAGCGTTTTGATCTGTTTGACTTCCAAAAACGCGTCGTATTGAATTCGCGTTATGTTCCCCGTCAGTATCAATTCGTCCAAGTTCGGCATGCCGGTGAAGAGGTCCCGCTTGAGCAGCTCCATCTTCAAATTGTTCAACGTCAGCTTCCGCAATTGCTCCAGGCCGAGCAGCGAGTTCGTGACCAAAGTCAGCGGAATGGCGTCGCTGCCGATTATCAGCGAGTTGGTCGTGTTCATGACCTCGAACGTGTTGGAAAATATCACGCTGATGGGATTGTTCGCGAAATTCGCCAGCTTCAGCTTCGGAAACGGTGGGAACGAGAGTTCCGAAAGTTGCGTGAAGTTGTTGAAGCTGAAATCGACGTACTCGAGCTGCAACAAGCCGGCCAAATCGGTTATTTGGATGTCTAATAGGTTGTTGTGCGCCAAAGAGAGAGTTTTGAGGTTAGGGGTGCCGTAGAAGGCGAAAGGCGGGATGAATTTCAGGCTGTTTTTCTCCAAAATTAGGTACAAGAGTTCGTGCAAACCGTCGAACATTTCCCAGTTGATGTTGCGCATATTACAATTGCTGATTCTTAGTAATAATAGTTTCTTGAAGCCGATGAACAGCGGCATCTCTCCGTTTTCCTCCCGCTCCTTTTTGAAGACCTCGTAAGGCACCACGACCTCGTCGTTGCTGCTTTTCTGCACCAACGTGATCTCGTGCGGGGCGTTTTCGAATTTCTGCGAGAACTCGAACGTCACGTTCTCCATGTTGACCAGCTTCAGGATTTCCGTGATGTACTCCTTGGAGTTCCTGATCAAGATCCGCTCTAAATTCAGGTACTTCAGGTCCGGAATGGCCACGTCGATCTCGCAAATCAGATGGCTCATCAGCGGCTGGTTCTGAAGGTTAGCGCCTATCAGCTCGACTGTTATTAGGTTCTCGAACCGTCGCAGAGAGCTCGTCCTGATCGTTTTGTTGCCCGATTCGTAGCCTTGGATGATCGTGAGGCTCTCGATGTTTTTCGGCAGGGTTTCCAGGAGCTGCAGCGGGTCGGTTTCCGTTTGGAGGATGCATATCGCCGAGCGGATGATCGTGGGGCCGTGTTCTTCTAATATTTCGAAAGTATCGGCGATGTCCTCGTTGAGAATCTGAAAGTTGCGTGTGAATTAACGGTTGGTTTTTATGTAGTTGTTGGAGACTTACTTCGTTATTTTCTATGTTGCCGATTTCTCCGGGTACTGGTTTTTCTTTGGTTTTTTGCATGAATCTGTATATGGCGGTTTCTGTTAGGTGCTCTAAGTGGCAGGTGCATATTAGCGGGCAATCTGTTTCTTGATCCCATAGTCCAAATATCTAAAATTGGGTAGTAAAAATCAATTTTTACAAACAGCGAACGAGAGTATGAATTTGATAAAGTTTTCAAAGAGTGTGCTAATATAGAGAAATTAGGAACTTCCACTTACCCCCGTGATTGAATTTAATACCACACACACAAGAACCGCATATTTGAACATTTTCGTAAAACTGTAGAAATTCAACTACACATATTCATGATAATGTGCAGGATGTTCACCCCACTCATTTCCTGATAATTGAAAAATTTATCTGTTCTATATTGTCTATATACAAAGATGCTCTGAAAAGCAGGTAGATACATCCCTATGTTAAAATTTCTAGCTATTTTTTCCCTAAATATATTTCGCATTATTTTGCAACAAAATGAATTTGCATTTTTAGATATTCCCGCTAGCGGAATGTATTTCCTAACGTACGAAGCTATCAAGGAATACCTCACCAAAAACGGCGAGTCGCCTAGTATTTTAGGAACCATCATTGCTGGCGGAACTGCCGGTACTGCCAATTGGTTGATAGGAATGCCTCCCGATGTGCTAAAAAGCAGGTTACAAACAGGTAGATTTCTAAATTTTCCACTCTCTCTTAATCTCGCTAATCGTTCGCTAACATTTCAGCTCCCGAAGGAACTTATACAGGAATCCGAGATGTCTTCAGACAGTTAATAAAGTCCGAAGGACCTGCAGCTCTCTATAAGGGACTGATTCCCGTGCTGCTTCGAGCGTTTCCGGCGAATGCGGCTTGTTTCGTGGGCTTTGAGCTGTGCAAAAATTTTCTGGATTTTGTTTTCCCTAAGAAACTGAAACCGAGAACTCCAGAGCAGCTGGATTTCAAGACGGATTAGCAATTAAACGGGTCGGATGATTTTATAGGGGTATTATCGCTGAAGGGTGCAGCTGTTTATTAAAATTGTTATAATGTTGAAAAAATGAACGAATGTGATGTTTGAATTAGTAGCAGTATTAATGATGCGATATATTAATGTTTCGTTGTGAACGTAACTAGTGTTTTGTTCACGTCACATTTGTTCATTTTTTGTCTGATGTAGTACTTGTAAATTATTAAAACGTGGAAGGTGGCCTTATCTCGACATATTTTTAGGTCTAAAATTAAAAATCGAATTTTTGAATGTTGAACATGTCATAGTTTATTTTTCACATCACGCACAATTTTTATAAATTGTACCAGTGCTTCCCTTTCTTAAGAAACTGTATTGTTACATAATATTTGGCAAATTTTTAATATTGTAATGTTATTATCGAATAAATGATTTTCTATATTCATACAATCGTTTTTTAAATTTATTAGAAGAAACGGTGAGATATAATTCAAAATTATAGTTAAAATTTATCTTTGACTGGTATCTCTGCTCTTATACACTATTCCACGGCTCTTCATTTCTCGAATTATACTATTAGGTAAACGGCCGGATACTGATATAGCATATACCCCTCGACAAAACCGATCTAAAACAATTCATTTAATATAGCATGCTTGTTACAAATTACTCGTTAAGGTAAATAACTTACTAATTCTCTGCCATTTGGCCACCCAGCTATCTTCTGGACTCATTAGGGAGATCATTCTACAACATAGGTAACTATTAAGTTTCTAATTCTTCGAGTGAAATTATCTGTTGATTAATTAAACTTACCCGTCAAAATTTGAACTCGTACAGTCATACACGTTATCGTGATTGTTTTTCATTCGTAAGAATTCATCGCAATTGTCGCAGCCTTCGTTTTCAAATTGATCAAAAGACTATAAGAAAAAAATAGTGAGACACGAACGTAAATTATATCAAAAGTGAGGTTACTTTATACTTACTTTTATTAACGAGCATACTAGGCAGGCACGAAGACCTCTTAAATCTTTCGGAACTGTTTCTAGCGTCATTTTTATTGAAATAATTTACAATATACGTCGGGATTGTAATCCTGTTGATTCTCTGAGAATGAAATATGTTTGTTGTTGGTTGTAAAAAATGACAATTGGCAATAATGACGTATGTCACGTGTCACGTCAACTTATTTTAATGTCGAGGCCTCTACTATTAGGAATATTTGGCCATCAAATTCCGACGGCTTATTTATTTATAATTTTACAAAATTCTTACTTGAGATTTAAAAGTGACTAAGAACTTTATTAGAAATAATAATTTTCAAAAATATAACATTATAATGTTACTACGCAACTGATGTTATTACGTAAAATAATACAAGTTAGATAATAAAAAAAATAAAGCGTAAACCAAAGAGCGCATTTGTCAACTCTTGCTTAGAGAATCGTTATTTTTTTACAACAAAAAATCGTTTAAATCATGAGAGGTTCTCGAACGCTTGATTAAACAGAAGGAACATCCGATCTCGTATAATTAATTTCCCACAAACGTTTGTTCTTGACAAGTCCCAGTAATATCTTACGTTACCTCAGATAGATAATCTTCAACTACTTACATCTCAAACATCTCAAAGGACTGTCAACAGATAATAGAGCCTAGTCGTTAATAGAACTGGATAATAGCTTCTAGATATCGCCTCCTAAAGAAAATAATCTTTTTTCGCGAATATTAATAACCGTCCCAGTCCGCAGGAAAAATAATTATGTAGGTATATAACAATGCGTTCGGGAATCCTGAACCGCGATTCATTACGTATTTTTCAATAAAGGCCGGATCCGCAACCTTACAAAACAGAAAGAAATGTAATTTTGACTCCACTTTGAACGCCTACTGGGTAAATAACGACGATTTTGTCCCTGAACGATTTTAATCAGAGGTTGATTAGATCTAGAAATTAATTGGTATTTTAGGGTTTGGAGATTAAAACCCTAAGGGAGTAGACGCGTTACTCTTATTTGCATCTAAATTTCGGAATAAATCCTTCAAAATCCTTCTTATTGGTACTGAACACTCAAGTTGCACGTTCTTACATCATTATTTGATAAATTATATAGATTTTGCGTTAGTACTTACAATTAGATAACGTGCAAAAAATTACCAAGGAAATAAGTAAATTTCATCCTTATTCCGGGTTACTCCTAGACGTTCAAAGTTTGACCTTATCATAATAGTAATTGTGTTTTAATAAAAGGTAAATTTGAGATAGTGAAAGTAAAATTAGAATAGAATACTGCGAGCGATTAAAGTTCCTTATTATGGTAAACTTTCTACGCGATATCAGGAAAAATATCATTACGATATCTAGTATTATCAACGATAAAACCGTTCAGTTTTTATCTCTTAGTGTAGGTTCGTAAATATGTGGCTCAAAATTTAGTAGTTTCTTGGCCGGTAGACAGAATGGTTAAGAATTTTGAAAGAGGTATTTGTTAATTTGTATAAAAATAAAATGTTATCTTACAGTGTCTCGCTCTTATCAGCAAGAAGTGGATAGTGTACGCTCAGATTCTGGAAAGATTCATTACCATATTAATTACAACTAATAAGTTTGAATAGTTTTAAATAAGTTTACAGTGTATGTTGTGCATATGGACAATTATTCAATGTTAATTAATATTGAAGAAGAACTAGAAGCTTGAAATGGTAAGTTGTAAATTCTATTTTCGTGTTTGTGAAAATTATAAATGTTTTTATTTTTTTAAAATATTATCTTTGGAAAGTTTATGCGTAGGTATACAAAAAAATAGGAACGATAAGTGTACTAGGTACATACATATTTTGAAATTTTAATAAAACACTATACTTATTCATGACTAACTATTCTCTAATTATTCAGGTAGCCTACAGGTAATTTAAAAATTATGGTTGATTGATAGAATTAAAAGAAACTGATTAGGTAATTACCAAATAGTCCAATTTGGAAAAATTGGCTTTAATTGAAAATTACCAATAGTTACAAAAATCAATAAATACTAGAAATTTGAACAGCGATATACAATTTGCATACAGATAATTCCTAAACCAAATTTTTGATTCAATAGTTGATAAATGCCTGTTTAAATATTGAATAGTATACAACAAACATTTTAGTATAGTTTTTCTTCGCAAACGTTTGTTTATTCGTTTATTATTTTCAATTGGATAATTTGAAAAATATATTAAGCATACATTTGACACTAATTGCGGCAACAAAAACATATTTTGCATTCTAATAAACAATTTGGCGGCACTATCTCAGCAAATAAGTAAATGCAATAAAATGTGTTGTTCAGTATTCACAAACGCATTTATTAATTTAGAGACATTTTCCGATCAACATACATATAAAGTCGATA
Organism: Phyllotreta striolata; assembly: GCA_918026865.1. Taxonomy (NCBI): domain Eukaryota; kingdom Metazoa; phylum Arthropoda; class Insecta; order Coleoptera; family Chrysomelidae; genus Phyllotreta; species Phyllotreta striolata. The sequence continues at coordinate 3,424,694 of OU900103.1, forward strand.
GCAATTCGTGATAAAAGGGTCGCCGAACTTTACTTGCAAAGTTCTCATTATCCATTTTAGTAAAACATTCGTTTACAAAAAAAACATTAACGTATGAAAACTAAATATTCTCTTATATACGCGCTCTAAACTGAAAGTTGGAAGTGTTACATTTCATCATTGCAAAGGATAACTTTACATTAGAAGCCACAGAAGTTATGTCAATGTTCCCGTTTCATACCGGAATCGGTCAGTTTTGAAACCCTATCATTTCATTTTAAACCTTTCTCATAGTTTCCGCGTTTATCTGACATTTCAATTCGTGAAGGCTGTTTAAGGCCGACCCCAGCGAAAATTATCTTCGGCGGAATTTTCATATAAATTCGATTACAAAAAATATCGATTTTAATGAAAAAACAGAGGTGCCAAAATACTGAAGGAAATCCCCAATAACGACCGAGTGTTTTCGGGGTGGTAAATAATTAGCTTTTTCAAAGCGTTCATAAAACTTCCTATGCACCGGCAATTTCCGTCTAATTAACCACCGCTCAATAACCACGCGAAAATTACCTTTCGATAAAATCGAATAAAAAAAAACGCTGTCCCACCTAAATCCACGTAACAGCAGCCCTCCCCACCATCATTAGCAGGTAATTAATTCCCTGAAACCCTACGTTTTCAGTCTTCGGCCGACGCTACTTGTCGCTAGGTATGTCTCGAGCTAACAAACAGACCAGAATAAAATGAAAAGTGACACCGACAACGAGCATACCGAAGAGAAAGACAAATCGAAGGGCAAGCGGCCCAAGAAGCTGGTGATACCGCCGAAATCGAAGCCGAAGAGGTCGTTCATCGCGAAGAAGCTGAAGCTGAGGAGCAAATCGTTGCAGGAGAAGCAAGAAATCAAGGAGATCTCCCGCATACCGCTGCCCAATACTTCTTCGGACGAGCGGCAGACGCCCGAAGGGGATGAGAATCTTATGTTGACCAGATCCGCTTCGGACACCAACCTGCAGGAATCCTGGAAGAGCGCCGAAAAGGTGGAGGAAAGTAGTAAAACGGACTTGCAGCCGGAACGCACAAAGTCCTTAGAGGATTTCCAAAACATGCCTGCTTACGGGGAGTTGATTGTAGATCAGAACCCGCTACCGTCGACGGTAAATTCAAAACTTATCTATTACATTTCGAGCACAATCCGATTCGCACTTTCCATTTGCACTTCGCCCGTTAATTAATCGCATCACCTCGCTCGCAATTGGCCGTAATTCAGTCGAAAAATTTCAACACACTCCCGAACTGGATTGGATTTAATGAGCTTTCAACTTTCGTATGAGAAAAACTTTTACTTGGCACGACTGTTGTCGATTTCGAAATTAAATTAAAAAGCAAATTAGATTTTCGAAAAGCGAATCAACTCGGCCGAAACTTTTTTCCATCCGGCCCTTTTATCGGGGCGAAAAAAATGTAAACGAATGGATTATGTATTTAAAATGGAATTATTTCGATACGTTATTTAATCAGGTATTGATGAAACCCAATTCGCTGGCGTGTTTACGACGTTGGCTATGCAAATTGATACGATTTAAATAATTTTTTCGATATAAAATTACATTGGTGTAATAGAGAGCTTTGCAGAAAACACCTGTTGTATTAGAACTTTAATCAATATTCGCCGACTAAATTGGAAACACAAATTTCGCAATTGTCCAATTCATCTGAATCTAACTGCGCGCACAAAAGCCTCATTGAAGAATGGCATGAATCGGACATAATTTTACATGAAAAACCGAAAACCTAATCAGTATGCTCGCCGTGTTATCAAAAAGTTATTCATATAGGGACGTTGGATAAACAAAAATGAAGTAAAAGTTGAAATTAGTTCCGATTCAAACTCCATGATACATCATCATCTACACAAATGTGAAAAACGTGTAAGCTAATTACAAGCGTAGGATTTTCAAATTTTTTTAATACTACGATGCAATGTTTACCACCCGAATGAAATATTAATAATTTTTAATTGCTTTTCAGTCAAATGCAAATCAGTCGACGGGCAAACTAAAAGATCACTTGTACAAAATCTTGGTAATTGGAGACGTGGGTACCGGAAAAACATCGATAATCAAACGCTACGTTCACCGTTTCTTTACCCAACATTACAGGGCTACGATCGGAGTGGACTTTGCGTTGAAAGTAATCAACTGGGACGAAAATACTCTAATAAGACTTCAATTATGGGATATCGCAGGTACTTACCTAATTAATTAACCCGATTGATCAATCCGTATGCAGTCTTGGCTTCAGTTACAGCTTGTGACAATTCCTGGCGTTTTTATTTTCAGGTCAAGAGCGTTTCGGAAACATGACGAGGGTTTATTACAAGGAAGCAGTCGGGGCTTTTATTGTTTTCGATGTGACTCGCAAGGAAACATTCGATTCCGTTGTTAATTGGAAGGCAGATCTGGATAGCAAGGTGCAATTTCCTGATGGATCGAAAATACCCTGCGTTCTGCTGGGCAATAAAGTAGGTAAATTTTTTACTCGAAAAATTTTGATTTATCAGCGATGTATCGCAAGTGTAGTTTTTCATAAGAGTAATTACTCCTTCAACTTTGCGGGGTGTATAACGTGCCGGTATATAAATAGTGAGCGATTTATTTCCGCGTTCAATAACTGAATGGCTTTGTTCGCCGCCGGCTGTTTTTCCTTATACGCGATTTTATTAATTCCAACACAATGGAGAGGGAGAATTCGTCGCAGATAAATTTTACAATAGAAAATATCTAGTTTTTTGTTTTACCTACACTGTGTCGCGTTATTTTGTTTTCCTTTATGCCGGAGAATCCTCAATTTTTCCTCCAGCTATATAACGTTATGTATTGATTTTCAGGTGGGATTTATTTACCACAACGCGACAACGGTCGAAATCCGATTGTGTTCAAAATAAATACAAAATGTTGTTATTTTTGTCATATTATATTCCTTGAATCGCAGCTTATGCCAGCTATTCCTGTATTTAAAATCCTTCAAAGATTCCATCCTACATTCAACATATGCATAAATTCAAATCGAAATTTTTTTTAGTGCGACCGGCAGAAGGAAGGCATCGTAGCCTCACCGAGCAAAATGGAGGAATATTGCAGGGAGCACGACTTCAACGCCTGGTTTGAAACGTCTGCTAAAGACAACATAAACATTGATGAAGCTGCCAGATGCCTCGTGGAAAAGGTACGGAAGGATTAATTTCATGTAGTAATCAGTGCAGTGTGAGGAATATTAATTGGGGGAATCCCCTCGTGCGCGGTTTGCTTCTGCAACAGACTACTTTTTTTGTTTGTTTTAGATTTTGGCTTGTGATTCTCTGCTGGAAAGCGATTCCAAAAGGCCTTCGGATCAATTTGCCCTCACGAAAGACGGCAATAGGCCAGGGACGAAGAACTGCGCTTGTTATAGAAAATAAACGCCGCAGTGTTGTCTTGTTAATTTTGTTTTTATATAATACCATGGTCGCGAATATTTCTGTTTCGAGTACATTGTAGGCGAATTGTAAATAAATATTGCAATCAAACACTATTCGTAGTGTGTACTTAAATATTTTTTACCGTTTAATTGCTTCTATTCTGTTTCTATTTTTGTATTTTTTAAATTTGCGCTGGCGTGTACCCAAATAGACACTTTTAATAAAATTTCTCTATTCAAATTTGCACATTTTTTAACCACTCCTTGATGAAATATATCTAAATTTGATTGACAACGGGAGCGTCGAGGTTTTTCGTTTCGAATTCTAGAAACATAAAGGTTCAGTAATGAATCCCAATTTAAGCTGTCAATTTACTGAAATTTATCTCGAAAAATGTACATACCTACCAGTGTATTTGTTTATGAAAAAAGAAAGAAAAGAAATGAAGGAGTTTGCTTCTGTTTGCCAGCAGTGTTGCGGTAACAGTTGACTAAGAGATAGGTGGTGACAGGGACGTCTTAACAATTTTATTTCAAACTGAATTTCCTCTAATAATTTACTGATTAATATTTAAATTATGTATTTTAATTGTGATTAATTACTTCATATTTGTACCCGATATAAGTATAATGTAAAATAGATATGCTGATGGAACAAGAAAGCTACACATGAATTTCGATGTAAATTTATAAAAAGTTATATTTTTGGTGTTATTAATTCGTGTGAGTAAATTGAGCGTTGTATTATAAGATCGGTCCTGGTTAAATGTAAGATGTAAAGGAATTTTTTAACCAGTTTACTGGCATCAGATCTCGAAAGTACCTAAGTAAAACGGTAGAAAAATCAGCGGAGATTTTTGCGAGATCGAGTTCGAGAGACTTGACTCGATCGTCATTGTTTCGTATGCATAATATGAAATAAATCCGGCTTTTGTTTGGTGCGTTTTTAAGGAATCTTGCATGCAAAATGGCGGATTCGGCTGATTTATTTAAATTGATTAAACGATTAATGTCTTGGCCTTCCGACGTTTCTTGTCTGCAGCGGACAAAGAATCAATCTGTTTGAATCATTATACCATTGTAATCATGACCATGTATGTTGATTTGCAACTACAGATATCCATGTTACATTATAACGATGTCTCGTCTCTTGTTATTCGTCGTTTTTACTTTTAAAACAGGAGGAGATGCATCAAAGGTTCGATACTAACTGTCCGCTCTTCCATCCACGTCTTTTTACTTTCCCTTATCATATTAACCGCGCATTGCGGCTCTACGTATGTATGTATGTATAATAACGAAAGTATATTCCTATCTTGATGATGTCGTGTATCGGAATTTTCAATAAAATCTGCTTATTATTAAACCCATTCTACTATTAAATATGCTTTTTTATTCTTGTATTCATTCGAAAATACACCAATTTAATATTGTTTAGTTTCGATTTGATGTCGCAAAGTTTCTGGGAATTTGTAATTGCCTATAGTTGCTTTTGGAGAGGAATTTGAAAGCGATACCAGATTAAATGAATTATAGAAAGAAGCAGATAATTCCACAAGAATAAACCAATACACCAACAGCAGCCACCAGCACCTAGATTTTGTTTTGTATTTTATTAAGGGAACGGTAATTTGGTTGTGGCTATTTAACCTGTCTAATTAACTCAAAAAATCTATTCTTTAATTAACAGGTTTTATTCACAAACAAAATACTATAAAACACATAATAAAGACATCTTTTCAATACAAATTACAATTTTTACAAATTTTACGTTCCGTGATGCAAATGTCAAATTTGACGTTTGCAAACGTCAAAAAATATCATCGCGATTTAAACGAAAATTTAACGATTAAAGTTTCTTACAGTGCAATATTTATGGTTATTAAACTATTAGTACAAAATGGTATAAATTGATGTCCTCAACGAAGGTGCAGTAGCCACTTCTTTCCTGAAACGCCGTTCGGGCGAGTTCGTGCTCTTCGCGAGTTCAACGGCTTCACGCGGCGGCCATTAGATGTCTCTCCGGCAGTGCTTAGTCAGTATTCCAGCGAGTCGAGCCACAGTGTTTATTGAGTTTTCGTTCGCGTTGGACGCGGCGCCAGGCTTGCGGAAATCCATTCAATAAAATCACTGAGGGCAACTGAAAACAGCGTGTATCATCAATGGGAAGCCGCGCGATTTCCAATCGCAATTAGGGCCAACGCCGACCAGGACCGAACGGACGATTGAACGGGCAACGTTTCGCAACTGTTCTAACCTCTTTTAAAACATTTCGAAGAGTTCCAAATAAAAACATCGGACATCGTGCGTTCGGTGAGGACGAACAACAATAATAGACGAATCACTCTAAGTGTGTAGCTGTGGTTTTTGAGTGTTAATTGTGCCGCGTGTTTCGGCCGGATAAAAACAATAAATATGAACTGTGATCGCAGCTTTCTTCGACCGAATAGCCAATAGAAGGTAAGTTCTCGCCGATTAGTTCTTAATGCGATCTTTTTTTATATAGTTCTGTTACGTTGTGACGTTGTAGTGGAGTTATAACAGTTATTATAACCTCAAAAATTAGGTAAATAATGCATGAAAATGGCTTCCGTCGGATAATTGTTATTGGTCCGATTGTTTTCATCTGTTTTAATCAACACAAAACACAACGTCTAATTAGAATAGTCGTAGTTAATTGAACAAAAGCCGTTGACCTTCGAAGTGCTGGAGATTTCATTTTGTTTACTTTTTCGAGTAGTAAAGGTGTAATACCTACGGTGTGTAAGTGCGAGATGATACACAGGTAATTGCAATGCGAACTCCACTTGAATAAAATAACTTTCAACTGGCCGTCCGCTTTTGATTGTATTTTCGGTTTTGCGTTGAAAAAGAATTCGCGCGGTCTTTCAATTACCCAATAATGCTTTTATCACTTCAAAAACGTTCTAATTATCCCGTCCGAAACAAAATATTCGCTTTGCTTTCGCTAAAAACATAAATGGAAGTTAGTCGAATTATGTTAAAGCATTTCCGTTTTATTCCATTATTTACTCTGCAACTTTCGAGACTAAACAACAGAACTGTTAACGGGTCTTTTCTATTTCGCTCGAGCGTTTATATTTTTCCTTTGGAAGATTGTCCTTATAAAAAATTAATCGCGTTTCGCTTCGGAGTCTAATTAAAACAAACTAATGATAATGTTTAGGCGAGTTGGTGCAAGAAAGTCCCCCTTTTTAATAGACAAAAGCGGATTACCTACGTCGAGAAATTCCGGTCTCAGGTAAAAGGGAAGACGCTCGTTTAATATTTTCTATCACTTATTGCACCTATACCCGTTTTCTGATGGAATAATATTTTATCTTCACAATTTATTCGAATTATTACCAATACTAAATATATTGGTCGGTACCTGTACTACATGAGCATATGTAAAGGGCATTGTATTTATACGGAATGATAGACTAACATCCAGGAGCAGATTAGGCATTCAAAATCAGATAGGTAGCGTTTGTAGGCCCATAATCGCAATCGTGACGAACAAATCATTCTGTAGATAAACAATGGAGCTAGCAAGGAAATTGAGTGAGGAATACCGAGAAAAATGTACATGTGGGAGGAACAGAAATTAGATATTAAACTAATAATAATAAACCATTAATTAAAATGACGTATTCTTTCGGCCTTTACAAACTTTCGAATTACAAGTTTTTTCTATTAGTCTATCATTTCAACGTGCATGACGGTAAAAACGGTCTAATTTCGATTACACAAGTCGCATTTTTTACGTGTAATAACACGAATTTTGTCTTCAAGAAATTGAAACGTGTCAACAAAATGAAGCGCCACTACAAAGTATGATAATATTGGATTATATTTACTCTTGAATTTACTACTTACACAATCCCTTGTTCTCAAAAAAGCACCTCAATTATTTACAGTCACCTTTAATACTTAGCTTCTACTACTTGTAGAATAACTACTACTACTTGTAGAATTTTTAATAGTATCTACTGTAATACTAGAGTATTCATAAATGTCTTTATAAACTGAATTTAAATTATACCTACCGGCGCTAAAAAAATTAAAGTGAAATTACTGTGCCCGGTCAAATTAAGGGTTCGAACTTAACCACCTTAATGTCCTAATAAAAAAAATCTATTCCCTGCGTGGTGAAATGAGGCGAAATAACAGACAGGTGATGGTCTAGTGACCAGACAATATCTTTTTATTACACAAGCTTACTTCCTGTTTGCAGCTAATAAAAAATGCTAAAGCCGTTTTTGAAATGTTTGTTGTTTTCACCCCGACTTCGATGGTCACTCTCGCGGTGTTAGATTTCTTATCTCTTGTATGTACTTACCTTCCTACCCGTGCCCGGTGTCGGAGCAGAATTTTTAATAATTCAGCATCGCTGTAAGGGCAGCGATTGAATTTATTGCAGCGAAACTTTTAATAAAAATCTCCGTTCATTTCGAGTTTGAACATGATACGGTTGGAGAGGAATATTATCAATCGTATACCTTTAGGGCGCGGAATTCGATATTTATGGGACAAAAAGCTTCTTAATAAAATATTGGGATTTATTACTAGAAAAATATGGAATTCTGAAATTAAGTAGGTACAGAAATCTTATAAGGTTGTCTGTTTATCAAATTTGCGAAATTCCTTTGTGTTTATATTGTCGATTCCAATATCCCATATATTCTTTCATAAATGTGTGTTTGCGAAATGGAAAAAGTAGCGGGATAATGCTTTTAGTTATTTTCATTTGGAGCCAAAAATTCCAATTAATTTTAGAAATACGGGTAAGTGAATACAAATTTCATTCGTCTTTCGTAAATGAAAAGTATTTCCAATTTCAATTTCTGTTGAATGTAGGTAGAATACATTGGATATGGGACTTTAAAATAATTTAACTGGATATCCAGGCTTTCGGTCTCGGTATTTCATAATAGTTTATATGTATGTTTCCCGATGTTTTGGATTGTCTCCAAATTGATGTAGAGTTTGGTCTTAAGTATAGCGTATTTATTTATTTCATTCTTTTTCTGTCTGGCATTTGAAGAATTTTTCCAATGTTGCGTTTTCAAATCCCTCGTTTTAAGCGGCTTTACAACAACTGCTAAGATTGAATTACAAGACGAAAACAATAAAGTATGTAAAATATGATAATATTTTGATTTATGGCATTGAATAATTTATTATTTAATAGTTATGTAACTGTTTTCATGGGTTGAATAAAAAAATTACTCCGTGGATTTACCATCAGGTTATCTATTTATGCGTAGATGTGGTTGGTATTAACTACTTGCATACGATTTAGAAAAAAAGACGTTAACATGTTGAAAATATCTTCGGTTCGAATAGAAATACTAAATCATTTTGATGTTATAAATGTCCTTTTTTTCTAAGGTCGATTACAAGTCGAAACCGTTATTTTAATTACTTAGGCTTGCCTACACAAGTTTAGCGCTAGTCAAAAAAATATCACAAATCAAATCGACAAGTATTCGAATAAAAGGCAAATCTGAAAAAACCGTCTTTATTAAATTAGCAAATCCATTTGGATCGTTTTGCTCCTAAAATTTCTATTGGTATAGGAACTATTTTTGTACTGGCATTGTATTTTTTCGTATTGAACAATACGAATTTTTATTCGATATAAATTTTGCAATAAACAAACAATGGCAAAAAGTGAGGATAATTCGAAATGCTTGTTTTTTTGTCAATGCGAATTTTCCGCCGAAAACATTTCGAATTTATTCAATTTTATCTGGTTTTTTGGTTATTTCATTCCCCGCAGAAACATTTTTAAATTGTAGCATTTTATAAATACAAACATATGTATGTATACATATTTTTTTTAAATTACGCGTTTTTTAATGAACTGTTTACCATTTCGTTTCTTCGACATCAACCCGCAGCGGGTGGTTGTTTTAGTAAGATCCTAATTAGGTAAGTGCAACAAAATTAATATTTTTGCATCCAGTTTTTCAGTTCTTTTATCCGCCTATGAATTAAAATCCATGCCGGTTCATAACGGAATTTTGCCCAAACGGACGCAGAGAAATCCTCGCTATATTCCCGAGTATACAGAATACCTTTATCCCGTTATAGCAGAAATTTCCCTAGTAGGTCACTTGGCTATTAATTATTGTACTCGCTTCTGCATGTTAAATCACACGGATTCTTGCCCAGGGACCTAACACTAATTTTCATTTTTATTCCACTCCCCCGTATATGCAACTATTAATTTATATTAAAAACGGGAATATGTGTAGTTAATACTGAACGGGGTAATTTCATGCTTAAATTACAAGAAGTTTACTGATTTCATGCATCAAAAACGCCTTTTGCAATTAATGATTATTTTACTGAATTTTAATAACAATTAGTCACAAGCTAATCAGAGAAGTAGGTATGTTGAGTAACGCATTTCTAAGTAATGTACTAGAAAATGATAGATAATTTAAAAAGTATAAGCAAAACAAAATTCCATCATATTTGTGTTAAACTTGTTTTGATACTTAATCATCTCGCTGTAATTACGTGGTTAATGTAGAATTAAATTGGAGTAATATACATAATACATTCATATACTACATGTATTTAGAAAATATCATACATTTGACATTCATGACAGTTGATAGATGACATAAGTTTTATATGCACCAGGTGTATTGTTACGCTTATGGATTTTTAATTTGCAAAAATAGGTGTAGGTACACATCACATTAACCTATTTCGATTTTATCGCAGGAGAGCAATTAATAATACAAGAAGATTGAAAACCGTATGCGGGATATAAGGCGATAATATTGCAATTTGATCGATCACCAACGGTAAATTTAGTACATACATACCTACGTATGTACCTACTTACAATCGTGTATTTAATAGCTATTATACTTTTATTAGTTTCCGCATTTCTGAAAGATTATTAAAAAAAACAAGTTTGGTAAGAGAACTTTACGTGGAAACCCTGTATACACGTATATGGTAGACCCAAAAGTAGTTCCTTTATTAATATTAATTAAGTTAGTAGGTGAAGTTTAACTTCATAATTATTATTAATAGTTATTAAGTAGGATAAAACAACTCCGCTATAATGCCGACGAATCAATCATAAAGTTAATCTCTTTCTTCTTTCTTAATATGCTGCAGGACCGTTTCTAGATTACAAAAACGGTGCCGATGCCGCAACAATCGCACGAAAACTGGTTTCGAGCTAGATGTATATTTTATTCGAATTCAATTATTAGAAGATGCCATGATATGTAAGTGGTGTAAGTGTAAATTATGATTTTTTTTTAATTTGAAACTAAGCTTACAACTGGCGTCCGTTTTTATTCGAGAATGTGAGATTGGTTCCATGAAAAAAGCTGATTGAGATAGAACTCCGGGAATTCAATAACCAATGAAGCTTAAAAAGTGGGTCTTTGTCACATTTATTACACTTAAAAGGGATCCTGAGGGACAGTTTTTTGCTGATGTCTTTATATTTTTGAATATAAAACTCACTGACCGTGTAAATGTATAATATGATGCTCAAGAAAAACACCAAAGGATTTAGTTATTTTCACTATAAACATGATTTATAAGCACATTAGCGTAAATTTTTTATTAGTCCAGGCAATGCTAGAGCGCTACAATAATAAAACCAGAATATACATATTCTTGTAACACGACAATATCCAGTTACAAGAACATCGATCGGAATTTCAATTATGTCTTTTAATAAATGATTATTAAAGAACAAGTTTCAACTGAAAGAACGAATAGACATTTGAATTTTGTAGGCGAAATAAGGGAGTGTGTCTGTTCCTACGAAATTGTTTAATGAAAGATTCAAAACATGATAAAACCAAACGAATAGGATTTGCTTGTCGGTATATTTTTCCGTTCGCTGTGAATTTTCGACTGGCTAATTAATAATTGAATTTTCAAAAAAATCAAGAAGACATACACACGGATTTTATTATGTAAATCTTCAAACTACAAGCTTACACGATGTTTCGACGTATTCACCTTTGACATTGAGGCATTTATCATTGCGATAAACAAGTTTTGAATATTCTCCTGTAGGTAGAAAAATTCGCCAGGCCGGAATTTCGAATTTTTCTCGGCCTTTTCAACTCCTTCAAAGCATATTACTCTTAGATAAATTCTCTATTTTATCCCGAAAATTCCATCAAATTTTTTACATTTGCTGGAGTTTTCGATATATCTCGTATATGCGATTATAATACAATAAAAAAAACCTTATGAAAAGTTGTTTGAAATCAATGATGGAAATTGTGTGTCATTATTTTTTGTCGTTGGGCAATACCATAAATATATAATGCATATTTAAGATATGGACTCGAATTAAAAGCACGTTGGTGGTCTAAATCTTTGTTGTTCTTCGTCCTGGGAGCATTCTACTCAGCAACAAATTCTTCCGAAAGGCATCTAAATTATTTAAATTGGAGACATAGACAGGGCGTATCGCGTTCGAATAAATTTGATAAAAATTTTGCTAGTAAAGGTTCGGTTTGTTGTTGCACTATTTTTTTTTTCTAGCGGAATAAATTGCATGTAAAGCCTACTTATAGTGGCATAAATTCCAATTAAAAATAAATATCGACATAAATAAACTCGAAAAATTTTGTAACACGAAACATTTTTAAAATAGCGAATGATATAAAAAAGGCGCCGTGATTTTTTATATACATCTGGCCGCATTAAATTATTGACGATAAAAAAAAATTTGCTCATTAAATTTTTTGCATAATTCTTCATACCTGCGACGCTATGCAGTGCATTAGTCAAGCTGCAATAATTATTCAAGATTTTAATCGATCCCGTAATTATTATAAAACCCCCTTTTACAAGAGATTTTTTGCGCTAATTGTCGTGTATGAAAATGAAATTAGACAATCGATCTGCACAATGTTTAGTTAAAAATATTTTGCAAATTTTTCGCCTAGAAGGTAATTTAGTACATATTTTTAACGTCGATAAAATTACACGGTGCAAATAAATCATATCCGGCTCAACATTAGTTAGGAAAATTAAATAATCAACTAAGTTATTGAATAAATAAGTAATTAATTTGGGAATATCGATTTTTTAAAGAGTAGGTAAATATTACAGGCGAAGTTAAATTAGTACTTGAATAAAAATTCGAAAATGCCGGAATAGGTAAATGATTTGTTCGAAAGGGTTGTTTGTTCTGTTCGATAAAACTGGAAAATCGACAAACAATGTTAATGTTGTGATTAAAAATTGGTTGTATCACTACGAAAATGATTCGTTGCAACTATACAAATGCGCTTAATGAATGCTGATTGCCTAACAACAGTTTTTTTTTGTTGCGGTTTACCAATATTTGTGACAAAAAACACAGTGAATTTAAAGTAGTTAGTAGTCAATCAAAATATGGAATATTTCGAAAAATTAGTTATTTGAACGCGTGTATATATTTCATCGTGATATTCACAAAACGTTTTTCTGAACCAATATCATTTCAAAAATAATATTTTTTATCCGGCCAAGTAATTCAGAATTCAGCGAGAACGGCTTTAAGGGATTTCCTTCGCATGAATATATTATACCGCAATTATTTTTAAACATACAGCTAGAATCTATTAAATTCAATTTCGGTAAAAACTCCCTTTTGTAAAGAATATAAGTCAAATATATCCCAGTCAACTGCACGATGTTTTTACATTAAAATGAAAAGACAACAAACGCCGCCGAAGGACCGTATTTTTACAAATCGCCTTTCCCCGTGGACTAGCCAGAAAAATGAAGCAAAAATAATCATTCGCACGCCCCTGTCGTCATCAGTCTGCCAAACCAAAGAATTTTCTGCAACGTGTACTACGGTTTTTCTGAAAAGCTTAAATGTATAATCTTTGTATTGCGTGTAAGGAACTTTATTTAACGGCATGATTAATACGAGGGGTGTGATAAGAATAATCAATGCCAATTTGATCTACAACTTGGTATCAATGTTTTTCAGACACGATACATCAACTATAAAAATTTCGCGTTGGTCTTCAAATCGGGGCCAAGGGCGTGGGCGAATTCGCTTTTCCACGGGGGTCGAATAAAATTTCTCGCTGTGGATTCCCCTTTCAATTCGTTTCTAATGAAACAAAGTACCTGCAACGTGAAACTTGATTGCGGAACTCGTATCAGTTATTTAGGACAGTCGGTGTAAAGCGAGGCGAACAATGTTGAAAAGTGATTATCCAACGTTATTATATTAAAAGGCACCGCGCAGAGTGTGAAAGTTGCAAAAATAATTCTCTCTACTAACAGGTAAGCGATCTAAAGGGAATTATAATTATAATGGACTCGATAGAAGAAGTTACCAATCAACTAAACACAATGCGACTTCTTAATACCGTAGAATTGCGAAACCGAATTAAATGGATAGGCTGTTTTCAATTTTTCTCACTGTTACGTTTAACAACAAATAATTTATTAACGCGATCTCCCGCTAACTTACGTAAAAGCGATTAGATTTATTTTAATTTCGGATTTGTCCTGACTGTAATTTTTTTTCCAGAAAACTGTTTGCACCTGCGTACGTTTCGTGTAGGCGGTATGTGCCTGACTTCAGTTCAAAAGGTAAGTTTCATTATTTTTCCTCTAAAAGAATTTCGACAATTGCTCGGTCCTTCTGAATGTTGGCACTTCTTATGAAAATTCCCGAATTCCAATTTCTTTTATCACTGCCATTTTTCGATATGTGTTTCGCTGTCCTCATACATATTAGGAACAAAGGGACAAAAATGAGTGCATTTACTGTACTTTGTATCAAGCTGTCATCGCTTAAATGTAGAAGAAAGATAATAACAAAGCGAGTTGTTCGATGACAATAGAATTTCTACCTACCACTTTGGCAGAAAGTTGTTTCCAGTGGCGTGGTAAAAATCGGTAGGTAATCGAAATCGCCATTACCGAATAATTACTAAATTGTACAGCAAACAATAAACGCTTACACTAGAAATTATCTAAAAGACCATTAAAGTTTGCATTAAGCTTAAATAGTTTCATTAGAACAGCAGTTTGAACATCCAAAGCAGTTATATAATCGAGTAAACTTATCTCCCCATCTATTTCCATATGTTCCAAAAGGAGATTTTATTTTCTAATTTTATTTCTCCAGGTAATCGTCGTTTCCTGTTCCTTCTGCCGATCTATTGCAAACGTGACAAGATTCTGCTCGAAATAACAGGTTTCTGCTGTTAGTTGTTACACCGAGAAAATTGATGACAGTGGCCCTATTATTTCCCTTTTCACGAGTGAAATAATTTTCTTTTTTAAAAATTGATTTATTTAGCAGCAGAAGTTGCTTGATTTTCTGTAATATGCTTCCGTTCGGTTGTTGTATCTACACCACTGGCGATTTTATCTACAGCATTTGACAAACGTAGGATTAGACATTAGGAATGTAAGGAGGTGCAGTCAGGTTTTGTTTTTCATCGATTAGTGGATCTCTCTTCGGTCGTTCTTGTTGACATGTTTAATAATTTGTTTCATAATCTACGGGATTAAAATTGAGTTGCTTGATTTCGTTGTTATGCGGAATCATTTGTACTATTTCATTTCGATGCGGCCGCTTATCTCGAAATATTTAACAGTATTCTAACGGGTCCTCTCTAAAACTACTCGAATAATGCATTTGGTGGGTTTCTCGAAACCGTCGTCGACAAAGAGGTTTTCTTTAAAGAGTAACAATTTCAACAGTAAGGTGAATTTTATACGAATAGTTAATTTATATAACACTCTGGCCTACGTGCAATAAGATTCCTCTTCTCAAAATTATAATCTACTTCTGATATCGATGTATGAGTGGAACAAGCCAACAGCATTAAGCTATCTGAAAAACCATTAACTCCAAGTCGAACTTGAAGATGGCTAGTGCTTTCTCGCATCCCGATCTCTTCGAATCGAAAACACGTATTATTATTGGTGCATAGCCGGCGCGTCAGTATTTCGAACGGTATCGAAACGAGAGATTTTTTACAAGTGTTCTGGCCGCAGATGGAAATCAATAGGGATTCATTCGCGTTTCGCGATTCACGGAAAATAATTTAATAATTTTCGGGCCGGTGTCGGTGCGAGTTCAGCGATGAAAAATCGAAAATCCATTTTTTTCCAGCTCGAATTAATGGTAACACCGCATTAACCATTCAAAAACAAATGCGCTCGCATCGAATCCGTCAGGATTTAAAGCTGTATTATCATTAACTAATTTTGTACGCATCACATTCGCCCAAGGATTATTTTCTATACAAATTATATTTTTGTGAAAAACGCCAGCGAAAAAGCTTTCAAAAGATTTATGTTCGCATGGTTGCTTTGTGTTTTTACATTACACAATGCATTAATCCTCTTATTTTAAATATAAATTGAAATTATTCGAACACAAAAGGCTGAGGAATTTTACACTTCACGATCTCGCGATTTCCAGCCTTTATGGAAAAATCTTAATTTCATTTTTTTTTTCTGATAGAATTATTTTATTATACCAACTAACACCTTTAAATTTTTCTCTTTATGTAATAATATATCGCCCTGTATGTGGCATACGAGGGTGATATGGTATTTGTTTTATGTCCTTCCTTTTAGATTTACGACGGTTTGCTTACTGCTCATAAATGAATTTATGGTACGGCTAGTAAATCATTTTAATTCATAAAAATTCCAAAATGTACACACTTACATATTGTTCTTAGTCGAAGCGTGATAGATTAAAACTTGTACTTCAATATTAAATGCCCATTAAAGATATATTCTTGAGTTACATGTGCTGTTAACGTTACGTACTGAAATTAAAGTCTTGTAAACGTTTTGAAATTGTAGACTAAGTACATGCTCTTGGGTGTTTTTCGATATTTTTACGCTCGAAATTGCTTAATTTAATTAATGTCTTTTATATGACAAAAAAGCGTTATTTTCACGGGGCATTTTTTGCGTTCAGTGGACCAACTGAGACCTAAACCGTGTCGAAAGTTCTTTTTACTTAACAATCCGAAAGTTTTCCCGATGTAATTATTTTCTTCGGGATATCTCCGGAGCCGAAGTTAACAGATAGAGCCACTAATTATTTTCCTAATGCCAAAACCACATATCTATACTTAACAATTAATTACCTATTTATTTCTGTCGAACATTTTTTTCGGGGCTTGTGTTGATGTGCGCTTGTTTACGCCGAAGCGAACTTTACAAATCGAAAGTGAGAAATAAAGAAATAAAGTTCAGTCAAATGGATTCATTTCGTTTTGCAAATCAATTAGCAAATTGTTCTATTTCGGTTTCAATTAGTAGTTGGAAAAAAGTGCCGGTCACTGTGGGGCATTCAACTTACCCATTTGTGAGTTCTCTTGGGCTGGTGCACATTTCTTTAAGTTCACTTGATCAGTTGTTTCTGCCGGAGACTGTAGTCAGGGTGCTTCTTTCTTGCCAACGTTTTTTTATTCCATAAATTCGATTCGTTCGATTTGTATATGCACGGAGGGAAAAATTCAATTTTAGTTTCTACGGTGCCTTTATAAAGTTCTTGAGGTGGTTTCAAAAGTTAAGCAACTCAACTAGCACGAGTGGTATGAATAAAAAAAACAAAATTTAGTGAAATTCGAATCGTACAAAGTATTGACCGTGTATATTGATTGTTAGGGTTATAAGATGGTTGTAAGAGGTGTAATGGCGTGGAAGCGGCCGGACTACCGACGGATTGTTCTTGTGATACGGGCGAGTCTGACCGGCTGCAGCGACCCGGTCATTCTTACCTTACGCCAACTTTGCAAGGACGTTTGTTTTTCTTACTCTTACTCTGGCTTTCTGTGCTTTTCTTCTTTATTTTCATTTCTCCGATCCCCGCCGCTCTCGATCGAAATGCTCTTTCGCGAAATCTTAATTTTATTCACTTGCCTGATATAATTCGCTCATTTTGAAACCGGTTAATCTTTGATTCGAGACGTTTTAGATTCGAGAATATTTCCACTATATACGATATAGGTACGTATATACATATATAGTACAAACTAACAGGAATAGAAAGACAAAGTACTACATTTAACGGAATTGTTAAACGAAGCAAAGCGCGGTTTGCGCGTCTTGCCTCCTTTGTTAGCTATGTCGGACTATAAGTTCATTCGGTGTCTAGTTGCTTAGACGTAATTCTTCGATTCACATGCACCAGTAAACTAATCTACTAATCGTCAAATGAGCGGACTGATCAATTTCTATTTCCCCAGTTTCAACGATTTCTGGTTCAATAACTTTCACCGAATCTACCCATATTACACGCCACAATAATTCACCATTGAACTCGAATGAATATTTCTCTGTAAGTGTGACGTGATATACTATTGGAAATGTGTAAATGACGCGTTTTTGGAAAACTTGTATAGTATGGGCAACATTCTTGTGATGTGCATCAAAATTAATATTTTGCATGTAATGATAGTCATAAAATGAGGTAACGCTTGTTTTGTTATTCGGGCGACGTGTGGCGAAAACGTTGTCGGTTTGAATATTAAAAATACCGAAAGGTTGAATAAAATTGTGCGGCTGAAAAGAATTATACGTTCGATGGTATGTGATTATAAATTTTCTGGCGTAAAAATGATGAACGCCGTTGAATGGTGTTTGAAAGAAAAATGTCTCATTTTCGAGGTATATTAGTGTCGCACCCTTTGCCTTAATTCTAGATATTAGAGACGAACAACTACACCTATTTTAGTTTTCATATGAATGGGCAGTGGGCGGGTTACAGACCATTACGAAATCTCGTCTCGTTCCATCCTTTGATGTCGCCCAGAATGTTTCCACATAATTTACAATTTATTTTATTGTTTAGCCCCTTGTGTGAAATAATCTCATTGTTTTCGATTGTAAAAATGTTTATTTACTCGTGCATTCCTAAAGGTGGAATTTATCGTCATGCTCATTGCGAAATAAAATTTTATTGTATTAGAAACTGTAAAAAAACAAAACGTCTGATCCTATTTTCATTGCGAAGGGTCTTATGTAATATATGTGAAGAGACAATGTTTTACGCGGACTGGCATTTACAGTTCGTTTTTTTTTCAAATTTGCTCCAACCGACAAAATATATAAAACTCCCTTTTCCCTCTAAATTCGGGTACCGTACATTATTCATGGCGAGACATATTGTTTTTTCCAATTACTCAAACTTTTTGTTCGTATGTCACCTCGCAAAAAGTTACAACCAAGTGATGCCGTTAAGTATAGTACAAAGGACTCGTTTTTAATAAATTATGAACACATGTAACGCGCTTTTTTTTTCATTATTTAACAAGCTTTTCGGTGACATTTACTGTTTTATGCACATATTCCAGGTAATTAACTAACCAATAATCATTAGTCAATACCTGTGAAATAAGAAATTCGTACTTACGTAGGCATATTAGTGAGAGATTATAAACGTTTGCGCATACATACGATGAAATGGCATATTATCAAAGAAACAGCCTTGGAGCCATACATTATATGTTTCTATAATAGTTACAGCAATTATCTGAGCTCAAATTTGCCAATAGACAATTAATATAGGATATCGAACGCCTTTCACATACGCCACAAAACAATTTAAGCACAAATTATACGCTGTCTCCTACAATCTTCAATGTTATGACACAATCTTGTTGCACAGATGTTTGCTTGTTCTAAACGATTTATTATTAATATCATTAACCATTAACAGCAACTTGTATTACTATAATTAAACGAACTGTAGAACAGATTTTTCGAATTTTTCTCAAGACATTTTAAAAAAAAAATCGGTAATTGTTGTATGCTCGAGGTAATTTCGTTAATTTTACGTTCGATTTTTTCCAACTAACGACGTTTTTATACTCCCCCCGTTAAACTATTTAGTTACACCTCGTAAGGCACAGGAAAAATAAAAGGAAACGAAATCGGTTTTATCGGCGCTAGTAAATAGCGTGATGTTGTCTTCCTAATAGTTAATCTTGAACAACCAGTTGGTGTATACTCATAAATTAAATTAGTGTGCAAAAAAAATATAATGGCCCGACGCGTTCGTACAATGAGAGCATTCTAAATTAGCCTGAAATTAGCAGAATAATTAGCACTTGTTTAGCTTGCCGGCAAACCGTTCAACTGCTGCAAGTGTTAGCAGGACCACCCAAATTTATATCAAACACTAATGTATGTATGTACCGTAAAAAGGGTAAAATATTTTATCGAGAAAAAAAAATAGATTTGGGACAATCTGTGCGTAATCAATTAATCCGTTCGTAACTTCCCTGGAAAACGTTCCGCGACACCACACTCGATTTCCTAAATGATATTTTAAAAAACCGTCGAACAAATGCCGAAGTAATTTAAAAAACAATTTCTCCCCGACACCTGTTCCTAACACAAATTTTTACTTTTAAACTCTCACGGCCCTAATTTCAACTTAAAATTATTTTTATGTACTTTTCTGGAAGTAGAGTGGAGAGAAAGAGTCGCCCGAGTTACGTTCGAATAAATTCTATTTATAATAGTATATGAGCTTCCATATGTGACGTACTAAAGTCGTTGAATAAACGCTGCGCTCGGGATTTTTAAAAGCTGCATGACACAGTAAAATTTTGATAAATGCACGGCAACGCGAAGAAAAAAATATATCCATTATACTAGTGTTGAAAACTTGGCGAATCTAGTAATTTCACTAAAAGGGTAACACACACTGAGGATATTTAGGTCAAGTGAAACAATGTGAAGAAACGGAATGATCAAACCAGAAAAATAATTAAAATCACTTTTTTTTAAATCTGTAGTACTAAATTAAGGAAACTAACTCTGTTATATTACATATACCTACGAATTGTTCCTAAGTTATTTTCTATGATGTGAATAAACAAAAAAGTTTATTAACCAATACCAATTAGTTATTTAGAGTATATCCCATATTTCTGAGTAGTCCTGTAGATGTAATGTAGGACGATCGATTTGCACCGACTCTACATATTAGGGTAGCTCACTAATAATACATGGAAGTGCAAATACAACTTCTTATCTCTCCTCGCATCAGTCATTATTTAGATTATTTAATTATACCCCTGGTGCTCAAAATATTAGAGATTCGTAGATTCGTCAATTAAATTTCGCGCATAATTCGGCTTTTAAATTGAAATTCCGGCGCAAAATGTACGTGAATTTGGAAAAATCGTATTTTCATTTCAAAATTTTGAACTGGAATTTGTATTATTGTTTAACTGTTTTATTGGCAACTGAAATTTCGATAATCGGCAAATATTTTGAGGGGATATTTTAATGTTCCAGCGCTTATTCTAATGGAAAATTCTGGACTGGTTTCCAAAATGAAACGGTATAAATTTTAATTCTATCGATGGACTAAGCTGTATGCCATTGGAAACGGATTCGATAAAATACAACATTCTTTCCGTGATCATATTGATTTGCTTCATTTCACTAAATAAACGTATTTCGTCAATATTTACATTGACTTCGGCATCGCGTATTCTCACATGACCTATAGTGACACACGTACTATAAAATTCTATTTATAAAAGATCTGCGCTTGTGCCCGCTGTGTTTTGTTTTTGCGGCGCAGTCGAATTGAAATCGTCGAATCCCGCTTTGTTTTTTCGCCGGTTTTAGTCCTGGGCCAATTTCTGTTCTTTCTAACGCCGGTACCAAACCATTCGTCGGTCCTTCTTACATCCGAAGAATCCGGCAAAATTTAATATCACGCAAAATGTTGATTTTTAAACGATTGAGACTTCTTTAAAGAGATGCTTCAATGGGGAAAGATAAACACGCGCACTGACTATAAAAGCATAACAGAGATCTGGTTCACAAATATTTATCATACGTTACGGTGTTGTAATTTGATGTAATCATTGGCTAATTTTAAAGATTGTTGTCTGGTTTTTTTGCTACACCTAGGTCTGTCATAAACATAAATAGCATTGTGTTGTAGAATGTTTAATAAATAATATAGCAAGAGAGTTGATTGACTGAGACCTTTCCACTGAAATGAATCCCTCTAATTAAACGCATCTATTTTATATGCAGCAAATTTAGGGTACGTTCGAGAATTATTTAACCTCGTTATTCGCCCGAAAACGATTGTATTCGAGATTAAAATAACACAAAAAAATAATAAATTGGCCGAGCTCTTAAGTTCCGAGGATTTAAAAAATTGTTAATATTCCATACGTAATCCTGAAAGTGACATTAATTTTAATGGCAACATTTTTTCGGCTATCTCACAGTTACGTCTCTGATTTACATACCTGTCAGTTAAATTTACAAAAAAAATAAGATTAGCAAACTATAAATAAATGGAAATACTTTGTTACTTTGAATACATGCATATATTTTACATCTAATTTGCGCTATCTGCTGGGTTAATCAAAAGAGAAATTCCTAATTTAATCTCGCGTTAAATGCTTATAATAAATGATCGATTTATTGAATTAATTCTCGCTTTTAATACGGCTTTTATATTTTTGTTGTAGGTCCATCAACACCGAAATATTTCCCAAATGGATCACAGATTATATCAAGAATAAAAACCTAAAAGGTAAGTCGATGTTTAATTATTCCTCACGGTCTTTTTTGAACAATGCACGCACGAATTATTAATTGGGAAATTTTATTTCCTGGCAATAAAAGGGTTGTGATATAGAAACAAATAATTGATTATCGAAGGTGAATGCGTAATGTGATTACCGGTTTATTCCATCAGCTCAAACGCCTTAATCCGTTACTGAATTCATAATTAACCAGTTCAGTTCATAAAGGGGGTGTAGCGATAACTTTGAAAAGAATACGGCTAGAATATAACCAAAGAATTATAACATCGGAGTTTTCGGGGGGTACCTGTGCTGTAATACAAAAAGCTGATTTATGGAAATATCTCCCCCATTCAAACATTAATTTTTCTCGAACATTACCCTGAAAAGGAGCCCTTCGCCCCTCTTCTCCCTTCCTCCGATCCGTATTCCTGTATAAAACCGATAGGTATTAAGAATTCTGACTATACAAACATAATATCATGGTAGAGTCTGATCTACATCAAAAGCAAAGGCACACTACCAACAGTAGAATCAATCCCTAAAAATGAGAATCGGAAGAAATTGTTTCATTCCCCATTTTTAGAAAACATAGAGATGGGCGATACTTTTTTAGCAATAACTATAACTAGTTAAATTCTCTAATCCTCCTATTTAAATTATCGAGATTTATTAGCTAATTAAAACTCACAATGCGTTGTACTAAGCCTAGATTAAGAGGACATAGGCCGGCATAGATATTATAGCTACGTGACAAAATAACAGTTCCGATAACGTAACACTCTATAGCTCGTCGTGACAATCGAGTCATCCAGGACAGCTTATCATTAGAAAACAGTACGAAGGGGTCTCTTTATTGCTTGGGCATAACAATGAGACCTACTGCATTTGGTCCTGTGCCTTGTACTCCTGTGCAGCAGGGTTTGCCGCTTGTCTAGGGTGACGGTTATCGAACATTAACGCGCTACACTCGATGACAATACGGCTTATTGAGTCATATATCAAAATTTTTATGGCCCGACTTTTTGTTACTAACTCTCGCCCCGAACTATTCTAATTAATAATATTCCTATTACCTAGGGTTCGTTCTCGCATTTTGGGAATACTCGGTTCGAGCAATCGACCGAAAAATTTTGCTTGACTTCAATAATTTAATAATTTGCTAAATTGTTATTTAATCCTATGTGATTGTAGTGCAAAAGTCATTGTTAACATTATAGTTTAATGTAATTAGTGAGGAAATAACTAATTACGTTGTAATTATGGCATGTGTGGTGGTAATAATTATTGAACTCTCCCCGTCTATAATTGGATACATTATATTGCATTTACAAATTTCCAATAATTAATTTCTCAAAAATAATCATATAACGATATAATTTGACAATTCCAATAAATTAATCCTTCTCAATCAGGATTCAATAAACAACTGATTATATTTACTAAATTTAGGTAAGATTCTTTTAATATTGTAATGATATAAAGGAACAACCCATATACTAACCAATGGCCGGTCAGTATATAAAATTACTGTTTAATTAAATTCTACCAGATGTTTGTCATTACAGTCTACATTCTGATGGACCTGATTTTAATAAAATAACGTTAAACAATTTCGCTCGAATTGTGTCGGGACTAGACCGCTAGACTAGACCATTGTAGAAAGGGATTTCACGTCATAAATTGTGGATTGCCAACCATTGTTTGAGCTCTTATTTATTAAAATCGGCTTTATTAACAACAATGGCCCAGGATTTCAACAACGAATTTTGATTAGCAGCTACTACCGGTAATTACGAGTGGATGTTTCGCATTAACAAAAAGTTCTCCAATACGCCAGGAGCAACCGAACGGGTTTTTATCGTTGTGGAATTATTTAGAGGATATAGTTAGGTGTTGCGTCAACCCTTATAAACATTAATAGTTCTTATAATATACGATCGCAACCGCAGGTTTAGATGTAATTAGAGACAGCTGTTCCAGCGTATTACTTGAAATTTCTGTACGCTCAATTTATATAGTGGTTTGGGGACTATTTCTCTAGATAGGGTGACTCAAACATACTTTAATAAGAAATGTATCATCCTGCCATAGAGGGATTAAAGGAAAATAATGAGTTTAATTAATAAACACGTACAACATTAATGATGTTCAAGTCAGGTTGAAATTACCTGCTACCATCAATAATATTTAATCATCTACATCAATATCTAAAGAAATATCGATACTTAGGACTAACGTGCATATCTATTAATGATATAATAAATGGCGGTTCGTGAACAATGATATTGTAATTTTCGAATTTATTTTTGCGCCTCCAGAAAATACCGAAACTCCAATAATCTCTTTCGTATTTGGAGGATATTCTTCCAACTCTCGAATTATTTCCTAAGTAGAAACGTTTTCTCATTTAAATATCGTTCAACTTTCGAATTTAATTAAATACATAATTTTAGCCAAGTTTTTTTTTCGCTCGCACTTCTATTCTTTCGAAGCAAGAGAAAATTTTATGAGATATCAATCATTTCATTCGGCGGATGGATTTTTTGTTTTATTTTTCGAAGAAGTTGCGAGTAGGTGAAAAGTTTTATATTTCGCCGACGTTTCTGTTCGTTTCGCAGCGTTGTTGCGAAAAAAAATAAATAAAAGAACCAACGTGTCATTAAAATCGCCTCTTCTACTTCTACATGAGAATTTGTTTAAGTGCGCCAGGATTTGCAAAGATATTTTCGTGTAAATTTCGTTTTAGAGGTGCTTGAGAATGGGAAGTTTTTCGGGAAGTTTTGTCAAAATATATACGTGATAGGAAATTTCCAGATTATTTCGTTACTTACGGTTTAGTCGTGTTGAGAATTTGGAAGTTATCCTCGATTTTCCTTCGGTTTGAATACGAGTAGGGTTTGAGACTAATTAACGTGAAAAGCCCCCTTTAGAATACTCCTGTTAGTGACTTCTTTGTTTCCAGTCTAACAATCAGCCATAATGGCATCTAAAATACAAAAACGCCTTTTTAGAAAATGAAAAATTTTACCTTGGACGGATGTAATGTGGACCATATTACCTGAGCCATTCTTTTGGATTATTCAACTTTTCCTTCTTTGAATACATAAAAAGAACAAAAACTCAAAGGCGATTAACTTCAGAAGTTTTTTTTTCTTCTAATGATCAGTCGTTATATACACCAGTATTCGTTTACAGGATCAACGTGCAGGAAATATAGAGTTAGGTTTCAAGTTATAATTAATAAACCCAATACTAGAAATATGTAAAAATTTTCGACTTTACTAAGACAACTTTCATAACATTATTTTCCACTCAACTTTCGGTATATGTATAAACAGAAGTACATACATACAACAAAGCGAATACACTTTTTTCTCCCGAATCCGTTCGAGCGAACTCGACGCACGATTCAAAGCAAATAAATTTATAAATTCCTCCTCTATTCTTTAACTGTTTATACAAGAAGTGTTTGGAAAATTCATTCCGTCCGAAGCCAATTCGAGGCAAATATTTTTGACTTCGATGTATCCTCATATATCGAGGGCAATCGGTTGTCGTGGGACCGAGCGTAGAGAAGAAAGCCTCCGAGGACTCGCAGGAGAGGGTTTTTTATACATGCGATGAAAAATTCATGTTTTAGAAGTCAAAGACACAAGATCGCTTCGTTGTGAGTTCTCAAAACGCGTATCGTAAACCCGACTGCATTTTCGAAATATACTCTCTATTGTTCGGCGTCTTAAATTATATATTTTTTACTTCTCTAAGAGAAACTTTCTTTTCATCTCGATTCATTCTGAGATATAAAATTGTCGTAAACATCTAATTAAGGATGTGATATTTCTGATTCCGTCGCGAACTTTTCAGCTTCACTGGGAGTTTCTAAGTTTTCTCGCTTTTAGTTGTATAAAATTCTACGTCTCCTTCAGCGTGGAATAATAGACAGTGCCTATTGAAAAAGGTGTAGAGGTTCAGGTAAAAGCGGTTTAAAAGGACGGAACGGCAACTGAAATGTTTTAAAACATTATTTGTACAAGAGGGCACAACATCTATCGGTAAAAACGGGTACAAAAGGCCTTAGAAAATTTCTATGCGCCAAACTACCTGAACTTATCTCGGACGCCCTGAGATAAAAATAAATTTTTTATAGGTATACTAAATTTCTCTTCGATTATTCCTAGCTTAAACGTACGTGAAATTGTGTTTAAAGCGATTGATTAGTATTCTTAATTGCTTTTATGAAACAGGAATTCCGACTTCTGACGGTAAGATCGTTTAACTGCTAAATATTTGCCACATCATGATCGCTTCGGCACGAAGTGAAAGTTATTTTAGATAATAATTAAATGGCAGAAATAATTTCACATTTTTTAATTTAGATTAAATCGATTTTCGTTGATTAAAATACTGCGGATGTCTCGACATTCGAAGATAACAAACATTGGATTTATTATCATGCTGGTTGCATTAGAAGAGTGGGCACTCGTCTATTTAATTAAATTAAAAAAAAAAACATGAGCGAAAAACTTACTCTTCTGCGTATTATTTCAAAAAGCATTCAAAACTTATGTACCTACCTATAACAAACTTTCGAGAAAATTCATTTTCTTTTAAAATATAATTTTAATAACAACCGGTCTGATAAGTTATAACACGGGAGGGATCGAAATAATATCTAATAGCGGGAAAAGCATATTACAGGGTTTATACAGAAAGTCAACTTTTCAAATTGCGCGACTATTGAAGAAGCAAATCGAGTAAAACGTATCCGGAATATTTTATGATGTCCCGGAAATAGAATATATCGGGAATGGGTTAAACCGCTTCAATTCGAAAACAGCCATTCAAGCCGTTTCTAATAATTTCGGCAGATTTGTCCGCCGCCCGTGAATTTATTACATTCGAGAATATTTTTTTTAATTCCGCCGCTCGATACGTTATCATCCCCTATTTATCTTCAGAATTATGTGGTCTTAGTCATACACGTGGCGCGCTCGAAGAGGGTGAATATAGCAGCTCGCAACTCCAACTGGTGTAATCTGTTATTAACCGTTTGTCACCCTCCGATAATGGTTCGTGATCGACGGCACATGATGCTTAGTTTTTTTTTTTTTCATTTCATAAGAGGATATTGTATTCGATGCTCGATTCCGCCGACTTGGACGCGATGAAAATTAATTGCCTAAACATTTTTCGCGCTTAAGGGGTATCTAATTTTAATCGCCTCATAATATACAGGGCGGTATGTCTAAAATAATCTTCGGTGAATAATTTTAATCAAGTACTCTATTGACGAAATATTGGTAATAATCTTCAACTCTATAGCTGGTAATTGGCTTTAAAATTTAAATAAAAATCCCTATTAAAAATTTCCGTTTAATAAGTAGCCAGATTAGACCTGTGTATTAGACGAAACAAAGGGTAATTTATTAACCGAGCAATTCAATCGGATAGACAGATATAGATTAAAACGGATTTCGCTTATTCCATTCGACGCAAATCTTTTAATTTTAAGATTTATTGCTCGATCCGTTTTCGCCGATCTTTCGCTAGAATTATTAATTTGCCGGCGAAAAAGTTGGAGTAAATCGGTGGAAGAGTCGCTTGTGCGGAGGCAATGTCAAACATTAATGTCAGTATTGCGGGAAACCGGCAAATATTTGTGATTCCTCCATCGCATCCGTATTACATAGATCATAATGAAATTGCTCAGATATGTGAAGGCGTCTCTAGAATTGTTCCGAGGACTGACATCCAAAATATTTGCAAACAACGTGCACGTACGAACGGGACTTTTGCTTGCACTGCTTTGTGCTTGCGAAAACACCACGAAAGAAATCGGCTTTCGCGAGAAAGTTGCCTCTGATTTAATTAGAAAACTGTTAATTAATAATTCGTCTCTATAAGCTCGTTTAAGGGCGTTTCAATTGCAACTAGTCCATTTAATAATTCAGAGTGAAAAAGCTGCTAAAAGGTATTGAAACTATGACTGCTAAAAATGTCTTTGAAAATTCCAGTAGCAAATTTTTAATAACGTTCAATTACACAAGTGCGTTCTTAGGTCACTTTTAAATCTCCAAATGTTAATTGATTAAATAACTATCGTACAACTTCATAGTTGACGAATGAAATAAACTTTATCTTTTAATAATTCCATAATATACATTGTGCATGTCCATCTGACCCTTCACTTCATTTTTTAGCGCATATGATAAATTGTATTCTAATTGAATTTGCTCATGTTAAAATTTTATTTTTGATAAAAGTCGAAACGTCGGCAATTTAAAAAGACACCTGTCCGAACTCGTACCGCAAAACTACATCCTCATGAATAATAGCCATAATTACACGCTTGTTTAACAATATTTTCACATTGAAATCAATCCATTTTTAGCGAGGCTCGTTGCGGGAAAGAGCGAAAAATCGCGACTTAGTGACGTTTTAATGAAAAAAAAAATTATCGACGATAGGAGTCCGGTTATCCGTATCCAATATTTTCTAATTCCATGGTAATAGCCTTCGAAACGAAATAGGCAGGTACTGTACCGAATTTGATACGCTTTTTTTTATCACCTACGGCTTCAATTCAGGTCATTGTTACTCAAACGGTAAATTTTAGTAAACAAATTTGACGGAAAATACTGTTATAATAAGTTATTTTTTTGTCATTTTACTATAGTACGGAACCAAATGTGCCACACTTCACAATTTCTTATGACCATATTGAATGTGTAGATTTCAAATCGAATTTGGCTGTCGAAAATTATGAACAAAAAAATCAATTAAATTAAAACTAACGAGCCGTTGAATATGGAACAAAAGCCATTATAATAACGTTTAATAACGTAGTGGAATTGATTTGGTTGGTTCATAAATTTTTGATAGACATCATTTCACGGTGTAGACAAAAACCCGGTTCTAAATAAATTATTACACTTTTCGTGCTTTAGTTTCGGTAATATTGTCGTTTTTCTTTGATTTAGTGCCTAATAGGTAGTTGTACTTTTTATTTGTTCATCTAACAGCAAAACATACAATTCATAAATCGTCATTTTCTACTGCATCGAATCCATAATGGCTCGGGTCGGGTAAAAAAAGAATCACCGTGAAAGTTACGGTTAAAAATTTCTTTCAGCAGCGCTGGGGTGAGGGCTAATTAACCTGAAAAGTGAAAATCCCCCTTTTAGAATCGCTTCCTTTAGACCGTTCTTTGTTTTCAGTTTGAGGAGTTTAACAATCGCCAATAATGGCGTCTTTATGCTATTCTGGAAATGTCGTGGCCACTAGTAAAGCGGAGCATAAAATGATTTTTGGTATAATCAAATACCTTCAATTAAGAGCAAGTTGTGTGCATTGTCGTTGAGGATGGTGAACCTCTTTTGTTACAAATAACAAAAGAGGAACAATCGGTAGACAATTCCATGGCAAATACCCTTGTGAATATGGTGTTAATATCCTAAGTTCGCCGCTGTAATTTTACCGGGGTTGGGGTGGGATACTGGATAGTAGCCATTAAGGAATTGCAATAAAAGATAATGTAGAAATAACGCGATTAAACTAGAAGAGAGTGTCTCGTTAAAAACGGAACTGCTCCGAAGATCAATCTTGATTTCCTAATCATTAAATTTAGAAGGAGGGGAGGGTAATACTTTAACGTTATGTGCTTCTAAATCACTTGTTTTTTTTATTCTCCACGAATCAATTTTCCTCGAAAATTAAGTACGATAAGAACGTCGTTATAACTCATATTTCACATACTACTTCTAATCAGTTTTCGATCAGACGTATTAAAAAACCCTCAAATAAAAAAGGTTTTTTCCTGAGAAATGAGAGCATAGATACTTTTTTATGTGTTGAATTCATTTATCACTCACCTATAAAAGGCGTATAGGGAGAATATAAAATTCGCTGATCGATAATGTCTGGAGTTACGAAGGTTAGAAAAAACAAATTATTAGATTACCATATAGGTACAATACCGAGTGATCGAATGGTTTTTTTTTGAGAAGTTGGTAATAAATGTCAAAATTGTATTGGTAAGGTTTGAGGTTCAGTCAGCCAGTGACGTTCCTAATTCTAGAAGTGCGAGGGGTTGTATAAGGTGTGTTTGAAAGTCCATAAATGCGATCAGATACACATGAAGTGCTAGATGATTATTTAAGAGATGTAGGCAACTGATGTGAATAATTTATAAGGGTAATAAATAAATCCCCCGTGGCAGGTAAATAACCAAAATGGGGGTCACCGTTGTTTTTGCCTTGGCGCGTAACATATATTCCCGAATCTTTATATACATTCTCATTAAGGGTTTATGTATGCCTCGACACTTTGTATAAAACTGGGGAAGTTAAAAGGATAGGGTAAGTCCACGCCGTAGTGGGTGGAATCAAATTATGTAAATTTCACTCTAAATATTGTCTGCGTTCTAACAAAAATGCGGAATTTTTTTAAAATCTTGCCCTAACGAGCTGACATTTTATTCAGTTAATTAATTTGACAATGGAATTAAGTGGGGCGAACGCCGGGAGTTTTTCGCCAGTTTAACTTTTTTTCTCTCTTCATCGGTACACTGTAAAATAAAGAATGATAATATAAAATCCCATAATAAGCCGAGTCTGTAATAGTTTATTATTTTAATAACAGTTTGATATGTTTAATGCTTTTGCATGGCTATTCAAAGACATAATATGATGTACAATAAAAATGCAATATGACGTTATGAAAGGCGTGAACGGCTTTTCGAATCAAGGTCAACCGATCCATGTTATAAGAATTTTTTACATAAATAAGGATGTTTAACGTGCATATCGTATCAATTAAGATAATAAATAATAATTAGGTAAATTAGAGGAAGAAACAAGTGTTCAGTGCCTATCGGTGTTTTAGCATAATAAAATAATTCATATTCATATTGATAGAACATAATACATACTTAATGCTTACTAATCGTGTCACATAAAATTATGCTCAAGGAGTAATTTATCAGAAAAAATAACAAAAAAACTCGTTGAAACAGTGGAAATAAGTCAACAAAGAATATTAAATCTGTCACTTGACTAGTTCAAATTAAACGTTTCCCGGCTCACATTCATTGTGTCAAGCGCTTTCCTGTATAGATTTCCCTTAGAGAAAGTCGTTTCCTTTGTGTCTAATTATTACGTCGAACATTTATCAAATATTTGAATTAAGCCTCGCGAAATACACATACAATGGAGTGAAAACAAATAGCTCAAGTTTTTAGAGACGGATAAATATTAATGGGAAATGTGGGAGTGAATAATAGGAATCGAGACGATATAATTTAATCAAGCTAATCAGCTTTACGTGGAAGTATAAGTTCGCCAATTTTGTTCATCTTCAACATCCCCCAGCGCAACGCCATTTCTTGAAATTACTGTTTACGTATTCTACATTTTATTTTATAAATGACTTCACTGTTAGTCCTTTCATTAAATGTTAATTTAACAAAACTTCATATAAATACCTAAATTTAATTGGATTTTAATAATCACCGACTTTTCGAAAAATCTCATTAATGTTACGCTTGCGATTTACCCTGAAAAAGTAAATCTTCAAACATGTGCCTAATTGCTCACGCTATAATTGAATATAAATGATGGATAAACCGAAATTGAACTCTTTGAAAAGTTAAATTTAGCGTATTATGTACGAATTAGTATAGGATATTTTGATATTTCTGGTTTTGAAAAGAGCGAAACGGGCCGTTAGAATCGTTCGAATTATCAAAGAACACGTGCAAGTTCTGACGCGGTTGATTTTGTGCCCTAAGCAGCTTAGGATTCATTATTAATTCTAACCAACGATTCTGTAATAGGAATTCGAAATTAGATCTCGAATTCAATAAATTTCTCGTACAACACCGGTAAGTAATAATCGAATGCATTGCCGTTGCGAATAATTACAATTTTAATAATAAATAGATAAATAATATTAATTATTTTATGTTCGTGCCCGTTTCGGTTTCACTCAAGAATATACGTCGAGTAAAACGCTATTATTTATAGTTTTATAGATGCATCGAAGGTCGTTTCTTAGCATGAATAGTTAGGAAATTCATAAGTTATTGCGCTTTAACATTTTAAATAACGACATTAAAGATACATACATCATTTGGTTAATTTTTTTTAGACATAAGTATAGTAAAAGCCCGGAAAACCGATGATTCTTACGCAAAAGGCGAGAACATAATTTGATAAATCAAACGGCGTGGAATTGTAAATGAAAAGGATGCTTAAAAATAAAAAGATTTGATGAAAAGCATAAAAAATATCGAAGCCGTCTGATTTTTAAGCTTATTTCACGTCAACGCTTCTATAAAGTCGAAAGTTACGACAATAGAATCAGCCCAGTGGCAGAGCCTTTTCTAAAATAGTCACGTCCAAATTAGCATAATTACGTATTTTCCCTATCTGCTCTTTTCAACCTTTTACTCATCGTTCAACGTGTTCCCATTTCCTACTGAACTAACTAAGCATTGTTGATTGTTTATCACTAGATCTTTAAAAAGAGTCTATTTCATTCTCAAAAATGTTAACACACGCACAATTCAAAGTCGAGCAGACTAAACCCCTATACATTCAATCCATTCAGGCGTGAATTTTTAAATGATTTCCAACGTTACGCCACTGGAAATGACGAAGACAAGGAAAGCATTCGGAGACCGTCATTTTGGGCCGGTCATAAAACATTTCTGTCAAGAGTAAAATCCAATATTTTTAAGAAGCATTAAAGAATAATTCAGCGAGGGTAACTCCTCTTAAAATTCCCGTGCGTTTCACTCGCTGCTTATCAGTGATTGAAAGCCCATCGTTCAACTGAAATGTCGCTTAACTAATAAATTATTACATTTTTCGAAGCTCCATACAGGATTTACGGGATTTTACGGCTAGTTGTTGCGAGTGAAAAATTCTATGTACGTATAGTTTTCAGTTTTTTACGACTGATGCCGGTTCGGAAAGTTTCCTGTAACAAGCAAAATGTGTGTAGATGTGTGTTAAAAGCAAAAATGTGTGGATGCAACTTAATTAGGGAGCGTTATAACACCTGGTGACCATGTTTTATTTTGGAAAAGGAATATTTTTTTTTATTTTAGTGCAAACAGAAGA
Source organism: Phyllotreta striolata (assembly GCA_918026865.1). Taxonomy (NCBI): domain Eukaryota; kingdom Metazoa; phylum Arthropoda; class Insecta; order Coleoptera; family Chrysomelidae; genus Phyllotreta; species Phyllotreta striolata. The sequence continues at coordinate 3,457,815 of OU900103.1, forward strand.
AATCTTTTTGGTAGTATTGGAATTTCGATGGCCTCGCAATTCCATTATCGATGAAGTTATGAAAAAAAAATTTATCGACCTCTTGCGATTGATTTACGCCGAAAGGTTTTTTATTTTAAGGGGGCATTTAACATCCTTTATGATCGCACTATGTTTTTGACTGTTATTCTTCTTCCATATCTGCGCGACCATAAAGCTCGATGCAAAATGGTTTTACCTTTACGGCTCACGGTGTTGTTTCGAAAACTATTAACGGTTTAACCACATCTATAACAATAAACAATACATTTTTGATTACTAATAGCGAGTCTTATTTTTTTAATGATGCCTTCGAGCAGTGGCGTAACTTTGTATCGTCGAATGTTGGCTTTTAATCGAACGATTAAATTACTCATGACGTTTAATTACTGTACATTCCGATTTTTTTTAATTCTTTTTAACGGATTAAATCCGTAATACTGAATGTTAATTTATTCGTAAAATGACAAAAGTGAGTTGGGTGAACGGGAATCCCGTCAATTTGTACCGTTGAATATTTCAGAAATTAGTAATCTTTTGCAGTTTTCGAGGCATTCTCGCGAAAATTATATTATCCAATAGAACATAATGGAGACTGGAGCCCATTCGAACGTTTTATGAGGACCCTAAACTTTCTTTTTAAGAATAAACTGTCTGTGGCGAGATAACTGTAACGAAATTGAGGTATTGTTTTTATTATACTCTTTTTCAACGTCGACTTTTAGTACATTTGCGGATGCCATAAAGGAGAACTTTTCTAAATGAGCCAACACTTAAATTGAACCTTCGGACAATACTACAGGGATATTCTGCATTCATTCGACGTTTTAATTACTTATTTTCGGTAGAAATTCAACAATAGCAGACAACGTTGCAGGCGCGAATTTAGAACTGGAAAGGAATCAGATATAAAAGATAGGAGAAAATGAACAGGCGAAAAACTTTATTTTCTTCCAAAGCGTAAACTTATATATCCTATCAAATAATAAGGGTAATCTTGTGTAAATAGGCATTTCCCGAAAAGTTTCCATTTTATCCCCCACAGGGGATTTTTAATTAAATTCGTATACAGAGATGTATTGCGTAACAACTCGAAATTCTTAGCAGACGATTAGAGAATTGCAGTGTTTTGGAATAGATTTAAATTTCAAATACTCGAATAGTAGCTGATGTAGCATCTGTATAGGTATAGGCATTTTACCTTTCGAATTCTACAAATGCTTACGGTAAAAGCGCCGACCGACAATCAAAAGAACTTACATAATCGTTAGGTAAAAATTTTATTCATCAATTCGCACAAGCGTCGTTTTTTTTCCCATCGTCGAAGCGGGGCTTTCGAAGAATTTCACTTCACCCACTGCGTGACCCTGTAGCGATGGTACCGGTCCGGTCGAATGTGGAATAATGCTAAGATCGTGGACCGCCCTGTACGGGCAAGATACGCGCAGGTAGATCGCCGATGGACTTCGTATTGCATTCCCTCCACTTGGGGGCGCCGCCTTCTGCGTTCGGTCCTCTTCAGCTGCATACCATACCATTTCGAAGTACCACGATTGCTCGACGAGCAATCGAACGAATCGATTCGTCGGTTTGTGCGACGGAACCCGTTGAATAACCGAATCGATTGCGGTGGGAAGAATCGATTCGACCTCGCCGCGATTCCATCGCCTCGCCGATGTTACGTCCTCGACGGAACCGTTCTTCGTTCTTCGTTCTTCGTTCTTCGACTACGTTTCGGTCCGGTCGTGAGTGCGGCGCGCCGTTCGCGTACAGAGCTTGATTCATTTGGATTCATTTGCGATTTCGGTGGCGAAAACCGTCTTCTCGTGTCGTTGTTTCGCGATGTTCTGTTGGTGATTTCGATGCCTATGATGGATAACCGTTATGCGGAGAAAAGTAAGTCGATTCCGTTGCGAGAGCACCAGGTGCGATGTGGAGGATCGACGTCCACTCAGATATACCTCGGTTTACTTTGTTACATCGTATTAGATGATTAACTGTATATTTTACCTAAATTTTACACAATTGATTCGAATTGATCGAGTGAAATGCGTTGATACACGTTAATTTTTTTTATTGTTATCTTTGTTCGTTTCTTGCTGATGCGTATCTTTCCACTTTTTTTTTGTTACAATTTTGTACGGTTTCGCGTCTGTGTAATCATACGAGTCTCCGAGCGTTTAACCTATTTTTGATGATTGATGGTGATGTGCAATTGCAAAAAAATGTAAACATGAACATTATGCGATATTTATGATCAATAATTTCACGTTTTCGAGTTGCGTTTAATATTTAAGTTCATTAGCGTTTGGGTTTTATGTCGATAATTAAGCGAGTATAGGCTTAAATTAGCGGAGTTTTTATTTTGTTCGCGGATTTTTTAAGTAATTAACTAATCGGGAATTTTCTACTGCTGATCGCAGAAGGAACGGAATTAATTCCACTATATGCATGCGAAAATAGTCGTCTTGAAGTTGGCTGGTTTAAATTGAGTCTGAAAATAATCCTGCAATTATTTAAAAAAACACGAAGGTAAAAAAGAAAGGTTGAGAGTAATTTGTTGTGGTTATATTATAAATAATACGGTGCTATTAAAAGTGATTTAAAACTCATCAAAATATAACAACTTTATTACTTTAATGTAGGTATATAGAGGCATTCTTCGTGTAATTTAATCATTTCAAACTCGCAGAAACCATTTCAATATTGGAACATACATTTTGGTTATTGGAAAATATTTTATTTCTATTGCACATCCTAACAAACTTATAAAAATGCATTAAAAATATTAATCATCGGTAAAGCTGCTGCAAATTGTAGGTAATAAAATGAAAAGGTTTTAAATAATTGGTTAAAATTCACCAACGAAACGAATAAATAAATTATTAAACTTCATGATGTTGTGTCAAATATTTCAGATGGAAAAGGTCGTTTCCGGCAATTTATGATTGATTTAACTTCTGTTTAACTGTGTCATACAACGGCTGAATCAAAGGCCTTTTAAATAATAAATATAGAAGTTATTGAGTACAACTACAATTATACGGTGTCATTGTGTAGTTGTTTAACAATTCACCGCAATATTTGACTTCTGTCTTCGTTTTCTTTGGCTACTATAACAAAGTGAATTGAAGTTGTATAATTTTCTAATCAATCACCTGAATAAATTTTTTAAAATCATTTCGTAGTATTTTATCGATTTGCGCGAGTTATTTTGTGCTTAAACCAACTGGAAAATGCATCATTATAGCCTGATTGGTTTAATTACGCTCGTGCATTTTTAAATAACCAGTGAATTTTAGTTAGTGTATATTAATGATTGCATAGTTTTCTTTTTGGGGTGCGGTATTTTGTAGAAGTAGTTAATAGTGCGGTGTGATCCGGCGAAGAAAATGACCTGTTAAGGCTCAATTTGTCTACAATGTGTAGTTATTTTGACAGCCTCGCGCTATAACCCATAGTTTTGTCTGTATTTAAGCCGGAGCGGGGCAATTAATAAAAATTACAGCAAAAAATCCGGTTTTTTGGACCACCCGGTTCCTTTGATACTCTCTTGCTCATTATAAAACAGCCTGGCTCACCTACAGGTGTTTCCAATTTCCAAGACAAAGGTGGCCAAATTATTAAAAAAGAGTCGTAGTCTTTTTCCTAAAAAAGAACTGCTCCGGTGAAATTATACCTCAACGTCGTCAATTTCGAAATTTCTCGTAATTACCGAAAACACGTTTTTTAACCCGATTTACAGAATTCTAATTTAATTTTAAAGCGTTTAATCAGAGCGTCTAATAAACGTTGCGAATAATGCCTATATGGTCATCCTGATGTTATTACATCCCAACGTGAAATTACTAGGTAGAGTTTTAATTTATATTAAAATGATTATAAATAAAATGAATTGAATTTAAAAAAAGAGGGTTTTAAATTGAACCTATAAAATTGATAATTAGAAATTACATTTTTCTTCGTGTATTCAATTTTTGTATAATATAAACTGTGGCTAGTAATTGTTTTTGTTTTGCTACTAATGTAACATTACCTTGCTATAATTACTGGTTGGGATATAATGAGATGATTAATATTTAAAAGCCACTTTGGTATAATTCGATTCTAACTTATTTGGTGGAAACTAAACGATGTAATTTTAACGCCAACTTAAAAATTAAGGTTCTAAAATTGCTCCCAGTCGTGAAAGATCGTTAATTTTGTACGTGTTTGTTTACTACATTGAATTATTAATAAAAAATTAAATAATTCAGTTGAGTTTTCTCAATGTAGACCAATATCGTAAATTTATGAACCCCTTGAATACCTAAATTTGTTTCAGCAATGAGTTTTTTAAGAGCTTCCATTATAGAAGGTCTCAAGTTTGATTCCATTACGAATCGTAAAATTCTAGATTAATACGTCGGCTTTAAACATAAATTCCTACTTAAAAATATGCTTCCTGACGATTGCCGATTTTTCATTAGAATCAAACCCTTTATGCTCGATTCATAAAATCTCAATAAGTATTTTCAATTAGAATTTTCTAATAAAAATTCAGTCGACTTGGCTTCGTCGATTATTAATTAACGGTATTAATTCAATTTTAACCGATACTAAAAATATATTCTTTAATAATCTGTGCATCACATTCGATCATTTTCTTTGATGATATTTACTGGGAGAAATTAGATAATACATCTATGGAAGGTCGTTTCTGTGTAGTTACATTTTTATCTCTTCCTTTCTGTAATAAATGAATGGTGCTTTGATTTTTCGCATTGAGCTTTTAACTTACATTGTTTCAATATACCTATACAATTCGTCCATAAAACGAACTATAAATCCGCATTGTTCGTTAGGCTTTTCATTTTTATTGTTAATCTTGTTATTTAATTTTCTGCAATATACACATTTTAATTTACTGTTTATTTTGTTAGGGACGTATGTGTGTTTGAATGCAGATTTCTTCAAATTGAACATAAAATACCACCAAATAATCGATTATAAAAAATCGTAACCTCAAAACGCTATTTTTCGCCTGAATTCTCTTTTACAAAAATAAAAACATAAGCTATTTTCATAAATTCATACATTCAAATGTGATTAAGTGGGTAAGGGCTTACCAATTTCCTATATACGGGGTATAGAGCGCAATTTTTCAAATTTTTTGTCAAGTTTGTTCGAGAAAACGATCCAGTTTCTATCCATTGGATACGGGTAGATTGTGGGTAGAATAAGAGCGGGGAAAACTAGCCCGTCGAGGTACCGTGTTTTGATTAATGTTTGCCCGACATGCGATTAGATTTGTGTAAATTGGCAACATTGTAGGAATATAGTGTACACATGCGGTCTGCGATTTTGGCAATCGATATTCTGATGAACTGCTTTAGATTTCGTTTTCGGTGGGAAAACAACAACATGTCCATGTCGTGATGTAGTCGAAGAACGCCGCATTAGAAACGCAACTTCTGCTCTTCGACGGGCTTTTTTCCAACCTTTGCATTTAGGTCAGGTAAATTGGACAGACTGAATGCAATTAGTATGGAAGTAGATGGTACTTCGACTGGGCTTTTTGAGGCACAAAAATCGAGTGTCTAATTACATGGAATGCGATAATCTGATATTAGGAAAGTGCTCAGACCGAACATTAACAGTATTATAATAGCTTCGGCTTTCTAAAAAGCATCTGGATATTGACTGGTGTCTTAAAATCATTATTCGGTAATGGCCTAATTGCGTTTGTAATTTCAATTTCTTACCGACATTGATACTTTACTTAAATCCTGTTAGTCGCTTGTAAGCAGTGCTATTAGTTGGTGTAAGTAAATAACACATTTTTATTAGTAATATTATTATTTGTGGATGAACTTGAAATCATATATGCACTCATCAATGACATTTTTTACATCATAATTGCAGTTTATAATCGTTAATATCTTCAATCATACTTATGTGTGTATTTTTTGTGGTAGAATCTTGTGGTGAGAACAATTTCAAGGTGGGTAATTTAAAATAGCAAAAAAGGTTATGATGCCTAAATAAGAAGAGTAAATTTATTAAACTTGGAAACACTAAAAAATATTCTCGAAACTGAAGCAGTATTTTAATTAATCTCCTTGTAGGTAAGTATAGGAATTAAAAAATTACTTATCTTCTTATTAACAATGGAAGGTTATTTTGGAAACGGTGTGTTGTATTTTTAATTATTTATATTTAGTACAGGCATTCCGGCATAATGTATTACCATATCTAATTATAGCTTATTCGTATAATAGCCGTATAGAATAGATATTGTACATTTGTTTCCAGTCCGAAATAAAAATTAAATTTGTGAGTATGTGCATGCGGTCGTTTTTCAACGTAAAATTATACAAATGGCTTTTTGTACGGATAGAATATATGATAAAATCTATTCGAAACATAACGGGTGAGTATAATGAACTGGGGTTCAACTGTTAAGCTACGCCTAAACATTCTGTAAATAAAATCTAATACCGTGTTAGAATCGTATTTAATTTTAGGGGTGTATAAATACAACAAAAGTGGGTGTAAATCGATTCCATCCCGCGTTAGATATATTGATCAAACAGGCCCTTTTTTAATAGACTTAATTGATTGACAATTAAACTACATGGTTTTAGATAACTACTTCGAAAGTAGGTACTAATTTTCCCACTGGGATTAATTATTTAATACTTGACGATACTATTTCGTACTTACGAGAGCCATCACTCATAGCAAGTTTCGTTCCAACTTTGTTCAATTACCGCTGTTTTCATCGAGTTAAATTTTATATACTAGTGCTTTTCAATTTAACTCACTTTCTTAGACATGCATTTTTATAATAACCAACATAAATGCTTAAATGCTAAATTTGGCATAATTTTTAACCTAATATTTTTTTTTGTTTCAGGTAAGTTAGTTGCTTCTACTATCGAATGGTAAGAATTTTAGTAAAAATTCCTATGGAAGGGTAAATATGAATATCACACAAATTTACATACTCATATAGTTTTTGATTAGAAATAGTCGAGTTTATTTAACGAATCACTTACATCGTTATTTATTTATGATCCCTAATGTATTTAAACGTACGGTTCCTGGACGAAGCATCTCTTCCACTATTTGCATCAAACCGCATTCATTAAAATTTATGCCAGATACAAATAAACATTTTGTTGCTAGTCGTTAAAGCGAAGTTATTTATAATTGTACGAAGCATTTATCTCAAAACAATAAACAACCGTGACACTATATATGTTTATTTAGTGCTCTGATTTATTTTAATTTTCGACAAAAGTAAGGTTCGTGTTTATTTGATCGCGAAAATTCACGAGTTATAAAATCGCTGGATTATATTGCGTTCATATACGTCGAGCAAGGTATTATGTCCGACGGTAAAGAAGCCCATTCATCTTTGGAGTGTCTTTTACCAAATCGATATATCGCTTGTCCTGCTATTGTTGAAACGAAATACATCCACATGACGACAATACGCGCTTTATTTTGGTTAAGTTTCAATATTGATCAGGAATTTTATTACGGAATTACAGAGCTTTCATCTTTCATCATTTGCCACGCCATTATCAGAATCATTCACACCGATTATAATTGCGTTTCCCTTTTCCTATCGCTTTGAAATAGTATCGTTTCCATTGTTCTGGAAACGCTCGCCAACCCTGCAGTCCTCATTATCTATTTGTAGATAGTTTTTCTCTAACAAGGCGAGTATCAATATCTAATTAACCTGGTAATTAACTCGTTTTTATAAATCCACCTACGCGGAATATTCGGTCGTGTTTTATCTTCGGCCATCAACTGTCGTTCGGCATTTAAACTTTCACGTGTTTTGCGGTTTTCGCTTCTCGAAAAATCATAATTACATTTCTGCGAACATCGTCGATTAGACATTTTTTAATTCGTTCCGTTACGTTGAGTCATTTCAATGTTACCTACATTCTTTGTAGATATGGGTCAATGGTATGGAAATTTTGCGGATGCCCACATAATTATATAGCGAATTCGTCGTTTATAGAACAGTATTAGTCCCCCTATTTGCGGTTTCCTGAACAGTTCCGATTATTAGAGATTTTGAGAAATTAATCCATGGCATATCAGAAGGCAAAGATCAAAATCCGTTCATACAAATAATTAGTTTCACACTTCTACCACTTCGCTCTCATTCGAACAGCTATAATACGACAATTTAAATACATATTTTTATACACCTATGGATTTTATTATTGATCAAAATGACGAATTTAAAGGAGGTATTAATATCTATCCGTTAATGTGCAATAACAATTAGTTGTGAATTTAAAACGATCGTTGTCCGTTGCTGGGGCCATTGACTTGATTACATTAATTTTTATTACTATCGCTTAAATGGAATTATAGAAATACTTCCGAACCCTTCTATTTAAGTGTCCAGTTTTTAAATTAAATTTATTAAATCCATACGGCATCAGAGGCCGTTGCTGTTACGACGAGTTTCATTGGCACTTCACATTCACTCTAAATTTAATTATTTCGAATACGACATGTGTATTTTAGCTTTCAAATTAGATACATCGCATTATTCATGTAGGTATTTAAATTCGTAGCGATTTTGTTTTATTCTAACGCTATAGATAAAATTAATGCATAATTCAAGTAAGTACTTCTATGATTAATCGCGTTTATTTTTTAGTTATTTCATTTAATTACTTATTTTGAATTTCATTTAATGCGCCCCGATGTGATGATTGGATTGGATTGAATTTGAGTATTAAATAAATAGAACTTAAATGCAATAAAAACAGTAAATACCTACGTTAAATCAATACCTATGTATGTGTATAGTGTATCTGCAAATATTTTTGTTTCGTATTATGAATTACTCGGAGGTAAAATAACAACAATGATGAATTTTTTTAGCATTCTATATATTATTAATATTATTATTATTGTAAAATGAAATTTGGATAGTTTGTTTTGCTTTGTTGAAAGCATAAAAGGCTCTTGTAATTTTACTCTCTTGAAAATATAAAAACAGTATAATTATTTTTAGTTTAATAACAACAAAATTAATTGAATAATCTGTAAATCCATAAAATGAGTTGTAAACATTGCCAATTTAAAATGTTTTGCTTTATACTTACATATGTTTATTAAGCTGTATACTTGGATTAATTATTAATCTTTAAGAGGAACATTTTCTTACTTTTAGTACGATTATTAGCATACATTATGAATGAAAATGAACCTTGTCATTAGGCAAAAAAAGTCGTTAAGATCGTCTTGTGCGTGCCGACATTCACCGGCGATAAAATAAAAATCAAAGCCGGAATAAAGGGAGCATATTATTGCCATTTCCATTTGAAATAGTAACCGTTCCGCGCTCGCCCCCGTTTTTATCGTATCGGGGGGGCGGCGGCTGTTAGGTGTATAAACCTTGATGAGCGCGGAGTCTTATCATCGAATGGGGATTTTTGTTTGGCAGCCGAGCAATACCCTAAGTGGTAGTCTAACTGATGCGGTGGAGAAAAGAAAAAAGAACCCGTGGGCGGTTAATGATGTCATTCAAAAACCAGACAATATAATACTTAACAGCTAGGCGTGTTTTTTCGCAATTGAACAAAATGGAATTATGCCGGAGGTTCGCGTGGAAATCCAAACGGACCGTAACCGAATGTTGGAAATTGTCTATCTTGTTTTTTTTTTAAATCAATTGTTGTGCATTTTTTATACACATAACATGCTATTGATTTTTGTGGTTTGGAATCAAGTTTGCGCTAATTTTGACGATCTCATTTGAAATTCTCATGTTTAATTAATTAATGCATTGATAAAAAATTGTATTTAAAAGTGGATGCATTTTCGTCCGACTAGACCATCAGTCGAGTTGAATGCGTGCTGGTATATCGGTGTTCTTTTATCTTTCTTCGCCATAAGCAAAATATTCGATTGACATTTGGCGAATTTACATAGAAATGCTATATATTTTGTTTTATGGTGCCGTCGGATTACAAATTTTAGCCGTGTTGGTCTGATTGTGATCGAACATCGCTGAATAAAACGATTTCCAAATGCTATTTTCAAATACTCGAGCCGAACCAATTCGACCTTTTTGCCGCCGTCCAAAAAACTATCGTCTCGACTCGACTCGACCGTGCAATTCGATAAATTCTTATAAATCCATTAACATTTTCGAATCCACGTCCGTTTTAATTCCGCATAATAGATGTTAATCATCATATCTAATCATTTACCTGGCTTGTAACAAGCTACACGGTCATTAACCATAATAACAAAGTAATATTCATTCGACTAAACAAAAAACTAACTGACCTAATGATAATATCATTAGAACAAAACAAAAAAAAAAAGATCGCAGTAAATCTCAATCATCTAGACGTGAGTCCACTTGACCAAAACGTCATTTTATTGCAATCGAAATGATTGGAGTGAAGTCAAGTAGAAATTTCGAAACGCATTGTCATCGTTAAGCTGTTGTAGCAGCCGCATCTGCTACATTATAACTGTTATTTACAAATGGAAAGAGTGTTTTGGAATGTAATAGCAAATCTATACAGGAAGTATTATCAACAATTTACCGCGTAATCTGATCAGTTAACGAAATTATTACATGTTGATACTTTTATTAATTCATTAGCATCACTGTGCATTATTCCGCTAGAGTTCATTGCGAACATTAGTTAATTATGATATTAGCCAAAATACATTTTCTTAATGACTAATACGTGTACGTTGGAAACAAATTGTTTTTTTTTCTGCCATACACAGTGTGTAAGTAGTAAGCAATTTGAAATGGCTTGAAAAACATTTCATGTACGGTTGGAAACTGGAATGTGTATTTTTACGCTGGTGGCACATAATTTAACATATTTTAATACTCAAAGCGTTTGTAAGCAGAGTAATTTTGTTCTATTTTGATTGCAATACGCACGCACCTCGGCTGTACGAGCGCCTGTTCCTTTAGTTGCGTTGAACACGATCCTAGTGCAAATTAAACCATCTAAAAACCATAATAATTTCACGAAATACGCATCGCATTTATCGACAATAAATGCGTCCGAATAAATCGCGAAAGAAAAAAAAACACTAGAAAAAAATTGGAATAAGTAATAGACAGTTGATTTTAATTAAGTATATCGAAAAAGTTACGCGAAAAATAGCCCGTAAACTTGTAAAGCAACTCGACCATAAAATCATAAATAGGAAATCGTAAAAAACAAACTCGTTTCTCCTCCGAGAGATGGAATGAGAAGGATCCATTCTGAATGTCGATAATGTGTCACAAAGGATAAAAGGACAGGAGGATTACTTTCGTTTTTAGATATACCGGGTGATTATAAACAATTAAAATTATTTTAACAATGAATAAAAAAACTAATGTTTTACATACTATATTACCATAAAAATTTGTCAACTATAAGAACTAAAAATTTATCTATTGTAAATAAACCGAAACAGTTATTAATTGATTCCGGGAATCGCCCGGAATATCCCTGTAGATTGTGCATCATACTCCCTATGTCGAATGTCGATCCCAGCGATGTTTTCAATACTCGGAAGGCAAATAAAAATCCACATGGCGCTGATATTTTTATAGGTAATAAATATTCCGGCTGCCTTTCCGGTGATTTTTGCAACAGAGTAAATCTCAAGTAACGGAAATGAAATAGAAAACAACTTGAGCGATTCGCTTTATTATGCTGACTATCACTAATTGAGATTTTTTTATAAATTCTATTATTCTATAATTCTCCTGAATCGGAAGAAAATAATAATGCGAGATCATTGGCTGTTAAATATTTTTCACGACGAAACTAGTCAGAAATGGGAATTCCAATCTAAAAAAATCTGTGGGAATATCTATTTTTATAGAGGTGAATTTTTATATCGATTCAACAATTATTGCAAGGTTAGCGTGGTAATGCCTACACATAAATAACTTTTATTATAAGTTGGTGTTAATTATAGGAAAACTACTTTGATTTTCATGTTTTATTTATGTTCTCATTTATAAATAAATACCGGGTGATTATAATAAATAGCCGACGCTTAATTTTAGATGTATCCCATTTCTCATAAATTTATTATTCATTCTTTATATATTTTTACCTGAAAAAGTGTTATACATTATTGAGTGATTTTAATTCGAGCGAGAATTCCTGTTGTTCTCAGTTTGTTTGCGTGAAATGCTTATATGATTTTTTTTTTCGAAAAATCCGTGCCACCTTTTATGGATGTATTCCGAGCGAGTACGGCGAGGGCGCACCCATTCAGAATTTTCGCAATAACCCGAATTTCATTTCCATTCCTAGTATCTGGGCCCAGGCGATCAAAATGTTCAAGCGTTTCAGCATCTTTGACATTCATGGAGCGATAAAAAGCTGTTCAATAAGCCAGGATCAGCATCTGAAGATTGCCTCTTTGTGCCATTGAAAATGTACTCGAATAACCGCCCAATTGTCGGCGTGTACTAATTTTATCGGTTTCCCAGATATATTTCGCAATTTCAATATGTCGAATTTTACTCACCGAAATCCGTTGTGTCCCTGTACTTTTGCGCCGCTTACACCATTGAGCAATTTATAATTTCGCTAACGATTTAATGAAGTAATATTTTATTTAATAACATCTTCATACGGCAACCCTATCTTTGCGTTGAGTTGGCTTCCGTGGAGCGACGAACTTCTCAAAAACTTCCTGTAATTTATACGTGCATTAATCTAGTTATTCAAATATTATACGGAAACTTATAACTCTTAAAATAAATTGTAAAGTATTAAATTTCGTCCATAATGCTGTGCAAAATAGATGCAGTACGGAGTATAACAATGCCGTGTATCGCTGGATGATGAGCTGTATTATAAATTAAAGTAAAAGACCCAACGTAAAATTGAATAGAATTGGGGAAGGTGATCAATGAAGTGAATATACGTAGGATCTGTTAAAAAACCTCAAAGGGAGGCTTAAATAAAATTAATTTTTCGCAACAAAAGTAACGAAGTTAGCTAAACTAAAAGTATCGCATTATATACATTGTTAAAATTATGTAAGGGTAGAGGCATGTTTGAACAATAATTGTTTTTCTTTAGATAATAATTCCTTTGAATGTTATGTTTATTTTTTTTTTAGTTTCAACTAGTAAACTAAAACAATATAACTTCGCGTTCAAACCTAATTTGTTTCTGTTCATGTTTATTTAAATCCGTTCATAATTTCTGTATTTTCTGTGCCGATTACGCTACAATACAGTGAAGTTTATGTTAGTCACTAGTTGGATTAAACTTCCGTTTTCATTGTTGTGCGGCATTAATAAAAAACCGGCAAAGAAGCGGAATAGATTTTTTTGTGATTCCGTTTTGGCGTTCTTAATTATAAAACGCTTATGCTTTGAAATTCGGATATACGAATTATACCAACTTCAAAGCGGTTTTGTTGAAAATATAATAGGAAGTAGAAAGTCCAGCTTAAAGTTTTGTAGGTAAATATCGGACACATTGAATGCAATCGAACTCTCGTGTTTTTAACTTTCAGTTACCACAAAAGAATATTTATAAATGGGGTATTTATTTTTAGTTTTTTTTATACGAGTGGCAGAAGTGGATTCATCCAACAATAGGATATAATGTATTAAAGACAATATAGTATCTCTTACCGGTTTGTTGGCAGTCTTCCATAAAGTGGATATTCCAGATTACGTTTATGTCGCAGACGCATATCCCTTTAATCCTTTAAATATTCGATATGGTTAATAAATTATTGGAAATAAGCCTACACTAGGTCCGAGTCCCTTTTACATCCACTCAAAGATGCACGTGGATTTGTAATTTATAGATTTGTACTTATTTTAGACGGACTCTACGACTCTGGCCTGTCTGGTAAATTCGAAATTCCATCTAATTTGTGGCGTAGAAAACAAACCTGTCGTAGATTGTATCTGCCCTGTTGACTGGTATAAGTACGTCTAATACAATGAAATACGAGATCGAAAATGCCGTATTCGAAATAACAGAACCAATTTTTCCGATTTCGATAGTTACTATTGAAAGAATGTTGGCAATATTGACAATTGGTTGCACTGTTGACTTTTGACGATTTGACAAAAAATTAACAACCATAGTCGTGCCCCCCTATTCATAATGAATTCGTTAAAAACGAGCCCCCAGTTATTTGATTTTTCGTCGCGTTTCGTATTCCTCATCTGAATATGCATCAGTTTGAACCGTGTTTGAAAATTAATTTTCTTTCGGAAGTGATATCGTCTTAAGTGGGCGAAAAGGCTTAAATGACATCGCCGCTTTTGTGATTTAGCTCACGCGTGCATGAGTTGACGCGTAGCAAACTCCGCCAAGGGCTGTGTACACGAGAAGGTAAACAGTTTGTTGTTTGCTCAAAGGTTTACGCAGCGATTCGGCGAGTCCACCCCTGTCCGAAATTAGTCATTCAAGGGAAGCGTACAGGAAACGACTAAATTAATGTTAATGTTTTAATAAAATTCCATTCACAAAGTTGTAATTAGCAATTTGAGGGTTGGTCGAGTGATATTAATAAAAACTTTCGTTTAGGTCCCTCAACGAACTACCTAATTATAATTATGACTTTACATAAATATGAATAGTTGGTGAGGAATGTGCATAACAACCGGCTGAAAAAAATATCCCGTAAACGCTGGATTTTTCACTAGGTTTATGAACGCTCATTAGGGAAACATATATTCAAATAACCGAAAATTTGTATGTATCTGACAATCTTTTTGGAATGCTGACTGCTTACCTTTGTAATGCTAAACATTCTATCAACTAATTTACTTACCTTCAATTCCGTATATTTTTCATCTCTATTCACGTCATAAAAACGGTTACTCTTGACGAAACCCGTGGAAAATATCGCGATGAAAAATGCTTAGCAGTTCGAATTCCTGTTAATAGGAAGCCTCCTCTTTGTTTTTTGGAAAATCGGACGCGTTCGAGCGGAGGCGTTTAATATTGAAAAATAAGAATTTTTCCCATTAACGAAGGCGTAATAATACTTTCAACGCAAAATATTTTCGCGTTTAGCACAAACGAGATTGTAAAAATTCTTTGAACGTGACAATAATCGTTTACAAAGATTTTCCGACGCATTACGTTGTTTTCATTAAATCGAAGATACGGAATTTTTCGACGTAATAATTGAATTTCCATTGCACGCAAATAAAACTATGATTTCTCATTCCACACCAAGAAAAAATACATAACGATAAAAATAAAATTAATTTCCGGGTTATATCGGGAAATTTTCCCGATTTTTCCCGAGTCCAATCCTGTTTTAAATACCGCATTTTCCCGCATATATATAGAAAAAATAACTGGCTTCTTGTGAGAGATGGATGGTGCCGGTTTATCTCTAATTTTCTGTAATTGAAAATCTAATGTGCTATCAATCACCAGTAAGTCGCCTCCAAACAGAATTATAAATAATAAAATAATAACAGAGGTTATCGCAGGCTTTGCTACGGGGTACACTTATCTATAAGGTTTCGAAATTGAGTAAATTTACTGCGATATTCATGGGATAGGTTCGATTCGATTTCGTAAAAAACGTTTAATGGAATAAACGGGCTGCCCGTAAAATACTTCTCACAATGCGCACTTTAAATATTTAAATACGTGGATTATCGGGCGAAAAGAGCGACTCCGGCGACGGGAAGATGTGTATTTTAAAAACGGCGAATTTTCAAGTTGCAGTTAGCGTACTTAGAGCAATTTGTCAAAAGCATTTTTCTTGGACTCGGATCGCTCGAAGAAAGTACACGGGCTCCATAAAGTATACATTTCTGCATTTATCGTTGGTCAGTTCCTGGTTTTCCATTAACATTTTTAAATATTTACTACCTACCGCTATACGAAGAAGAAAAGCGTTATATCCATTTATGCATTACCCAAACCGTAAAACAAATGCATTCGCTTTCAAACGGTACTCACGTTAATCTCTACATTAATCTTATTATCTACTGAATTTCTACCTATCTATTGTATTATTAAAAAAAAACAACAAAAAAAAACAGTGCATGTAGGTAATAAAATTTCCCGTGCAATAATAAAAGTTATTGGTAGGCGAATTCGACATTTCCGTTATATGAAAATCAAATTCGAAACATCTCATATGTGAAATGGGCAAAAACACGACGGCCTCAGAAAAACTGAATATCTCCGTCATGTATTTACGTAACCGAAGCGGAGCGTGTTAAATCGAATAGCTTTCTAAAATATCGAATCCGGAGACAATCAAAGAGTATGCACTGGCTTTTGTCGGGGGTGTACCGCGTTGCTCCCTTTCTCTCCCCGTTCTCTCTGCATTACGCGAGACAGACATACGACTCATAACCCGGAGAGAAGGAAAAGGACGTAACGCTCCGTTATTTCGGTGTAGTGTTATAGTCCGAGACCGCTATTGGGAAAGTTTCACTTTTTATAGGAGTTCAGAAATGGCCGTTTACTCGGGAATGTCGGCTCGGCTTTTGTTAGATAAATAGTTCAGGGGTTAGTAGGTCTATCAGGTGGAATTCCGTTTTTTTTTTCTTACCAAACAATATTTTTTATTTCGATTATTAATAGTCTCGTAAATGCACAAGAAGAGTATAATGTATGAAAGAGCCCATGGACTATAAACACCACTATACCCAGTAGTGGGATATTTTGGATTTGCGGGGCCGTAGCCTATGAAAAGAATATCAGATCAAAAGAGGGCACTTTAAATGAGGAAAACGAATTTATGAGTTGCCGCTTCGCCGCTTCTCGCTCGGCTCCGCACTCCTTGCAGTTACGTTAACGGCGTAGGGTGAGCTTTCGGTCTTTTGACAGACGGATGCATTACATGTATCGGCATAAAGCGATCGAATCGATGATGATTAGCCTTCTGCGCCAGAATAATTCGCTAATTAACTGCCGCTCAAATCATACCTGGACTCTGACTAACTCTAAAATAAAAAAGCATTTACATGCAAAGCGTAATGTGCGTAGGCGTACTTATAATTTTCTCCTCGAACGGGTAAATCTATACACACGTATTTTCCATCGGAAAATTGCTTAGTTATAAATCATTCCGAAAGCGATCGATTTACAAGGCGAGACTGATGACAGTGCCGCAAAAAGCCTAAATTCGCCAGGCGTTTACGCGTTACTATTTGTCCTCGTGCGTCTGCAACAAACTAGGATATTACCGAATTCGCGCTTCATATTCCGCCGTTTTGCAAAACAATAAAAACGATAATTCGCCGGTTGCGCTTCGACTTCATTATGCCCGGCAATTATTAGTGCGATTGTTTGTGTGTGTGTGTTTTTTTTTATTTCTTTTCCAGTTCATTCCGAGCCTCACGTAACGGAGCTTTCCGTTTCGAAATTAGAAGCATTTTAGGTGATTACGTACTCGCTAATTGCTAGTTATTGTCGTCGCTCTACATTGATGCAGGGACGTTTTTATCCTTGGATTCTCGTAGAAAATAGAAAACAAGACTAACCTGTTAGATCTTGTAACTTTAATTGGCGTTTGAAACAACAAAAAAATATTAACAAATGATTTGTGAAGGTTGATTGGTCTACTTGGGATCGCGTTTGTTTTAAAATAACTCATTAATTCGTTAAGCTCGAGGCTGCTTTTTCGGTAATTTTCGTCGCTTTTGTTCCGAGTGACATTTGCTATTCCGAGGAGTTCTCCAGAGGACGAGATGAAGATGACTACGGCGACGAAACGGGAACCATTAACGTTATATTGCCATTACCATTACCGGTCTCGATTTGAGAATCGAAGGGGGATATCACTTCTCTTAAGATACGCTTGTCAAACAACGAAATGCGGATAATTGAATACACTTTTGGTCCGTGGATAAATGGCCGCTCCGGGAACCGGGTACATTTTTTTTTTCGTATTTTATTTTCGAAATGAATGATATATGGGATGCACGAAAAAATAAAAATTGATCAAACACTGGTGATTTCTTTTGGATAATGTTATATAAATATCCACTTCTACGAGTACATTCAACACAATAGATCGTAAAATTTAAATATTTTTAGGTATAAATTACACACCTTGGCGACGGAGAATGTTAACTTTCTTTTTTCGTACATAAAGAAGAATAAAATAATATTTAATCGGTTTTTTTATAGTATATCTTTTAAAGCATGTTGAATTTAAATTAAGATGTACTACAAATACCTGTAAATTTCATTCCGCGTAATTTACTTACAAAGACACCTTATCATTCGAAAGTCCTTTGGGAGTTTTCACCAGGGAATACTCCAACAATTTAATCTCAAACATAGATGGAAACTTCTAAAATACTAATTGAATTTTACTAAAAATTTCAAGTTCTCTTCGAATAATCGGTTAGCTGGGGCAACGAAAACGCTCATTAAGTAGATTTTCATTTTGGAAAATGTACGACACTTTAAAGGAAATGCCATTAAAATCGAGTACGTACGGCTTATGATTCATTTCTTAAACAAAGGAATTGGCTTCCATAAAACATAAAATGTCCAAACAATCCGGAGGAGTGCGAAGGAGAAGAGGAGCAAACAGGAACGGTTCTAAGGAGAAAAATCCAGAGAATTATTAGCTAGATTAAAAAACCTGAAAATATTTTAATGGAGATTTGTTCTAAAACGGTTCAAATTTTCTCGTATTGTTCTCAGAGTTGTTAGATTTCAGATTCATTACACGTTCAAATTGGAATTTAGTCTGTTTTTTTTCTTGAGTACGATCCTGTCGGGAAGTTGAATAATGTCGTTGCTGGGTGAATAAGAAAGATCTAAATAAGATCATTAAACGTTAGGATAAAGTGGATTTAAAGCTGTTTCATTATTTACTCTTACCTCTGTAAATGAGGGTGGATCTCGATTTCGTTTATTTATAAATAGCCACCCAATAATTTAAAACGAGAAGACGATATTAATACAAACGTTGCATATTAAACTCAATTTTTCCGCGTTTTTATACAACTTTTATAAATAAATTACCTAAATGCAACCAACAATGCACGAGTAACAATCCGAAAATATCCCGGCGAAAATAGTTTGAAAACTTCGAGTGCTGTTTGTACTTGTTGCAGTGTTTTCGAAAACCGTCTTAAATTTTAAACTAGTTGACAAAATTAATTCTAACTCTAGGGAGACCGTAGAGTGACATAGTTTTAAAGTTCAATTCCTATATACCGTATTGTTCTGTCTATTTTCGTTAACCTACATTTATTTGAAATAAATTTTGCAAATTGGACTTTTTGAATAACTATTGTATACTTAGAACGACATCTCGTGTTTTTAATAATCTTCCGAATATATTAGGCAAAATGGATACAAACCAAAACAATCCATCAATATATTTCATATTCTAACAGATACATAGGTACATAGGATGACGAAGTAGGTTTGTTCATTCAAATTACTTTTTATTCAAATATTTGATTTTGCCTTTATGTATCCGATGATTATATTTGAACGCACAAAACAGTGTTTGTATTTCCAAGAATTCGATAAGAAAAAAATCATTAAAGCTAACCTTTCAAATGACATAATGTATCTTTGGAAAAAGTATGGTATATTTTATTGTTGCTCCGCAGACATGCCCGTTGATTATAAGGTTATTGGTTTTGTGGACACACACACACACACAATATTAGACTTATGCACACAAAGAACACATATTACTGATATTTTTATTGGCCGCGGTCAATGTTTATTGATTACATACACTAAAATCCCACGTTATGATGCTATTAAGTCAGATTAATTTCCTAAAATCCACACAGCAAATTCGATTCGATTTCACCGTATTTTTGTTTACGAAGCCATCAGCAACGTTTCTACTTGTGCACCTTTTCACGCTGATAATCAGAGGAATTTAAGCGAAGCCATAAAGGATCCATTAAAAAAATCCGTAGCAGCGGAGCCTCCGCAGTTATTCGATATAATCACAGATAACGAAATGCATGAATAAAAAATTAATCTTTATCTGTAATCGACCTCTATTACTAATTGATAAAGGAAATGATTCATTGTATTTTTTAAGATATTCCGCGGTTAATAATAGGAAAGAGTTCACTAACAATCCGTGAAATATTGTAATTTACTCAGGTTTTTTTGTATGACTTTAATTACCAGAATTTCTGAGTAACAACGGATGTGTTTCAGCCTACCTGACATTACGTTATATTACGTTATATTACGTTACGGGGTGGGTATATCGTTCATTCCTCTTTGCAGAGAGACATCCTCGACATAACCAATGCAGAGGATGATCTGACGGGATAAAACTTTCAGCATTCGGTTAAGCTTCAGCATTCACTACAATAAGCTTCGAGTCCTTAAGGGACACACAATAGCTTAACGACGTGATTGCATACTAACTTAATTTCTCAGCTCGAGTATCAAAGAATCCGTATTGTTATTTGAAAAAAAAGTTTCGTTAGTTCGAAGTGGATTTTTGAAGAGGAATCTGTGGGTTTCTCGTAAAATACACATCCTGTTAACGATGTATTTGTAAACAATATGTTCTTGATCGGAGCCAGGCGGACTGACAGATCTAACCAAATAAATAAATATTCGGGTAAATTAAGTTTACACGTATCTATTAATTCGGTTGTATCTTAATATAGTCTCTTTTTTTGACGCAAGAATTAATATGGTTAACATAAAAAACTGTTAATTAATTATGTAAATCTAAAGTAAAATTAAATTCCATTATTTGAAAGTGTTTCACACGAAGTAATACAAAGGCTACTTACTAAGATAGTAAGTATAAACTTTTTTAATTCAACATTTACGATTCTCAAGAATAACTTACGGGCATCAAAACTCAATTATAGACTCACCTTTAATTCACGAATTTCAATGGAGTTATCGAAAAAACCAATGAAAGAAATCCCATTTGAATTTCTTTATCAGAGTTTTTCGAAAATAATTCGTAATTGAATTAAAATTACTTTGATCAAGCAAGCCGCAGCAAAGTGTTGTCGAAATTTCGAACCCGATTCCAAATTACATTCTCCTTTCATTGGATCTCTGTACCGAATGAACGCAGTCTAGTTTACCAATAAATGACACGAGATGTATCACCCGATCGTGAACAACATTTAAGTATTAGCTGTCCTTCAACGCCGAAGTAATTAAAACGGGTTTAGCCATGTTAACAGGGAATGAGGTGTCTTTAACAACATCGAATTGAAACGTTTTGCGTACGTACGTGATCTCTATTAAAATTAAAAATAAATAGCTCCAGTGGAAATTGTTCGTTGTAGGTGCATGCATTGTTGAAATTAATTAAAATAATCTCTCTTTGTTGGGCTTTATTTGCAGAATCGACAAAAACTGCTTTGAAGTTTAACATTTCACTTGAGTCCTTTTCGGCGTTCTCGGAATAATTCCAGCTAAAAACTAACATTTTTTCTTCTCGTAAATTTTGAAAACACTATTGATATTTTTCTTTAAAAACTTATAACTAAATTCCTCGGCAAATCGAGTGTACTGTGATAGTTTACAAATAAAATTATTAATCAGAAAATAAGCGTGTAATCTCATCTAAACCATTCTCAATCACCGGTTATCTTATCTCGTTAAAATTTGATACCCCTAATGAAATTAGAGCTTAATTCGAAATTCGTTTATTATAACGCCCGATTTTCAATTTAACACGTCCCATTCCGAGCTTTACTGGGGGTAAATCTTTTTTTTTTTTTAATTGTGTTTTGCCGAAAAATAGGTTTAATTGGCGCAGTCAGTGGGATACGCAGCATTCGGAAAGCAATTAAGTTTAGCATTGCTTGGTAAGTGATTTTCCGCCGGGCTGGATATTTCGGTGATAAGTCGTGTTGCATATTTCATTGATTTGAGGAAATTATTGGAGTGTTATGAGAATATCTTTATCTGTCTAGGAGGGTTTTTGGGAGACGTCTACACTAAAACATCTGTGGTTCGTCAATAATATTTTTATCAGTACAAATAGGAAAGGGATGAACCTAGGTAAACATCGGTGTCCAAATATCTCGTTATTCCCTTAACTAGACGCGGTCGTTCGTCTTTTTATTGCACCGGCTTACCGAGCTCAGTAGCGCCCACTCCCAGAATTTATTTAGATATTTATTTAGATTTAATACAATAATTAGAATTTACTAAACTAACAATTAATAATATTAAAGCGAAGTGCGATGCGCTAAGAATTTCCACCTGAGTATACTCAATATGTTTACCATGCATTAACCAAATTGTATGAGTGCGCCACTGCTGAAAGTGTTTATTTATTGTTAACCAATCCAAGGGATAAAAATTCGAATGTTTGTTTATGATCGGTGGGCCGTGGGTTTCTTGTGCCTCTCACATTGTTTGCATTTTATTATAGTTACACAAAATGCCCCACAGCGTGTGATATTCGATCTCGAGTTGACATCGACAGGCCACATTACAGTGGAGACAGACAGACATTCGAAAATTTTGTCGTTCAATGATACCGCAATGTTTGCTCAGAGAACCCGAGAACTTTCATCCGAAACCGCGGTAATAACGTTGTATGCGCCCCGACTTGTACTATACCCTCTAAAACTGTTTTTTTTTCTTTCGTGAAATTAAACGTGTCAAGCGTGCGTGCTCGATGTCGCTTGTTATTGGGAAATGTTGAGAATTTTCTAGTCTTGGATAGGTTGCGTTATTAAAGCCAAATTTTTCCTTTATTAACGCGCTTCGTCGATTCGAACGTTTGATAAACCAATCAAGGTTACGGTACTTTAAAACAGTCAACGGATTTTATTTATTGCCGTGATAACGTTGTAAAACATCAAATTAACCGGTAATATCTCTAAATATACGCGCGCACTCATAATAGAAGAATTCGGTAAAAATGCGGCGTTGCATCATCGTTAAGTTCGGAATTTATTATTGCGTTTATTAAATTAATGCTCATTTAATTGAACTTCAATTAGTGTAAAATATTAATTGCGGCGCACCAAAAAAATCGGCTCTTGCATTAAGATAAGTTTACTAATTCGTCGAACAAATATGACGATTAGCGATAACGCTTTTATCATTAGTTTCAATATACGTTTCGCGGTAGACGGTTCGTCATCTCCGAGATTGATTTCAAAACGAAATACATAGTATAAATTACCTGGTGCCGTTTGGTCGTTACATTGTGTATTTTTTTTATTGTTGTATCTATTAGCTGTGTTAGTGAGTTTATAAAATAATCTAGTGTTATTGTATGTAGACGAGATTAACCAAACAACATTTATCTCTGGTAAGCTATTTGGCAGTTAATCGGAAGGCTAAAATATTGTTTGAGAAAAAAATAAACAAACAAATCGACTGGATTTCGAGTCGATTGTAATAAACCGTTAATGATTTAATTCATCGGGTTCATTAGGATGAAAAATGATTAATAGTCAAATTCGAAGTTTCTTTTCTCTTCGGCAACGGAGGTGCCCTAAATTCGCTTGGAATTCTTTGAAATGATTCAAGGTTAACGAGGTATTTGGATCTGGATTTGAAACTTAAATTCGATAAACAAAGAACACATTTTTTGTATGTAAGTACCAACGTATGTACCTACATACTATTTGCAGGAATAATAACTACTTAAATAGAATTTAAAGACCGGATGCCAAATATTTAACAATCGTTTACCATTAACCAGTTTTCCCTTAAACAGTTATTAATAGAAAACAATTTTACATCCGAATCGTTCCGAAACGCCAGTTTTAATGGTATACATGGTAGAATAAAATTGTCTGCATAACTAATTTCTTTAATTTCTTTTGTGAAAATAAACTCGAATCTTGAGCAACACCATTACTAATTCAACTTTCACGGGCCATTTCCCTTGCATCTCATTAAAAAAAAGCAGAAAAAGAATAAAATGTGATAATTGGCCATGCTTAGGGAGTTACGACTCGAAATTAGCTCGAGTTTCGTACACTGGAAAAATTTTCACCGTCGAAAGTGATTCGTGTCGCATTGTATATCGAACTTATCAGGCAAGACAGATGTTCCGGTATTTTTCGCAGTGTAATCGTCGAATAGCATCGGATATACGCGTATACATGTGGTGTTAGGAAATGAATCCATTCATTTCTAGACCACATGTTCCTAATTACACCCCACATTTAATTTATCTTCACATCAAGGCTGTGTCGTTCCACGAAAATTCCGTGTTTTATTAATAACACGATTTTCAGATACTTGACGTTTCGCATCAGTCATGATTTTTTTTACCTTTCGCTTAATCGTGCGCCCGAACAAATAGCCGGCATTGCGAACTAATCACGATTAAATTATATCCGAAAAGATTATTTTTGTTTTGTTAATTAGTTTGAAATTCTATCGCGTATCGGTCCCCTCCTATTTGCAGATGCCGTTGTTTAGGTCTGTATTGGATCCGATAGAAAGGGGTGCAGACGCAACCCTTAGGTCCTTTTCAGATTTCGTGGAAAAACATTTTAAGATGACTAATAAAACCGCGGAAATCCCGAGGGATCACAGATCCCAATACAGTCCCGGCGTTGCAAAAATTTTAACAGATGCTCTATTAGATTTTTATTGAATCGATTAATTGTCACGAAATATAATGGTTCGCGGTATATTTTTTTATTCTATGCGAGTAAACTTGTGGTACGATTTTGAGTAAAAAATTCATTTAACATGGAAATTTTCTCAAGTCCTTGAATGAATGATTGAAATGTTTAGTACAAATTACAGATATTTGAATTGATCAGAAAAACGTGACCAATGAATTATTGATTGCTAAATAATTAACGAACATCTATTTATCTATCCCTTGAAATTTCTGTTTATTTAATAATTGATTTTAATTTAATATTTCATGTTCTAGACGCGGTTCTGTCTTCATTACGTTATTGTTTGCCTAATAAAATTGAGTTTCTGGTTTGGAAAATCAGATTCGTCTTTATTGCCGAGGGTTTGTCTCTCTGCTTCCATATTTTCATGCGTTTTTATTAATTTCGCCCTAACGCAAAAATTCTAATAATAAATGCCGAACATGCTCGACACTTCATCGAAGTATATTATTTTTGTAAATTACATTTTTTTGTCCCAGTAACGAAAATAATTTCTATCGAAAAAATGAGTTAATAAGAATCGTTTTCGCGAGAAAAAAATGCGAAATTTTCGTTTAATTAAAATTTTTGAATTCCCTTTCGCTTTATGAAATTAAATTATTAACGGTAACAAAGGAATTCGTTTTAGCTCGATTTAGAAAAAAAAAAAATAACCGTTTCCAGTTTCTTGGTAATTTTCGCTACTTGCAGAAAAGGACTATCACTGAAACGATTCAATCATTTCCTGTACGTACTCACATACCTCTGGCGATAATATATTCGTACTAGACTTTCGTTCTTTCCCTCTCCGCCTTCGATTCTCGCATCAGGATTGGTCGCGGAACGGGAAAATAGCGAAGATTTTCGCATCTTGTATAATGATGCCAAGACGACGACAACTCATTATCCCACAGGATATTCGCATTACGTCGAAATGAAAAAGATCAAAAATGACATACCTACTACGGATGATTGTACGCACAAAAATCCATTCTACTTTTAGACTTTTCATATACCTACCTATACATACGTGTACTACATATTTTCGAGAAGCGAGCAGTAAATAATCCACTCGATAAGCTCAGTTCGAGGACTCTCTATTTATCCATTTACGAGCGATTCCGCGTCTGCAATAATTCATTGTTGATTAGAAAATTACACGTCCTTCAGCTACCTACGTTAATTAATATTTCATAGTAATGCATATAAACATTGGGAAATGCGAACTCCCTTTGTTCCGAGCACTGAAGATCCTTTTGTCTGATTTACCATTTGTCTTGAAGATTTTTATGTAACCTCCCAAATGTTTTGTTTCTAGCAAATAAAATTCGTACAATGAAGTCGACTGGAGAATCGAAAATTTGAATATTTTAAAGCGGATATTTTTTATTTCAGGGTGACCAGGGTGCCATGGCCTGGCATGGGAAGTTTCGGCCCGGCTTGCTTCTTCTTCTCTTCTCGTTCGTTGTTATATCGGAGGCAACGGCAAAGGCGCTCGGTAAGTCCCTTTTAAATTGTTTATTAATAATATTATCTTTGTACCACTGATCAATTATTCAGCGATGCGCTTACTTTGATTTCCATTCGGGGCACCGGCGTATCAATCAAAGCACTATTTACCTATAAATTATATTCGTTCCATCACTGAAAAAGATCGTTTGTTAAAATGAAATCCGAGATTGTGTGTGTTGTTATACCTACCACTGCACAAATATAGGTATAGTGTAGGAGCTCTCTTTGGGGTAATTAAGTGTGTTTATTTTTTAAGTGTGGTAATTTTTTTTATTAAATTACTTGGTAAAGTATTTGATTATGGGCTATGGGTTGTGCAATAGCTGACTCTGTTATCAAAACGGCCGGAATTTATCTTCATAGTTGAATAAGTACCAGAAAAGGAGAGTACACGTCAAAATAAATGGTTTTCCCCTGTTTATATTTCATTCCGTTTATTTATAGGGTATTAAGTAGACGGGAGCCATGTGTCTTGTCTCAAAACGCGTATTTGCTTCCTCAGATTGCACATGTTAGGGAAACAGATAATGATTTCTGGTCTGGAAGTAGTTGAAAACGGCAGTTGACAAAACTGAACATATAGATAACGTTTAGAAAATATGGTCTCAATCTTTCGACGATCTCGGCGGTCGGTTTCCCCTTGTTTCTAAAATCTTCCGGCTTTTCATCTGAAATTCAGATTTTTATTTTCCATAAAAAAAATTAATTAAGCCGATTTTATCGTCTCGATTCATATTTTGGATTTTCCGGCATAGGTTCTTCTCACTGGAATTCCACAATAAATCTCGAAGATTAATTCGTTTCATAATAGAGGTACGAGTCGAGACAAGTCATTTCGGTTATTTCCTTTCGCTGCTAAACTAAACGTAGATTTTCGTTTTGCGAGAATATGTAAATAACAAGAAGAGATGGGTCTGAACAAGTGGCGTTTCAGTGCGAACAAATACCTTCTGTTCCATTTCTGAAACTTACACGTATTTCGCATTAGACAACGTACATATAATTAGTTCAGTTGCTCGATTAGGATTAGAATTAGGATTTTTTTCAAAACGATAAATTCATTACTGTTTGCCCTTTACGGGGTATTATGCAAACTATTGAAAATTGCCTAAAATGCAGAAAAATAATTTGTTGTTTTTTGGACCGTGTATATTTTTCCATCGGTTTCGCGGGATTTTAGCGGATATTCAAAATTTTTACGATACGTTTTCCAATATTTCTAAAAATAACTTTTTATTTTGCCATAAAATTGCCGTTGGAAAAAATGTGATTAAATAACTCTAACCACGCACTCTTTCAAGAAGTTATACGACATGCCATTAGTAAAATCGCCATTTTACATGTTCCCTACAAATGAGCAGAGAAAAAAATACTAATTTTAGACATATTACAACCCGTACAATAAAACGTATTATAGTGAATATAAATCACTTGCTGGTTTTTTCGTTTTCGAGGTGCGTATACTTTTAACGATACACCCAAACAATAATAGTTTGCTCTATATATTCCCGAACGCAGGAATTTTCGATTAGACCCCGAATTCAGCACGAAACTGACAGCTCAATGTAATCGTTTCTGTTGCTAATAACACTTTTCAAATTCATCAATATTGTCCCTCGATGAGCCAAACCAATTTCAAACATCTAATTACAAAACTTTTTCATGATAACGTGCAATGATAAATAATGCCGGTTATTGCGAAGTGTGTGATTATTATTTCGCTTAATAAACCTTAATTAATAGTGTGAGTCGCTTCTAATTCTTGACAGGGGCCCTATAGGCGTTTTCAAACACAGTTGATAGGATGTCTCTTTCAGACAAATATAAATTAGCCTGATGAGTTCTTACTCAATAGAGCTGATATGAGCTAATCAGGGGAAAATAACTAAACGATCAAAAACACAAAGAACGAATTTCAGTCAATAAATTAGTACTTAGGGAAGCTGATGTTTGATGTTAAGGGTTACAATTATATGGGGTTTATATTAAAAGCTCGCGCGAGGGAGACGTAAAGTGATTATATTAATAGGGAGTTTTTATTTTACGTTTTTTTTTCTTCCTGTAAATGTTAGTTATAAAGTTCGTTTAAATACACATTGCTTTACAGGCTTTGAATTAAATTTTATGTGAGAGGAAAGAATGAATACAGATGACTTTACTAATTAAGAGCGTTTTCTATTAGAGTACGTTGACATTAATTTTTGAAACAAAGCCTCCGTTGGAACGAATTAAAGTTATGTTAGTTTTAAAATCGCTCTATTGTTGAAAGTGCTTTAAATTAGAAATTCGTCATTATTTAAATAATAAAGGATTCAATGTACGTATAGGAAAAAATCAACTTATATGGCCCATACGTGCACATCCTGTAGAGTATCGTGAATGAATATAAAATATTATTTTTTACTATAAATTTACTATCAAGGTGGATTTGATTTAATAGTTGAATGTGATTAAAATCCACATCCGGAAAATATTGATTTGTATATAAAACGAACTGGCAGTTACAGGAAACGCTAATTTATTTTCTTTGTGCATTTATTTTTTTATCTTAATTGATTGGTCTGTTGTTCTTTTTTTTTTGTTTTTTGTTTTCTTTGAAGGGTAAGATAACTGGCTTTTTTGGCAGTTAAAGAACGTCTTAATTATATTTATTTCATATCTATAATTGGCATTGTTATTTTTTCGTCTTCGTTGGACAAACGATTGCTCGCTTTTCATTTCAATAGAGGCATTTTAGTTGGTAATACACCCTATATACTTGTAGTCGATAAACTCGTAACATAACATTTTCTAATTGAGAAAATTCTCGTTAGCTCGGGAAGCTGAAGCATAAAGCATTCTTAATTCTCAATCATGTTCCCCTAACTACTTCGGCGTTACTGCATGCCGATTTAAACGCACTTATCCTAACTCATTTGCCCATTCGCTAATCATTAATTTCGATTCCCTAAGAAGTTTTGCTAGTTTAGTAACTCTAATGCGATTAGAAGACGTTCTGTTGAAAAATTTGTTGTTCACTCCCCGCAGAAACGCTCGTATAATCTATCACAATTGAAAATACTAGATCATATTCATTCGAATGAGCGTTGTGTACTAATTGAATTTTAAATTTCCAAGTCTACAAGGTTGAAATTAAATTTGTAATTACACAGTTGCTTTTTGTTGTTTCAGAGATAATAATGTATAACTCATATTTCGAACGTATTTTTTTGTGTGATAACACAATATTGATTTTAGAAGTTCGGTATGATCAGAACACAAAATTGGTCGTAATTGACTTTATATCTACTCCGTTTATGTAACAGAACGGTTTTCTCTAATAAATTCCATCGAATAATAAAATCTTGACCAAATACGGATCTGTTGGTGTGTTGGTAAACCGCAATAAATTATTATTTCGGATATAATATACTTAATTATCTAGACGATCAATATAACGTTAATTGTAGAGATCAAATGAATTATTTCGTAACGAACTATTTATGATTAATATTGCGATAAATATCTATAAAAATGTATTTAAATCAATCGGGAAGGAAAGTTAACAATACAAAAAAATCCTCTGATATTATCCCTTCTTTTTGTAGGAATACTAAGAACATTTTTATAAACTTGACCATTTTAAGCAAATTCTTCTAGTTTATTTCCTGACGTATAAACACGTTGTTTTTCAATTAGGAAAATAATAATGGAATGTCGGAAAGGGTTAATCCGCTAAGCAAAAATTCGGTCAATTTAATATAAAAGCTCGCTCAAATTCATGGATTAATTTCAATCGCCTCTACACCGGTTCATCGCTTATACGGGGTTGATCTATTGTGGCCCGCCGATATTAATTAAAATTCGCTTCGAATTTCCAATGAATCGAGTTTTTTCAATCGCCGAAAGCAGACTAAAGCAGACACACTAATAGTCTGCTTGTAAATAATATTTTTATATTTAACAAATTTTTGTGACCTGTTTCTCTATATTAAAGTCTCGAGAGAAAAACCTCGAAAATTTTGCAAGAATTTACCCATAGTGGCATGTCAACGAAAACAGAAATTATTGTTTTTATTGAAACAAGCGACAATTAAGTTAGATCGACGAATCCGTTGTGGAGTTTCGGGCGCCCTGTCAATTTGATTATTCGAAATGAGCGTTTCGGTAAAATTGAAAACAATTCGGTAAATGTATCGGTTATTTATCGTCGAGGTTACACAGCAAACGAGAAGAATAAACCGAGTCCATCCCCGTATAGATTTCGCATTAATTTCAGTCAATATTTTGCATTGTAAACAGAGATGGGCTGGCCGGTTTGTAGAAATAACGCGGAACTGCGAACGCTTTCGAAATAAACGAATCGAATAATTCGACCTTCGTGCAGTTGGTTTAGAAGGATATCCTTTTGGTAAGAGGATGGGATGAGTTAAAGATTAGAAATGCAGTTTTATTGACCTAGTCCATCACTGGTTAAAGAACAATTTACAGCCAATGAGTCGCTCCTCGTCTGAGGAAACCGTGTTAAAAATTCATGAATTTTACAAAGTTTTACACTCTTTTTCCAAGCAAGGACGGAGGAAAATACTGTCAGCATCTATCAAATAACTTTTTACCGGTTATGAAAAATGCGCCTTCGCCCAAAACCAGTTTGTTCATTAATGCTTTATCCGCAAGGGGTTATCGGCTAAATGTCAGGGAATTTTTTAAAGCGTTGCCAATTTATTGTGGAAAATTCTGCATTATCTAGTTTGCACCGCCACCAAGGAAATCTATTCACTTCGGGAGATTTTTTACCATCGGCCTTTAAAGTAATATATTGCCCTGTATCACGAATCTTTATTCTACATCTACAACCTCCTAGTATTTATTGTTATAGTAGTGTTTAATTTACGCCCGTACGTCGCTTTTATTATCGATTTTTTTTCATCTCCGAATGGATAATTTTACTAAAATTTACTAGTTCATTGGGAAGCAGATTACCTATTGCACATGCTCTTATAATAAGCGAGTGTACAATACAAATTACTTTTAGAGGGTGAACATACAAAAAGGAAACTTTACAGTTAACTGAATTCATATTTTATAAAGTAATAAAACGCGGACTTTGATAGTGGTGGTTTTGGAACGTAACCAAAATCAAATTAAAACTTTATTGTACTTTTTAAGCGTGCAAAGTACATACTATTATAGTACACACTATAGTTGAATGTATTGATCCGGGTACTATAGCTACACGTTAAATTATTTACCGACATAACTACATTAAATGAACGTTCAGTAGTGAACATTCGATAGCTTGTTGCAATGTTTGATTTCATTATCAAAATGCACCAGATTGTTTTTTTTTTTTAAATAAATTATCGTTATCTCGTCTCCAACTATTTACTAGATTTAATGTTTGTTATATTTCTTTGAAATTCCCATCATATCTAAAATACGTATTTTTTGATGATTTATGGGTCATTTGTTATATAGGGGCACATACATCAGTGCCCCCTTAAAGTGTGCAACTCGACTGGAATTCACTTGGTCGGTCGGTTGCAGTGCAGCGTGCAACGTGCACCGATGGACATTTTCATTTCATTGAATCATGTTGGATATTCTATATCGTATCGTATCAGTTAAACCGGTTTGCTCTTCTGAAACATCAACTGTTATTCCGACCCAGAGGCGGTCTGAGAAGACGCGAGGGCTTTCACCTATATTTTCGCCATACGACCAATCGCTTTCGAGATATCTAAAATAGATTTTTTTTCTTGGTTGGAATTATTTCATTTTATCTATCTAGAATTTTTGAATCCCGACGGAAATCGATTTAGTAGCCTCAATTTATTGTGAAGGGTATTTACACCCGTTTAATTATAATTATTCAATAAGTGGATTTAGTAACCGAATGATTAAATTTCAAAAGTGTGTAAATGTCGAGTATTTAAAATGTCATTTACATAATTTATTCAGAATATTTATTTATTTTAGGATTCCGAATTAAATATTCCTTTCGCTAGTCAAATATTAAACGCGATATACTACGTGGGTTTATTGCAATGAAAGGTGAAAGCAAAATGTTGAATTTTTTTTCCCGAATTAGTACGTTTCCATAAACGTACATGACACACACGAAGTGCATTCCAGCATTTTGCTCTTCGGTCAAGTTTATTTATTTATTCAGCGGAGCGTTATTCCATCATTTAACGCCTCCTAAATGTTTTCATTAAAAAGGGAAATATTTCGTCCACGTTATTTCGCCAGTCGCCGATTTTATATCTTATTTTCCCTTTCGCGGAATTGCCTTAGGCAGAAAATATCCCAATCACTTAGAAATAAAGTGGAATGAAGTTAGTGTTGAGTATTTCCACTTAAAGAAACAAACCGTCGAATGGAAAAAAAGAAGAGGGAACAGGGCTGGGGATTTGAAACGACACCTAAACAGTGAAGTCACCCGGCTAGCCAAGAACAATATAGTCCAGTCGCTTAGCCACAATTTTTATTATTGCGAAAATTCTACATAGATAACATAAATTTTCCTTGATACGCTTATGATTGTATAAATTTTAGGATTACACTGTATTAAAAACATTTGATAAAGGCAACCTCGTAGAACTAAAACAACCTTCGTGTAATATATACATATAGCGAAGTTTAAAAGGTTGCACGACGATGAAGATGAAACAACCGCCCTCGGAAATATTGAAAAAGTAATTAAATTTGCCGCGAGAATTTTTCATTAGAAAACACGGCGGTCGGGCTCCGAACTACAAATCCGAAAGCAGGGCCCGTCCGCTTTGGCATTGTGGCGCGGTCTTAGTTCTTTACGCGAAGGGGACAAAATGAAGCAAAAGGGGGTGCACGAGAGAGATAAATCAATACCTCTAAAATCTTACCGCTATTTCCATCCGTGCCACACGGCCTCGTACACACACCCACACCCACAGGTTGAAATTTTCATGGAAAAGACCTCACCGAAAATTTAGATCCAATCACGCATTCAAATCTAATCTGCCCGAGCGACGGGTTTATAGTAGGGGAGATCCCGCTTTTTTTTTCAACCGTTACACCCGTTATTTCGCCCTGTATATATATTGGGATGATTAAAACGTCCCAAACTAACCTCCTTCGCCACCGAAGGTGAATTTTGCTGAATTTTTATATTTTTACATGACGGTTGGAATAAATTTTGCCCACATATTATAAATGTACACGCTGTATATTAAATGAATTTCACTTACATCTACCTCAATCAAGTACCAATCTATTTGAAGGTTATCCAAAGTGTCTAATATTATTCCAGGGATCAGCCCTTTAGCTTCTCCGTGTTCCCTCGTCCTTGATTCCGCTCCTTATCGGGAGCGCGAGGGAGAGAGAGAAGCCGCGAAATGTATCGCCTCTGGATATGTACATTAGTAGACCAATCACATAGCCAAATATGAAAACCGCCACTTTCGAGGGAAGCCCGAAATTTTGCTTTTCCCTTCCATATTGTTTAAATAACATCGGTCGGTTGTTTACGTTTCTAAATGAGGCGTCAAAGTTTTGAAACTATAAGACGGGGAAGAGAATGGGAAGTTTTAATCGCCGAGCCGGTTCCGGCGTAATCATCCGGGGGGAAGGAAAAAATAAATCGGCGAATTGGTAAATTGTAAGGTGTGCGACGAGTGCGATAATTCGGTGAAAGACAGGTGGGTTGAGAGGGAATATCGAGGTGAAAAGTTGTAAAAGCGATGTATGTGCGGCCGCCATGCTGGCATATTAAAATACGGCGTGCAGGAGAAGCGGAGCCCCGGAGCAAGCACTTTTACGTTTATAACTGTTTTAACGCGGTTTTAAAACCGCGTCGTAAACTAAATGGATTTCTCCCAAAGTTTAATATGAAGTAATCCGAACCAATAAAAAGCGAAATTGTATTTCGGTATACACTTGCTTCGCTTATTTATGGTACGTTCCGTCGATAATACGCCAATTTATAATTTCTAATATCGTTTCATTCGCGAAATTTATTGCGAAAAAGGAATTAATGCGTGTCGGTTTGAAAAAAAAAATCCACCCCTATTCGAAGATTAAGTTTTGAATCTTTATTGTGTACGGGTGAGTGCGTGCGTGTGTAAATCTAAGTCTGAAGCATTCAAGAAATTCTTGGAACAGTGGGTTTTATTACATTTACAAAACAAGTCCTTTGCTTTTAAAATTTCCGTCGCGGGTAACCTAATTTTCATTTCAACCCTCTGTATTTACGACGGAAAAGGTACAAACTTATACAATGGCAATTTATCACCCTTAGTAAACTGAGATTATTTCCACGTAGAAAAAGTAACTGAAATAATAGGAAAACAAAAGTTTGTTGAGAAAATACTCCCAAGAAAAACTTCCTCGAGGACAAAACACGTGAAAACTTGGACGGAATTCAAACAATCCATAAAAAGGTAGAAGATTGCCCCTAGAATGTGGTTAACTTGCGCAAAAACTTACTTTCTCCAATCAAAATTCTTTGTTTACTTAATAAAACCGATTCTCTTGTGCCGGATTTGCCATCTTCCTCAACTTAATCATCGAAAAATACAAACGATCCGTTTTTAAATACCACCTAAGCTTCTCTACCACACCGGCCAAATATTTACTTTGTGCATGTGTGGACCATATTATTATTATAGTGTGGACGTGTTCACATCATATATGGGAACGCACGCAATTCATCCGTTGTCGGCTATTCAAAAGACAACCGCACAGATTTGCACCGGAATACCTCAAGATTTTAAGTTTTTCTCTGAAAAAAAATGTGGTACTTGGATATCTCGATTCTCGTATCTTGGCTATATAAATTTATTTATGCGTATTATATCAGTAATGTGTAATTGTCTGCATTCTCACTTTCGAAGTTGTTAAAAATTTAATATACTCGATTCAGCAAAACGCTAAATCATTTGCTAATTCGTACATATACATACATATATAATAAAATGCCCTCGGACTCGGTTAGTGAATATAAATAAATAAAAGGAAAACATGGAAACGTTTTGGCTCGTAAATTAGAAATGCATACGGCTTTGCGCTCCCTACAGCGGGATTTTTATTTTGCGACAATAATTATAACATTTCTGTGTAGTGGCAGTGCCATCTTATCACGCGATGTTCAGGTAAATTTCTTGGAAATTCCCCGACCGTTGGAATTCAGTTTCAGCGTATTAATTTTAATAGAAATGTGGAAAAAGCGTGTCGCGAAAATTTCGTTATGTCGAATTGTTGCCTTATTTTGCAAGTTCCAGCTAATTTCTTCGCAGTTTTTCCCTTTTATTTGCGATGTAAATTATCGCGCATTCTGAAAGTTTGTCGTAGAATTACATTTACACAATAGTTAGTCATTTACATCTTATAATAAAATTAACTAAACATGTAAATTATTGGATTTTTAATAAAATGTACAAACAAAGTTTTAAATAGATACCCCTGATGTAAAATGTGAAATTCATATAACGAATGGTTGGAATAACAGAGATATTGCCGCTATTTCCCTTACTATAAAAGGGCGAATAATTCGAATAACTATAAATCTAATGATTTATAAAATTCGAAACGGATCCGTTAGATTATTTGGGGTAAACGCGTTAGGTAAAATTATATACCAAGTTATTTCTGTTTGGGAAAAAATATGCCGGATTCAAATTCGGGATAGTCGAATTCGGTAAATCATCGTAATTTAGTGGATTCAGCGGAAACTCCCTTTCGAATATGCCTCGGCAATATTAATTGGATAACTTGTAACCCTTCTTTTTGCCTCTATTTATTGGTAAATAAATTCATTAGCCTCGTGAATTTGAATTTATAGATATTGTTTGCAAAAATATCGTTCAACAACAATTTCTCAAAGGAGATATTTCGTTGTTTATTTTTTAATTAATATAGTATTTACCCTTTTTCTTATGTACCTAGATGATATTTAGGAACACCCTGTAAAATAAGATCGTACGTTTCCAGTTTGAAATCTTAAATTCATCTATATTGCTGGTGGTGTTTCGTCTTATCGATCGAACACAATTTACATTTTACACCCGTAGACCACTCCTCGATATTATCTACGGTAATATCTAAAGTGCATAAGAAATTACCGAAAATTGTAAACAAGTCATTTGCCCTGGTACTTTGAAATTTTACGAAAATCACCGGAAGTTTTTAGGTAGAAAGGCAATTTATCGCGAAATTAGTAGTCTTTTGAAACGAAAATTTGGAACACATCCAGGTGCATGTAAATCGCCGAACACGCGGATAATTCTCTACTTATTCAATTTTTTTAATTCGTTCGGATAGAAAATAAATTGTTCAATTGCACATACAGATCGAATGGTTTTCTAGTTTATTTTAATAGAGAATTTTTTGTAACATGATTATTGGTTTATAAAAGCATAAAATAACCTATTTGCATGTTCTGAAATGCAATTAGCGATGTATATAAAAGCCCGCGCGTACTTTCAAACAATCCACAATTCAATTATCTGAAAATTAGTATTTAAAAGCGAAGTTTCCAATCTAAAGGAAAACAGTTGGTACAAGTGATTCGGTTCGAAACATTATTAAATCCATTTCCGCATCCCCAAAAACTTTATTTATGCATAAAAGCGACTCGTTACACACTTGAAATTAGAAAGTTTTAAGCTAATACTTACCATTTGTTAAATGGATGTCTAATACTTTAAGCACTGCGAAGGTTAAGCAGCTCCATTTTAATGACAGCGTTATTTTCGTTTTGTTTCACCGCATTCAACATTTTTTCCGGAAAAAAACACATACTTAATCTTAATGATTTGTCCGAGAAAAAGTCATGTTGTATTTTCTAAACGAGCGATTAATTTGATGTATGTGTTTATTTTTCAATATCCCTTCTTCGGATGTATTAATGGCATTTTTTTTTAGTGGAAAATGTAAGAAATTGTGGAAATGATTTTCAGTTCTAAGGCGAAACCGATTAAGTATTATGGAATAGTTGGATTAAGTTTCCAGAAGATTCAATTAATTCTAATTTTCCCCTGCATTACAATCGGACGCGTTCATAAAATTTCATTATGATCGTTTCGAGTCGAAAACGGTTTCAAACACAGAATTCGAATAGATTTTTCCCCCGATTCGCATCACCCAAGACAAAATATCGTGTTAATCTGGTGCCGCATTCGCAGTTGATATTTTTCACTACGGAATAACACAAAGGGGTGTAAAAAAGGGCTATTTTCCATCCTATTAATACTCTGTTGATGAATATTCCATTCTGCTAATTTCCCGACTCCGTCTGCCTTCCCAATTTCAAAAATTTATCGCGCAATTAGTCCAAGGCGGAACACTTACATTAACGAAAAGGGGTGGCCGTCTCGTTTTCACTCCGAAAATATCTATATTATGTTACTAAACGGGCTTTAACTCGCTCCTGACCGGTGTCCGAAAATCCCTTTAAACTACCGGGTGGCTCTAAATCATCGAGATACATTCTAAATGCGCGTACGAAAATTACAACCCTCGACGATCCCACAAAAATTTCAAAGTCTTCTTTTTAATTATTACACGATAAGTGATTGCTTACATGAATTTCAAGTGCTTCTCGCTTAAGCTTGATGGTAGGTAATTTCCTTTTTTTATTTGACAAGGTGCTATTACATTTCAAGTACATTTTCGGAGATTAGTTTTCAAACCGTGTAAGTGGTTAAAGTGGAATTTCCTTAAGGTTATAATGCTGCGTATACAAAGTGGCGCATTAAAGAAAACTTAACTTTAACACTTTATTGGTATACTTTATAATACAAAATAGTTTTAATTCGTATTGATTGAGGTAGTATAGGATGCGCCACACTGTACAAATATAGATTTTCTATTTAATTTGTTGGAATAATTTTTTACGAGGATACAGAAGCTGAATTTAAAACGGCCATTTTTCAAACGCCAAAAAAAAGGTATCATGGAAGAAATGGCATATAATATTCCAACGCCGTTCGACAATACCTCGCTCGATGTGTCCTAATTTTACGAGGCCACTATAAAATTTTGATGTGATTAACTTTTGTTCTAGAATAAAAAAAAGGGGAGCGTTTCGGCCGCTGAAACGAAGCTCTCGTGTGCATTGAATGTGGATGATACAGACATGATCTCTCGGTCTCTAATTTATTATTCGAAGCATTTTTTTTCGCCGACGAAATGCCAGTTTTTCCGGGCAACTTTTAAAATTAAAACTAAATCTTGTTGACATCGCGACTCGTCAAAATCCGGCAATTAGTAACACTGATATACACGAAATTTATCGGATACAAATTTAATTATCGCGATATATTTAAACCAGTACAGATCTGTAGATATAGCTGAAGCATTCAAGGACGTGAGCGTCTTTTACTATTCCTGTTGAACTGTAAGTACATGAATGACATTCTTTTTAACGAATGTCATTGGTTTTTGTGTGTATCTCGAAGGCTAGGAGCACAGATATTGAATATAAAAAAGTTGTTTTGTTTGAGTTTGAATCGAAGTTCTATTTCAAAAGGTTATTCGTCGAAAAGTATCTTACTTCGGACTTTTCGACAAAAAGCCGAAGATGAATGGAAAATATTCTTTCATCGAGTGCTAAAAAGTTTGATTTTTAGGGGATTTGTGAGATTTGCAACAAGTAAATGGCAAACAATGGAGTCAAAAATTTGATAAAATTTAAAGTAGTAGCTTTGGGATATTCGCCGCAAAGTTTCCTCGTAGTCATCCTGCCCAACTTGCATTTTACATAGTTAAATAGACTAAAATGATCCTTTGTAGAACGAAAGTTTATTTATATTTAATACGTACTAATTAATTTATTGCTTTTCGATTCATCAATATTTATTGCTATCAATTCAACGTTGTGAAGAATTTATCCAAAATAGTTCAATAACGATAGCCCTTATGCTAGTTTGGTAAACAATTAATGTCGACATGAATATATTTAATTAAAATGCGTTTATTGCATATTTACCTTCGAGTCGAAATTACTCAATTAAATTCCAATTTTATCCACCCATTAACCTACGTATAATTTTATTTTCACAGTTTCTACCGAACGAAAATAGCATATCTCTCCGTAAACCAGGAATTTCCCCAACAATTTATCCTTATCTAGAGCGCGTTTTATTCCTTAAAGAAGATTTCACCGTTACAATTTCCCCGGAACAAAAAGCGAAAAAAAAACTTTTGTATACTGCGTCAGAAAAAAGGGCGCCTTGCGAAAGCGATTCTTCTTTCTAGTACGCGCTGGTGGAAATTACCTACCGCACGTACACCTGTTCTAATCGTCGGATGTACTAATAAAAGCCTATTCTGCGTTTCTGTTTAGCGGATTGTTATTCACACCGCAAGGTGAAGTTATATAAAAGTCGTCTCCTTTCGACCGGACCAGATCGGCCCCGGCTTTTATTGCTCGCAGAGGCGCTTGATTTCGCCCATACATAATTTATTTACATCGATTTGTTTAATTATTATTATTATTATATACCCTACTCATTAATAAACATCAGAGGAAGCGAAATAAATTAAGCACCTTGCATTTTTTTTTATAAAAAAAGACAGTTTTTTATTGGATACGCCAATGAGTGCGGGCCGCACAGACACCAGCACTCCAACCCTGAATGAACCTATAATTTAGCTCGATTGCCCACTAAATTAGATGCTGAAATGGAACGGAAGGGTTACCTAAGTTACCTTCCTTCGACAATTACCTTTCCTGCCACAGGAAAAATATATGAAAACTTTATATATCATTTCTCGGAAATGCTCCTTCGGTTGATATAGGGTTTGTTTGCGCGGAAATCGGCTGAAAATGTTTTCTTGTAGATACGTTTTAATTAGAATTAGAACGATTTTCGACGGAAATTCTAATATATTCTATATGTGAAATATTTTCCGAAATCCGTGATTATTTCAGTCCCTTTGCCTTATTCCTTTTCGGCTACGCGTGTTCTCTTGAACGTTCTCACGTTTAGATCTCTTTTATAGGGTAAGACAGGGCTTATTTACTGCTGTTTTCCCGTTTCAACAATATTTATGCAGGGTAGCCTATAATGTGTTTTCCGGAATTTTCTTTTCCACTGCACCAATAGAGGTGTAAACAATGTGAACAACAATAATTCATCTTAATTTATGAAAATGCTTTATTTTTTTGCTCAGTTAGGAAAGCGTATAATACGCGAAAAATTACTTTTTACTTCGCTTTAAACTAAAACATTTTCGTTGGAATTTATTTCGCTATAATTTCTGCTCCGCTTTTTTTGTCACAAAAGTTTTGACAAATTAAATTTTTATTTAAATTAGTATATACAAGCAACTTAAAAGGCTCGGTTAATTATATTATATGCATCGTTTTATTTCACTTATTCGCTATAACCAATACGTATGTAGGTAATTAAACGCTCTCTTAGCATTACCTAATTATCAGAAATAAAACTGAATTCGTTGGAAAAACTTTACGACATCATTCGACGGAGCTTAATTGGATAGAGTGTACCTTTTAAATGGTAAACATTGGGCTAAAGATAGCGCATACCCACATCACTAACAGACCGTGTTCTCCGTTAATATCAGTACAAATGTCAACAATATGACAGGCAAAACCTCAAATGAAGATGTGTGCTGCTTTATATACGTAACGGACGCGTATCTATATTATTA
Source organism: Phyllotreta striolata (assembly GCA_918026865.1). Lineage (NCBI taxonomy): Eukaryota > Metazoa > Arthropoda > Insecta > Coleoptera > Chrysomelidae > Phyllotreta > Phyllotreta striolata. The sequence goes on from OU900103.1 coordinate 3,498,553, forward strand.
TTTGTCTGCGTTAATTCGAAACTGTCCGGATTCTATATTCTGGCAGGGAGTGCAAATGTCCAGGGGTCGACCGAAACGAAACGAAACACGAGGAAAAGTGATAAAAAGAGTGAATATTCATATAGAGGGTGCTTCTCGGCCGCTTCAATCGCCCGGCGATCGAATGTTTTGAGTAGGAAAAGAGGTCAGTTAGCGGCGGGCGAATTTTCACTAGAAATCTTTGTGATGTTTTCGGTCTGCCGGTAAATACATACATTCCAAACATCGAAATGATGTTCACCTAATGGAAAAATCGCTGGATAATTTAAAGCCGCGTGTTTAATTAAAAATCACGCGTAAAGTAGAGATTGTTATTTTTTAATTTAACCGGGTTGCTGTAAAAATATTCGGGAAATTCGGATAGAAAATTGAATTGCGATTATGCATTCGCGCTGATACCGGAATAGGAAAGTTATCTATTTTCTCCATTGGTAATTGTACGTACGATTTAGAACTATCGTCAATGCTAATGTCCATATTCTGGTTTCCAAACTTGTTTGCAAACTTGCCTATTCATCTATCACTTCCTAGTTCTATTTAAACATAATAGTACCTCTCCGTGCATCGTGCAATTTAGTTTGCAAGTGCGATACTGAACAAAACAAATAGACAGAAAATTAATACAAAAAAAATTAAAATCGTTGCGAATTGCATATACTTGTGTATCCCTTTTTGTTCGTTCTCGGGGTGTTTGGTCAGTTCATGCTTGTGAATTATTTCTCTGGTAATAAAGCGTGAAGTTTACATGGACAAAATAAATTGCTTATGAAAGATCATATCACGTTTGGGGATTAAGGTTTTCAACCCCGTTTTCCAATTCAGATTACCGATATTACGTACCTACGTACTTACATGTACGCCTGCTTTCGTTATAGTCGCCACTTTATTTGCAATTCTATCGCAGGGTGAAACAAAATTGAACAGGAAAGGCCTTGGGAAATTTTTCGATTTCTGTTTTTAATCATAAAAGTATTTTTTGCCTACCTTTAAAAATCATTTCCAGGTAAAAACAGTTAGTGGAAATATCACATAGTTAAGGAATTTAATAAATGCAGTTTCGCAATGCGTTCATAATTATTTTTAGTTCGTTATCTAGATTTGTATTTTTACTGACAATTCGAAAATTTCTCGATGAGTCAACTCACCCGTATTCGTGGGTTTATGAATTGAAATTGTAATATAATAATTCTGATATTACTTTGTATAGGAATACGCTTTGTCAGGTTCGCGATATCATATGACTAATTAAAAATATTAAATCATCATTTCTCTCAGGATGTATATTCTGTTCGTAATTAATACAATAACCGACTACCGTATCTCGTTTATAGAGTACACAAAAGGCGGTATGAATTACGAAATTTTATTTCGTACTCCTATACCTACATATGTACGTAGTTTTAGTCGGCTCTAAATGCTAATTAGATTGTGAATATGGAATGTGTATTTGTCGTCAGGCTTTTAATTTTACTGAAATAACGCTATATTTGCTTATTTTAATCCGAGAGATACAGGGGACGCCGTATAGAGTCAATTAGCAATCGATTTCTCAACGGACTATTGGACTTTTAGCTCGTAAAGAGCCCTTTGAGCAAGGGTGACAATATTTAATTATCCGAATTGCGGGGCTACTTAATTGAAAATTAGTTACATCGTCGCAGGCAGGCAAATAAAACGGATATTCTCTAATAAATCTTCTGGATAGCTAGTTGTAAGTCGTTTTAAAATGCCGAATTATCCAAAATGAAATTCCTTATGTGCAACTTAAAAAAATACACATCCTCCCCTTACGTAATCAATCCATTTTGTGGCAAAAAAAAGATTCTGAAAAATTTCCTAAACGAGGGAAACAGTTGATGAGACACAAGATCCTTTTTATCAGTAATTTTTGCCGTCTTTTCTGTATTTCTTTCATGATATTCTTATCTCTGTTTTTCCCTAATTGACAAATAGCACGGAAGCACAGCGCATCGAATTGCCAAAATGCCTGGACATTTTTTAAATTCATATACTAGAAAATAAAAAGTATAAATACTCTAAACAAAAATTTGTTTACGGAGTAATGTTTTGTTGATAGTTTTAATTTAGAATGATGTGGTTTACTTCTGGTAAAAAATATTTTGTCCACCTACATAGCTGATTTTAGTACTGTGAACTTTACTTTAACTTGATATAAAGGTAACTCGGTTATCAGAAAATCCTATCTTTCTTGAGGAATAATATCCGCCACTAGTGCAAAGGACATTTCTAGCAATTTACGTATTTTCCTGTAAATGTCAATATTTAATTTTCCGTGTATGTGTTTGGTATGCAGAATTTTCTATAAACTTCTGTTTTCGCTAACAATACATTAGCGTTTGTCAAAACGACCGCGCCTTTATCTAATTATCAATAGAAAAACCGCACAAGTGGTAATTCTATCTAAATGATAATCAAACGATTTTGCCATTAATATTAACTAACACCTATCTATCACGACCGGCGTAGTTTATGCAAGGTTCGTTACGGTTAATAATAACGATTTTTTCCATATTGCCCGTCTTAAAATTAGTCATTGTACAGCAGCTCAGGGTCGGGCGTATTGTTAAACTCGCAGAAATTCCCACTGTAAATCCACCAACATAAAAATCCATCTGAATACATTCCTGTACAACGAACCTTGGCATATTTCGAGTAAAACGAAGAAACAATCAACGTCACATAGTGTAGCAATACCTTCATATAAAGTACTTCTTTATTAGAAAATACATTCCCGCCCATCGTGATTATATTCGATGACGATCGAACGTATCGAATGGAATGATGAAAGATTCGGTTTCAACGATTCATCTAAGCGTCTGTTAGGTGAAAATAATTCGAAACACTCGATCGAATGTACAAAAATGCAGGTACGAGTATTTTGACTCGAGTGATCATCCTTCAAAATGCGTTATTAAAGTAATTCTAACTCTATAACGTGACTATTCAAAATACGCTCTCTTCGGGACATACACTGTGTAGTACCTAGTAACAAAATGAATAGAAAAATATTTTCTTATTAAATTCTTCTATTAGATATTTAATATACTAATTTTTTTTAATTTTTATTTCAGAAATTCGTTACGAGACCGCGTACGCTTGCGAAGGAAAAATACTGAAAATCGAATGCAAGGAAGGCGAACTGATCAAACTGATACGGGCGAACTATGGCAGGTTTTCAATCACAATATGCAACGATCACGGTAATACCGATTGGAGCGTGAACTGCATGTCACCGAAATCCTTAAGGGTCCTCCACAGCAGGTGAGTCATGAGAAAAATAACCTCCTGATTAGATTTGCTGGTTTATTCGTTATAACTAAGCTTTTTTTTATAGTATGAATATCAAATTGTATTGATTCATCAACCATGCAAAATTTCGAAATCTAGATTATATTTAATGGAAATCTACATTACTAAGCGATTACATTTAATTCTTGATAATTGTGACGAAATAGCCACCAGTTCAATTTACTGGTTTTCAGCAGTATTAAATAAAGAAATGTTACAGAATGCGAGGCATCTCTAAGACAACTCGGGACTAAGCATTTTTGACAATTAATAAGTTCTGCGGAAAAGTGTATCATGGGTGGTTTAAGCGGAACACGCGCTGCTTGTGTGGTGCAATACGGTGGTCCGGTAAAACGGAGAGAGAAAACATATCTCGAGAGGGGCACCAAAGTAAATAATGGGAAGAAATGCTTAACATCCTTTATCGGTTATACGCAAAAAATCGAAAAAACTCGCTCGGAACATACGCATGTCGACTCGGAAATGCGACGAAAACAAATCGGACTTCATAACAGGGATATATGCGATATTTATTTCGATTCGAAATGCCAGCTATGCCGGTCAAAAATCCACCGTGATTTTGTTATAATTCAAGTTGTAATAAGTTCTACAAATTTTTTTTTATTATTAGTTTTTCGTGTAATTGGCTTGTAATTATTTCGTTTGTACGAATTCGTAATAGCGTTATAGCCTTTGTAAAGTTAACAAAAATTAATTAAATTCAGTAGTATTAATTTAATTTTCTCATTTCACTACATTCGTTTTTTTTTTGTTGTTTTGTTTCGTTTAGCTAGGGAAAATAACAGATTTCCTATTCTACGCATACGAGTACTTTATAAATTTTACACGCTGACGTGAATGTTTTTAAATATGTTTGCTTAAATTGCAATATCGCATCTGTTGCTGTAGATTTTAATGAGGTTCTGGACATTACGTATATTGATCTACCTATTTCCAGTTAAAAATAATTTGATTTCATATCTGTCTGGTAGTTATTCAAACTTCAGATGAATTATGCATGGTTGACGACATTAATTCATGATCATTATTATTCTATTCTAGTTGTAAATCATAGGCGCGCGGAAAATTTTTCGTTTTCCGTACGTTTGTATTTAATTTTTTGATTAATTCTAGCAAGTGACAAAAATATACTAATTGGTATAAAAATAATTCATTTTTCGTGATATTTACTGCCTGGTATCTAATGCATGTTCTTAAATTCAACAAACAACCGTCACAAATCGTAGTTACATTTATAAATAAAACAGTATAAATGAGTAGATTCATAGATTAATTTTGGGTTTAAGAACATTGTTTATTTATGTGTGTTGCTTTCTTGTATCCGTCAATATTGTATGTTAAATGATAATGTGAAGTTATTGTTTTCTACAAAATGGGTTTATGTTTATTTTACATACATCTGTCATTGCTACGTTATGAAATAGCCGAAAGATAAATTTCAAATTACTAAAGTGCAACTGGTATTTAGCGTACATGAAAGACTTTGAAAAGTAATCGAGAAAATGTGCATATTCAGATCCATCCTGTCATTCAAAACAATATTCGTTGGCTGATCTACAAAGTAGATTTCTGCATTACATCATGCACATCATTACAAATGATACGATTGTTTAATATTGCTGGTAAATTTCGTACCTCCCGGCATAACACCGTAATTAATTCTGTACATCTCTCGGTTCCATTTAAATTCAAAATACCTTGGGTAATTAAATAATGCTTTATCCATACAGAATGGCTCTATCAAATTTTCAGGACGGCTCGGTTGCCGCTCGGTCGAGAATATTCATTTACCGCCGCACATCCGACATGTGCCGAAATGGTTTTTTTTTTTTAATTTCGCGCTGTCACAACTTTTCGCCTCGCCCCCGTACACCATGTTTTTCCTAATGTTTGCGTAAATTTAGCGGAAAAATCCGAGCAATTTTTTATTTTCGAAAAGAATTTTATTTCGACTTGATTAATACGTTTTACCTGGCGAGATTTTGATTCGAGGGCGCTCGAAAACATTTAAAAATGGTCGACGTTCATTAAATACTTGTCTGAAATTTTTCTCTGTTGAAAATTCGCAACAAATTAAAAAAAAAATAGCGTCCTGAAAATTGTGATGACGCTCGATTTTTCTCGCCAGTTTTTGCGTACTTTATTATTGATGGTTTGACAATTTTTGGCTATTTTTTAACGTAGAAAAAATATATGGGTTGCCTAATGTTTCAATAAATTGTGTTTTTTTTGTAATTAACAGCATAATATCTAACAATTTTGGTATCAAATAAAAAGTATTTGTTCCCGTATTCGCCATATAAAGTTTAAATCAGCTGGTGCATTGGTATAAACATTTCGGAAATTTTCGGAAAATCTAGGCTGCTATGGGGAATAAGGAAACTTTTGTTATATATAAAATGGTTATAGGAAATAAATTTAGGAAAAAACAACGTATATCGTTAGGACTGCTGACCAAGAAAACTGTTCCGTTTCAGTAAAAATAAACTATTTTTCTATTTCGCCTCCAGTTAGAGCTTTATCCTTTTTACCCGAACCGATGTCATGTGAAACTGCGGTATCGGAGGATTCCTTTTATTATCGAAAATTTTTATGCTTTTCTGTATTTCCTTCGGAGCGCCGCCCTCGGGCCTCTAATTGTAATTGCCAGCGAAGTTTTTCGGAAATTTCAACCAATAAATGTTAAGTTATATTCGTCGGTTGCACTTTATCGATAATTCGACTCTTTATTCCGCTTTAAAAATTTTTATGCCCTCTTAAATGATGTCATAAAAACACCGCTGTTATTGCATTTAGAAATCACATCGTCTCTATTAGACGGTGAGCCGGTGCTTTATTTAGAAAATTGTCGTTAGAGGATAGTCTGAAAAAGAAGTGGGTTAATTGTGGCGAATTTATTCGAATTGCAAAAGGATATTTACATTAAATTCGAATTATTTTGAATACAATTTAACTCTATTAATTCATGAAACATTTTAATTAAGTTAAATCCTACGTATTAATAAATACATAGGATTAAAACAGTGTATATTTGTATAGAATGTTGTTTTATTGAAACAAATCATTGTAATTCGAATAAGGATTTTTTTGGCTCACTGACTATGAAAATCCTATTGGTTCTAAAAATATTATCCTTAAATTCTGATACCTATTTGATAAGGATTTACTTCAAAATTTTACGAGTTTCGCCCGTAGTATACCTTTACACTGTGTACAAAATAAATCATATTTTCCGAATTACGATTATTGTCATAGTAAAAGCCGTTGATTTACAATAACCAGCTGTTTTATAACCAAATTTACCATACAATTTGTACAATAATAAAGTACACATTCGATTCGAATGCGTTTAAATAAATAAAAAAAAGAATACGCGGAATATACTTTGTAGTGTTGAATTTCCCTCAACAATTTCGAGTTCGAATTTAATTCGATGTTATTGACGTCGAACCGAAAGCAGGAAAATTTCAGCGGGTCTCAATCGAGTGTTGTGTGTTCTAACTTCGCTTACCTATGTGTCAATAATTCTCGAAAAGCTAATCGGAAATCATAGCTGTTCGCACAACAAATACGAAATCATTTATTTTCAGATGTTCTAACAAACCGAATTGTACGGTAGAGGTAAACGACGATACATTCGGCGACCCATGTCCGGGGACTCGTAAATACATAGAAGCCCAATATAATTGCATGCAGGGTAAATATTCGTTCGTCGAGTTTTGATTTTCGCTGATACATCTAACAATAATTGCGGTCTGTCGATATCATTTTTAATGGGTTTTTGATGGAGTTAAAAGCCGTTTGGTTTGTCTGAAAAAAAAATGTCCCTTTTTACGTATTACCTATATATTTTTTTCGAAAAGTACCATACAATATTGGCAGGTTCAAGGTAGTTTTTTTGTATTCGAAAGAATGAAAAAAAAAATTAGAATTTGTGGGTTGTTCCGCAGGTGCACCCACAATCAAAACTGCAGCATTCCTGCCAGTACCAGCATGTTTGGCGACCCATGTGCTGGTACACACAAATACCTTGAAGCTCATTATCAGTGTTTACCAGGTAAGTGACTGTTCTATTATCCAAGTAGCAAGTTTTTGTTCCGGCGTTTATTTATTAAAAATTATACATTGTTCCAACATCGATTCGTCCGTAAAATCGTTGACTGATGACTTCAAATCCGTTCTAAACGGATTAGAAAAAACAATGAACGTAAAATGCCATGAAACTGAACGATAAATTCGTTCGACAAAAGAAAAATATTCATTGGGTCAGGCTCTGATTGGCGGCATTTTAATTAAAAACAAATAGGAAATTGTTTCGTAGATAAATGGAGTTGTCGAAAAGCAAAAGTGAAATAAATCTTTTTACATTAAACCGTCATTTCTAAGAACACCTTCTGATTCAATTATCGTCTGCGAATTTACACAAAAACATGGATTTATTGTGTAAAAGATTAAATATTGATTTCAATTCGAAACGAATTTGCTTTCGAAGCAGCAATTGAACTGATTTCATCGTCAAATTAATAATTAAATAACGTACCGCGGATTGGTGTGGCATTATTGAGTTTTGATCTTAATTAAATATTCATCGTAAATACCATCATTAAATAGGTATTTTAAAATTTTCAATTCATTTGATAAAGTTTGGAAATTGCGATTCAGTGATGTAATGTACCTACGTGTTTTATGAACACGATAATTCCAAATTGATACCTAATTTTGATGTGTTTTGAATATATCATAGCAGGAATAATTTCCTGACGCCCTAATTCGCTCTTCGTCTTCCCCACTCCGACCGTTTCAGAAATTGAATTCATTTATAGTCGTAAAGTATTAAGCTCAAATTGCCTCGTAAACTTATTTATGTTGAATTATTACACCGTAATCGATTTCTGCAAAATCCAATAAAATTGTTGTGGGGATATTATCTTTAATGATTTTACATGTTCGCGTTTTTATGGTAACGAATTTTTTCATCATCGCGCCACGTAAAATTATTTTAAATAAAAAAATAACAGCGGGGTACGGTACGGTACGGTAGGGTATGGTAGGGTAAGGTAGGGTAAATGATCTTCGGAATAATAAGAACGTAAACAATCGACCCAAATTGAAAAATATTATTTCGAAGGGAATACTTTGATCTTACAAACAACGGGATTAAAAGCGGAGCGGAGTCAAAATTTTCAATTACTGCGCTCTTTCTGTTCGGCGTGAACATAGAGTGTTTGTTTTAGCAAAATTCCTGTGAAAAAGACCATCAGACCAACCCCACACAGTGGTCTGCCAACAAACAAAAAGACATCATTTCAAAGTTAAACATCAGATTCATTAGCGCACTGTTTGTTTTGGTCATTTAGTCGATTCGTTTATATTATCGTCGACGCTTTTTTTATAAACACCATTTCTCAAATAAAAACATTTCGAATAGCGCCTGGTGTTCTCGACGCGGCGTGGCGCGTAAAAATTCTGAAATTTTACATTTTACGCCCGCACCTATGCCGACCTTCTCGCGCTGAGTTATTTCCACAGAACTGTGATATTTTTTCATAAAACTCTCTTGCCATGAAGCGTATATTAGATCGACTGGAAAATATTGTCTGTTAAGAATTTTATACATTTTTTTTATTCTCTATTTGGATGATCTCCTTATGTGCTCGACGAATAACAATTTATAGAAACGTTTTGATTTAGTGTATCCATTCGAAATAAATTGACTATCATCTACTTTTTCCATAACATTCTTCAGATCGACAGACTCATAATATTCGCTCATTTTGATACACAAAAATTAACTAAAGTCTCCTTATAGCAACAACTACAACAACAACAAGTCGCCCAAGTCCACCGTGGCTGATCACCTCGCAACCACCAATGTGGACAACCAGCAAACAACCAAGTGCAAGGCCAACAGCACCGCCACCGACGAAACCGCCCGTAATGTCTCCACCATCAGCTTCCGGTGCGTTATCTAGATACGTTAATTGAATGAGAACGCTGAGGTTGTAATTAACATTTGTTCAGGTTCTTCGTCAACGTCCAGATCGAAACCTACGGCTGCGACTCGCCATTTCTCGATGACGCCGCCTCCGCAACAGCCCGTACATCCAGTCGAGCCGGCTGTCTCCGAAGAGGACGACAAACTCTATCACATTCCAGACGAAATAACGACGCTTCCTTTCACAACGGTCATACCAAATGGAGAAGTCGAACACAATAAGATGACCTGTAAGTTTCCGAACTAAACTGCGCGCACGCAACGGATTAATTTGTTAAATTTTTTTTAGACGATGTCACGTATTCTTCGGTGCCGAGCATGATCCCGTCGTGGGGAAAAGATGCGGACAGCATACCGTATCATTGCAGTCCCCAAACCGTGCGCAGCATATATTGGAATTGGACCAAGGTTAACACGACTTCGATCCAACCGTGTCCCGGCGGAACCACCGGCTTCGCCAAGTGGCATTGCCAAGCCGTGCCCAGCCTCAAGGAGCCCCACTGGTTCCCCCCGAATCCCGATCTCAGCGAGTGCCGGTCCGTGTGGCTGACGAGCCTGGAACAGAGGATCATCGTCGGCAGGGATCCTTTGCTCTCCATAACGAACGACCTGGCTCAAGTGACGAGCAGCAAAACCCTCTTCGGCGGCGACATGATGTTCACCACGAAAATCATTCAAAAAGTAACCGAAAAAATGAGCAAGGACATCGAAACGTTCACGGACGCCGTGCAAAGGGAGCAATTCGTAACCGAGCTGCTGTCCGATGTGGCACAGACCAGCAGTAACCTATTAGACGCTTCCCAGCATTCGTCCTGGAAAGACTTGAGCTATAGGGAACAAATGAACGTGGCCACTTCGTTGCTTATCGAATTGGAGGAAAACGCTTTCCTTCTAGCCGAAACTGTAAATAATAAAAAGACTGTAAATCGAATGTTCAAAAATATACGTAAGTTTAACGACGACCCGTAGCGTATCGCAATGACGTTAATAATTTGTTTCAGTACTCTCTGTACGAGTTTTAGACGTAAGGTCTCTCTCGCCCGAGAAATTTCCCGAGGAAGACGTCAGAAGAATATGGCAAGTCAGCAACGACACCATCGAATTGCCGAGGGGAGCTTTATTAGAAAACAGCGACGGTTCCTTAGTCAGGCTGGTCTTCGTCGCGTTCGATCGTTTGGAAGAAATATTGCAATGGCAACCCGAAGGGACCGACACGCTCAATCCCAGCGATAACGTGTCGAAAATACTGAACAGCAAAGTGATATCGGCGAGCTTGGGTAAAGGGCGACACATCCAGCTGAAGGAGCACGTCAAATTGACCATGAAACATCTCAAGACTGAGAACGTGAGCAATCCCACCTGCGTATTTTGGGATTATACGACTAACGCCTGGTCGGAGGAAGGATGCTACGTGGACTTCACGAATTCGACGCACACCACTTGCTTGTGCGAACATTTGACTAACTTTGCCATACTAATGGACGTCCATGCCGTGTATTTACCTATGTCCCACGAGATTGCCCTGCAAGTTATTACATACGTAGGATGTATCATATCTATTATATGCTTAGGTTTGGCTATAATCACATTCCAGTGTTTTAGAGGATTAAAGGTGAATACAATTTCACGTCCTATTATGTCATACTATATCTTATAATATTTCATTTTAGAGTGACAGAACGACAATCCATTGTAATTTGTGTATATGTCTATTAATAGCAGAATTAATATTCCTATTTGGAATTAGTCAGACTGAAAATAGAATTGTTTGTGGAGTTATAGCAGGATTTTTGCAATATTTCTTTTTGTGCGCCTTCTTTTGGATGTTCTTCGAAGGTAATTTCATAATTATTAACCCCAATAAGCATTTATTTATTCCGAATTCTTTCAGGTTTCCAACTGTACGTAATGCTTATAGAAGTTTTCGAAGCTGAAAAATCGAGAATGCGCTGGTATTATGTCATAGCGTACGGTTCTCCTCTCATTATAATCCTCATATCAGCTCTGATATATCCGCAAGGATATGGTACTTATAAACATTGTTGGCTACAAACGGACAATTATTTCATCTTCAGTTTTGTCGTACCCGTTGCCGTTATAATTTCAGTAAGTTTTATAATAACAGCATGCTTAATTCTTATGACGTCACTGGCGATCAGTGATGAGCCAACCTTCTAATATTAATGGAGTTTGATGAATTGACCGCAAATTCCTCAAATAATAAAAATAAAAAATTGATAATTGGGATATAATGAACTGTTTCTTTTCAGTTGAATTTAATATTTTTGATAATGGCGATAGTAATGATGTGCAAGCATGCTAATAATTCGGTCTCGATGAAAAACAAAGAACATTCCCGACTTGCTAGTACCAGGTGAGTTTATACCATTGGCAGTTTGATAAGTAGATAGGATTTTTGAATTTGATATATTGATGAACTAAGATTTTTTGAAATTTTATTAGTAGTTTAATACATGTATACTTGTGTATCTAATCATTAATAATTTGCATGTTATTGATTACTTAATTCAATATAAGTATTTTTTCCTAAGTGATTTATAATATTTATGAAGCTTTCAGTAAAAATGAATTTGGTAGTTGAATTTTTTATACATATATTTGTATTTAATCATTTTAAAGCATGGTTAGTATAATTTGATTAATCGATATTGTATATTTAATTTTTCTATCGAAAGCGGTTTTAGCGAATGTATTGTTAGAAGAACTTGGAATTATACACATTTGCTTTAATAATATACGTTTAACCTGATTAAAAACCGCATTTGATTAATAATTTTGGATATGGTTTTACTGAAATAATATTTGTTTTAAACGATTTAGAGCAAATATTCGATGAATTAACGAAAAATTCACTAATCAATATCGTTATAATCGTAATATTGAATAATAAATCAAGTGAAATTTGCTCTACATCGAATAATCTAGTTTGTGGACGGTATTAATTCTAATATAATTTCTCTCTCTTGCATGGCGATCTTATCCTATGGTAGTGGAAAGGAGGAAAATGCACTTCATACCAAATTTCAAGCTAATTTGTAAGAATTTTCTTCAATGTGTTTCTTACTTATCTAATTAAGTATTAGCGTAGTGCACTTTAGATTGCATGATTTCTAAGATCTAATAAGAAAAACCATAAAAACAAACTGACATTTTTTATGCACTACTCCTTGACAAATTCCTATATATCTTGACGTTGTAAATCGTATTATTAGCGAACTAGGCAGGGAAAAAATCTGTTTGCGTGTTTACGTGAAGATTAACTTAATTAGAAATTTTCAAGTATAAAAAGAACATGAAACGTGTTATTTTTGTTTTTATGGTTACTTTGTAAGATAGTTGACGTTTTTTTAAAATGAAATATTATTTATTGAAATGTTTGTTTTCCGTAGGGCGTGGTTGAAAGGAGCCTTCGTTTTGGTATTCCTTCTAGGTTTAACTTGGACTTTTGGTTTCTTGTACCTGAATAAAGAATCGGTTGTCATGGCTTACATTTTTGCAATTCTAAATTCGTTGCAAGGATTCTTCATTTTCGTGTTCCATTGTATACAAAACGAAAAGGTAAGATGTTGTTTACACAAAGAGAATTCGACTTTATTGTAAGAAAATTGGGAAATCTTATTACAACGCATTATTGTTAATGTTTTTGTTACGTATTTGTATCTATATAATTTGTTTACAATGTTATTACTCTGATTTTGAAAGTTTAAAGTGCCTTCTATATGTTTTATTTATCAACTTCTATTCTTATGTTCATCTTATTTTTTTTTCTATTCCGAAAAATATTAAAACGTATGCAATTAGTCCCCTCGTATACTTATAATAATAAAATATTATGGTAATGAATAAAATTCAACACTTTGAAATGTAATTGTATGATTTTAGAATTAATATTGATGTATTACGATAGTGTAAATAGTGTTGTAAAAATAAATAATAGTACAATAAAATTGCGAGTTAATTTAGAATTTTCAATTAGTTGCATATTATTAGATTTATACGAAACGAATTATTTATTTGAACAGCACGTATTATTTCGCTTATTGCTCCCGTTCCGTTTTAATTTCAATTGCACTGATTCATGACTCAATTTCTCCCTTAGGTGCGGAAAGAATATAGGAAAATGATTAGGAAACACTCGTGGCTGCCGCAGTGCTTGCACTGCTCGAGCCCCGGCGGCGCCTCGGGCAGCACCAGCGGCAGTTCCGGCATGGCCAAGGAAAGGAGAACCAGCCTGTTTGGCGGTTCCAACGGGAACCCGTCCGGCGGCACTAATTCGCATTCCACCGACAATTCAGTACTGACGCCTCATGGAACTAGTGTGGGTACCAGTGTAGTCAATAACCTTAATAATGCGCGGGCAACTGCGTTAGTCCAGATTCAGTCTCGGACTGATCTCAACAATGCTAGTACCACCACGACCAACCATAAAAGGCCGCACAATGTCTCACAACAAGGTATTATGTGAAAAAAACAAACAATGTGAAAAAAAGGTGCTTAATCAAAGCCAGCTCGTTTTTGTCTCTCCTGTCGTTTTGTTATTTGAATTGATTAGCTTCATTTGTAATGGTTGTATTCGTTTTTTTGTACGTTTGGTCTAGGATTTTTTATTGAATCTGTTGTGTACGCTATCAAAATAATTTCACGCTCAAAGTGTTGGTGTGATTTTAATTTTGCATGCGTTTGAGTTTCAGTGGAAAATCGGGCTAAATATTCAAACTGGAAAGTGTTGTTTTACATTTCAACTTCTTATGTGTTTTCGTTTATGGATTTATTAATTACTTTACATGGTGTATTCTTTTTGACAAAATGATTGATAAAATGCAAGTGGCATCATGTCCAGACTCTTTATGCGAGTCGAATGAATTTCACCGTTAAGCTTTGAATCAAGAAAATTGCTGAGATTTAAGCAAAGCTTAATAGTGAATAATTTATAGACATGAATTTTTGTCATACGCCTGCACATAAATGTGTTACTTCAATAATATTTTCGAGCATGGAATTGACTGCTACACTCTTTTCTGATTCTCTACGTTAGCATAATCTCATCGTAAATGCAGTAGATTTAATAATTAGAGTCGATGCATTAGCCCGTCGTTTTTAGTGAGATATATATTACTGCATAATAATTTCTTTTCAAGCGTAGGTAATTGAATAACACCACAACTAATATTTTCTCTTGAGGTTGCGGTTTTTTTAACGACATTAGGAAATCAACTGTGAACTGTTTGAATTCCTAATGGTAATAATAGTACACCGAGAGGCGAAATTTCAATTATCTGTAGAAGTGTTTCGAGCTGCTTACTAACTAGAGTTGTGGTGGTGCTCGCATTGTGTGCTCCCAAAACATAAAAAAAAAGAAACAAAACCGTTCACTTCATTTCGAATCGGAAAAAGAAACAGTAATGAATAACCATAGCCACATTACTAATGCTTTTAACTCTGGCTGCTTTCCTTTTTAACATTTAGAAACTAGGTGAAGGTGGTAAATTTTGTTACAGTTGCAACGCGACTGGAACTCCCGCAGTTGTACCAACGTCAATCGGGTGTGCAAAACCCCCACTGCTGTAGCCACGTCTACGTCGGCCAACATGGCTGCTACTCTGTCGCGACCCAACAGAACCGTTCCTATGACCCTTATCCCCGATCCACTTCAGGAATCTAATAACACTTCCACACTACCGTACGCTCGTAACTTGTATAAAATGTCTAACAATCATAATATGCATAAATCCGTATCCACTTGGGGTTCTCTACACAAATCTTTGCATTCTAAGGTGCGTAGGTATCTGAATCTCTCTATTAGCTTTAGCTATTCTGCATGAATTACTTTTAAACCGAGCCGTCTGGACGTTTTACCGCTTTCTTTAATCTAGTAGTGATTGTTGGTAAGCCGATTTACACGAATCAAGCGCGTTTACTTTTTAACTTTATCTCCAAAACCACTACGAGTAATTTAATACGAATCGTTGATATTTCAGAACACTTCTTTTAAATCGTGCAGTCGCGATTCCGGCCACGGAGGATCCGAGCAAGAGGACTCGCCGAGAACGCACATGGTGTTGAGCCAGGATCCCGGATTGATTTCGATGCATCATACACTAAATACCAAAGACATCCGTCATCATCAGATGCTGCAAGAACGTCCCAAAGATTTCGCCGATTTTTGCCTCGATCCGAACAACGTCCATCCGAAACACTGCATGCTACCCCATCAAAACTACCACGGCAATTCGAGGAAGAGACCGACCGGCGCGGGCCATCACACCTACACGGAAATCTACGACGGCCAGAGTCCCAGAGGGATGCTCGAAGACGATCCCGTCTACGAGGAGATCGACAGGAACGAGATCCAAGTGTCGGACATGAGCGACGAAGACGGCAAACGGCAGAGCGACATGAGCAGACAATCGTCGAGATCCTACGGTGATCATAGACCTTTGATACCGTACAGTCCCGGCAACGACAGGGGCAACGTGGCTATCGGCATGGACACCTACAGGAGACGGAACATGAACATGGCTTACAGACCGGGATTGCAGGGCGATGCCTCGGTGCATACCTTAGCGGCCGTTTTGAATGGGGAAACTGTCGTCTGTCACTTGGGACCGCAAGAAATTCAAGATCCTAACGATTCATTTGCCTCACGAACATTAGTCCTCCCTCCGTATAGTGAAAGTTAAGAGTTTTAATTAAGGAAACTGCCATTTTGCAAGTGAATATCTGTGATTACCACATGATCGGACTGTAAGATCATACATTTACGTATAATATTTAGTAAAGCTCAGCTTGTATGAATGAAGGGAAGTGATAATTTTATAATAATAATCGACGACTATTTTATAAACAAAAAGTATTTCTGTGAATTGATTCAAATAACTATTAGTTGTCAGTTAACTCGCTTACTTCGCCTTTAGGTCGAATTTTGATAACATTGAACTCTAGTCGATATTTGTATATCCTTAGATGTTTTCCCTACTAAATATAAGTCGTCAAAATAATATCCTAGCGTTTAATGTAACCGCTGCACAAATTCGACTGAAGAATCTGATCTGATTAAAATTTGACCTAATGTGCAATCATCTTAAATCGGTCTCAAAATCTCTCTTTACCTAACTACTATTAATTTTGCGACATATCTAATCTTTAATTAATAATCTAATAATAACCGAAAAATACATTGTATTTGAACAATAGATATTTCATTCGATTTGAGACCGATTTAATTGAACTCTCCTCTCCGATATATTGAATAGTTGCAATAATTTCATTCTATCCTACTTTACATCGTCTTTCAAATTTATTTTATATATTTAATAACTACGTTGAAACGATTTTATTTTTTTTACTACCGGCGGATATTCTGTACCTTAATGAGAAATATTGCTGAAGGCAGCTTTACACGTTACGATTGTCCAGGTCTGTCGAAATTCCTTCGAACTGAACTATATTTTTTAATTTGAGTAAAATTTTCGAATGTATTTGTCGAATGTAACAGTCGTAAGTTATTGAATACATTCCAATAGAGACTGAATGTAAAAAGTGTGTAATTGATTTATATCTAATCTTCTGTAAATAGTTTATCAATTGAAACAAAATTTTCTAATTCATTTTGAACGACGATACTAATTATTAAAGATACGAGTCCATTACACATTGGGTGTATGCATATTGTATAATAAATAATACATGTTATTGATATTTTACATGATACTCATCAGAACAAAGAATCATAAACTCAATCCACTATTTTGTTAAAAAAAGCATTACACGTATATTATATATAGTAAATAAAAGGTACTTACTACTCAGTGTTAAATGTATCAAGTTTAATTAAATGTTGATGTTTTCAGTTTATTCTACTTCTACCATCCAATTTTTAGCTATTACTTAAGTTTTTCTGACCTGTTAGTTTTAAATTGGAAACTATTTAATGATCTACGACTATGATTTTATTTATTTGTAATTATTTATGTAAAATTTTATTGGATTAATGAATAGCGTGCTTTTTAAGTTGTTACTTAGTGAGCACAAAAACATGTAAATATAGGAATGAAGTTTATAATATTAATTAAAAATTTCCCAATAAATTGGAATATGTTGTTTCATGACCACCACCCACTAGAATTACTCGATAGAACTCGATAGTTTAAAGTAATTTAAGAAATTTTAATGAGTTGATAGGTGATTAACTTATCAAGTGTTTTATTAAAACAAGTAAAAGAAATAAAGAAAGTAAAGAAAAATGTTTGTTATAACAGAATGGTAAGAGGTTAAAAATTTTATCAAATTTAAATCGAGATCGCTTTAATATTTCGCAAAGCTTATAAACTAAATCTTAATAATATATCAATAGCTACCCTAAAAACAACGATTGCTTAGAAAAATTATATGTATATATGTTTGACTATGATTATTCATTATATTACAATTAATGAGTTTGGAAATGTAGATGCGATATGACCAAACATGTCGTATGCATCTACACGATAGGTCTATCCATATGAAATTGTCCAAAATTGACTCTGACCAAATTGTAAATTCTTTAATTCTTTGTGCATAAATGTCCCTGTATTCATTTCATAAAAAATCTATTTTGCGATTTCGGCAAATCAATTCCGAAACTTCGAATTTTAAAATACATTTTATTGAATAGGGATTCATCGAAATTCTTTTTCTAGTTATCTGATAAGCAGAATATTTCGTAAAAATTCAATCGGTCTAGATGTCCAAAAATATTTTAGACAATTTTATCCTGATTAAACCCGATTTATTTAATTGGTTTATTAAATTATATGCAAAATATAAAAAAGCATGTTTACAGTCATGTGCAAAATGTATTAATTCATCATTGTGGATTCAAAGTAGCTTTGTCACTCATAACAATTCAAATTTTTCAAATCTTAAAATAACATTTTTTTAAACAGTCATTATACGCTGTTTTATTTTTAAGTAAACGTGTCAATCGTTAGCTACATTTCAATTTACTCGATTCTTGTAATATGCCGGGCAAATTGAAAACCGCACAGTGTAGGCCACTAACGCTAAAATCAAATCGAATGCATATTAAATTTATTTAACTACTTTTTTTCCACCAAATTTATTACAGGCGTTTAAGAATTTCGAAGTGTGTCGTTTCATTTTCTACCAATGATATGTACCAAAAAGAAGGATCAAGATAATATAGAGAAGCGATATTGCGGCGGACACTGGGTGGTATGTAACGTGTATCAAACGTTTAGAGTTTTTGGAGATAGCACACAATAGATATAATGCCTGGACCGAGGCCGAGTCCCTACACATGAAAAATCAAATTTCACGCGTTTGTATAACAAAAATCCTACTCGTATGTATGTATGTATAGCGGACTCGGTTACACCAAACATTATTTTGAACAATTTCTCTATTTAACGAAACAAGAAAACGTTAAAATTTGTGATAAATTAAATAAGCTGTACATATCTCGATATTTAAATAAAAATAACATTTTATAGCAGCTTTTCACCAGTATAAATCTATTTATCACTTTGCTTTTGGAATAATGGAAAGTGTTTGATTCTTCTTTATATACCAAATATTGTTCGCGAAAAACAAAAATTTACTAGTTATGAATAACGTATATCATCTTATAAATATATTAAAGTACTTAACAATTACAACCATGTTCTTATTGCCTTGTATTCGTAAATGTTTTTTACCTTACATATATTTCTGCATTAATACTGATCTATCAGTACTCCATATTTATGATATAAACGTACTCTATACAGAATAATAATCACAATTTTCATATTTGCATTTTTAGAATATACACTATACATCTACTAAAATACCTACATCATTCCTCACTTTTAAATTTTAAACAATTATTTGCTAATAAGAAATTTTGATATCGATTTTAATTGCATAAGAATGATATAAAATTACACCGGTTCTTCGATTTATTTATATAATTTCAAGATAGTAGGCTATAACTATTGGGAAACACAATTTATTACAGCACAAAGCAATTTTAAATATGTACAAATTATTAAGTATTCGAAGATAACGCACAATAAATATCTATATACTTAAAATGCATCCAATTAACTGGCTTAAGTTTTCGTTTTTTTAACGTTGTTCTGTATACATGTTAATTTCCTACCTTTCTTTTACAGGTATGATTTATTCTAAGAATTTTTATTGGTTGTATTATTTAAATGTTGAGGACATGTCGGTTAGTACATGGGTATAATTCTATGAAAATATTATAAATACGTACGCCCTTTGTAGATGTACTGACTGGGAATGACAGCATATCAAAAACGAGGCTTTAATTGAGAAAAACAAAACATTAACAAACCATAGGAATCAAACACTATCCACAACCATAATATTTATATAAAATTTTAACAATAATATACTAATCAATTGAATAACAAAATATTATAACAGTATAACACAGAAATACATGGAGCAAAAGTGCATCTGTACTTCCCCGTTATGTAGAAATTTTTATGCATTCATTATTTATAAAGATATGGGTGACATTTTTGTTTGATTGCATTGCGTAAGGAATTTTTAGAAAACGTAAACGAATCAAAAAATTTAGGTGATAATAAATGTGGTGTGTTTAGAATGTTCGACAGAAGCACATTATTTATTACTTAAATTTTAATGCAAAAAGTATGGCTAAAATGTCACACATACATATGTATATATTTTTCTGGTAGGCATAAAAAAATTGTGAAGTTTGCAAAGTTCCCCACTCGCCCCTTCCCCATTAGCGGTCCACGTAGCATGTGAAGATAGCTTGAACATTAGCAATTGAAGAAAGCACCATTATAAAAGTAAAATTTTCTCGTGAATTTTTAGTATAGTCCATATTTTTTATAATTACGTTCATTCATTCTTAAATCAGTCATGTTTAGAACATCTTTATAAAAATCTCAAATACGCGTTAAGGAATTTTCATAAAGAGAACTATTTTCAAAAATATTTACTTTATCGATGGAATGATTTTGTTATTTTTTAACTGGAATCGAAAGACTAAAAATCATTCTCGCTTAGGTTATTGGGAACAATTTGGGAATGTCTGTCCCCAAATGAAACTTACTAAAAAATCATTTTTAGCCATCGAGTTCGAGTAAATACTTTCTTAAATAGAACATTTCGTATAAACGCAAATACTGATCCTCAATCCAATATATTGATATCTCAATTATTTATTTACTTTTTGTAAGAATTCCAACAAATTTGTATAATAAAAAACATATCAATAAAAATACGCAGCATTTAATATATTTTTATATAATTATCACTGGCTGCACTGGCATTACGCAGTGCTTAAAATGCCTAATTCATAGACATTATAAGGCAAATATTTTAGCTCGGGCGGAATACTGGTTAGTAGTTACAAATATAAAATAGCCATTTCATTAAAATTGGCAACATGGCTAAAAGTGACTTTAAAAAATAATAATCCAGGCATAAAACCGACTTCAGCTGAGAGTAATTATATAAGCTCTTTACGCGTTTGTTCCCAGATTCGATTGTTCAAAGCAGTGGAATAATGCATTATATACCGGCCATTTAAACAGCATTTATCCTCCTAATTAGAAATGTCTCAATTACAAAATAATTTTTCCGGTTCTACTACAAGCTCGATCTGAAGACAAACTACCTACTAATTAATTATTTTAGTCCGAAATAAGTCGGATCATCATGGCGGATTCGTACATGTCAAAATAAAATCACGATCTCCTAGTCAAGGGGAAAAATATAAAAGGAACCCAAATAAGTACTTACATTAGTTACTGGAGGTGGAATTGTCTACAATTTTTGCACAAATTGCACTTTAACTCAAACTAAAGGACTTTAATTTTAACCAAATAATGAGTGAACAATATAATAGGGTAACTAGATTACTGGAATAGAATAAAAGCGATTTCGATTTGCATGAAACAAGAAATATGACAGTACCTACTAGATGTATTAAGAAAATAGAAAAAATGGAATAAAAGCGCTTTCGATTTGTAAGAAGTATGACAGATGGATGACAGGTGCTTACTAGATGCGCCAAAAAATGTATTTAAAGTGCGTTACCAAAAAAAGTGTTTATAATAAAAATGTATTTAATTGGTAATGCCAGTTAATGCATTTTTCCAAGTTAATGAAATATTTCCAGTGCTGCACCAGTTTTTCCAATTGAAAGTGCTACAATCAACAACATATCGAAAAATCGACCTGGCGGATAAATCTTGAGAAAATTATGAATCATAGTTTAGTTCAAGATAAAAATTGTAAAATATTTGTAAATGTTATAGTTAATATTATTCAAAACAAATGTTCCAGAATAGAAGAATGTCTAATTGTCGAGAGCAGGACAAAGCCATTAATTAATCAAGGATTAAAGATAAAGATCGTGATTTTATCATTCCATGAATCAGTTTAAGTGCTTGAAGCTTGAAAATACACATACATAGGTACATAAAAAATGAAGATGAACCGACTAGGAAGTAGTATCCAAATCACTTTTTTGCATTGCATTTTTATTTCTAAAACGGTTGTAGATAATTGGACGTACATTATTTAGGATGTTTATCGTATTGGCAAATGAAAGTTTGGATTAGTTCAAAATATCGAATCAGTATTTGGTCAATAAAAATGTTTTTACGTCTGATTCAGTTCAGTCTCTATTGCTCAAAACGCTGAGAAACAAAAACTAAACTTAGATTAAATACAGTTTATCGTGAAACGGCCAGTTACACGGTTGTTAATGTTGTTTTTATAATTTTACATAGATGAAATTGCGGTCGGATTAATTTCGATGTCGGCGCCCGTCCGGAAAATCGAGTGGTTCTCGACGAAGTATCGACATCGGAAATTGATAGGACGCGCGATTAAATAAATCCGCTCAACTGCTTTTAGACGCATTGCGAATAATAACTAGATGAAAATCTTTACCAAAGAAGTGGCGCTGGGACACCATTCTGTGGTAAACCACTTTGAACTAGGTACAATTGGCAAATTAGTATGTACTGATCATAAAACTATGGTAAGGAAGTCAACATAAACTGTAATTATTGGAAATTTGTTACACAAATCGTCTAGAAAAAAATATGTATAGTAGTTACCTAAAAGAATTACGAATTAATTACCAACAATAGGTAGTAGGTACGGTATACCTTATTAATTTGTTAGATAATAATTTTATTGTCTAATATTCTTATACAAATGATATAAGTATAGAAGCTTTCAAGTGCACACAGCCATTTTAAACAATTAAATAATTTGTGTAATAATTATTACAACTGTACTTTACGCGACAAACGGTTTGTACGCTACAATGAACATTTTTTTGTACAATTTAGGAAAATATTCTCTTTTCTGCCGTTTTTGATTAATTTCGAGTTGGAAAAAAAGTTTCTTTGTAGGCTCGTGTAAAATACAAGTGTTTTTGTATCGACTAAAAGGTAATAGCAATATGAACAGTAGAGCAGTTGATTTACTATATTCAAAAACGATACTCTCTCCATCAAACTACACTACACAAACTTATCACGCAAAGTTTCATCTCGGCTATAAATTAACGAAGATACATATAGGTAGGTGTGCACATTCATTATTTATAAGAATTGTCTTTCGGCAACATTCGATAGATTTACAATACATCCATACATTACAGTTCATAGCGCAAACGTTGAAAATTTTATTAAGCTCAATATTTGAATCCCTTTGTTCAATTGGAAGGAAAACTGTTACCGTTAACACCAACGTATATATTTTGAATGAAGGCACTGTATGGTTTCATTGTGGTGTAATAAGAGCAAATAGCACCTTCTTTATTCATTTAATTTTTTAAATATGGGTAACCAGTCCTTCAATTTCCATAGGGATTTCTTTTATTTTAGATAAAAATGATAATAGAAAAGCGAACGTTTCGTGTTGCGCTATAAACCGTGCCAAGTGCTTTGGAGAGCAAATCGTGGTGTTGACAAAATATGTTACCGATCCGAGATAAAGAGTCACGTGGTTGTTGTGAGGCCATCTGTATCTGAACATAGTCCATAGCAGCGTGTTTTTTTAATAATTACATACAATGACATAATTATTATTATTTATCCGCCGACGACTATGACAGGGGTGGGGAGGGGCGGGGCCAGTCTCATACATCCGCAGTTCGTGAACTGATGCTGGGTGTTCGACTGTGTATCACTACTTTGTGCCCATTTCTTTCAACCAAAACGGCCGTCTGTCGGGCTTCGAGTTCCCCGTCGCCGTCGAGATCACCCTCGTCGCCGGACTGATCGGTCGCGCCGCCTCGGTTCCGTTTGTGCTTTCGCCACGCGTTCTGGATCAACCTGGCGCAGTACTCTTCGCGTTGCCGCCACAGCGTCGAGCTGACCGGCTCGTAACCGACCTCGTTCGGTCTGCCTTGCACTTCGGCCAATTCGGCCGTCTCTTCAATGGCGTTACCCTTTCGAGCGAAAAAGTCTTTGGTAAGAGCATCTAAAATATCTACACAAAACATGAGATCACCCTTGCATATCGGAATGTCCATTGAGATTATTTTGTATTTGTTCGGTTTGTGTATTTGTAGAGGAGGCTCCAATACATCTAGGAAATCAGATAGTTGATCGTATCTGATATATTGCGTCCCGTCCGGATCGAATTGTTGCCATATCTCGTAGTACATGTCATAGTCATCGTCCGTGAGACCCTCTTGCACATCTTCAGTCGCTTGAGAGTAATTCTCCAAAATGACGGCAATATACATGTTAATGACTATGAGGAACGATATTACGAGGTAACTGAGTAAGAAAGCTATACCTATTGTGGAATTACCACAATTACCCGTTTCTCCTATTTCGTTGTCTGGTTGCTTGCAGTCTTCCTCATTTATAATTCCGTCTAAAACACCATCCCAACCCGCAGAAGTGGACATCTAAAAAGATAACGATATACTTATAGCATCCATCACAGTTATTATTGTTAAACAATTACCTGAAATAGAAGAATCATGGACTGTCCGAAGGTCTTGAAATTATAGACATCGTCGAGGCCGCTTTTGTTCTTGACGTGCATGAAGAACGACATGCCGAATATGGCAAAGATGAACATGACCAAAAACAGTAGTAAACAGATGTTGAATAGAGCAGGCAGTGACATGGCAAGTGCGAAAAGCAGTGTGCGAATTCCTTTTGCTCCCTTAACCAATCTAAGGACTCTGCCGACTTTAGCGACTCGGACGACCCTCAGCAAAGTCGGTGATACAAAGTATTTTTCAATAATATCACTGAGCACCAATCCCAATATTGATAATATAACAACCACTAAATCGAAAAGATTCCAAGGTTCCGTAAAATAGTGATAACGCAAAGCAAACACTTTCATCAGGCACTCGGTACTAAATATAACTATAAAAATCATATTTAGGGAGTCCAAAACTTTTGTAAATGTCTCTTTCTGCTTGTAGTGGTCCATTGTCATTGTTAACATGTTTAAACCTATAAACAACATGATGAACATGTCGAACTTCTTATTTGTCACTATTTCGAAGACGATGCCTTGAGGTCTCCACTAAAAAAAAAATTCCAAAATTTACAAACAATTTACGAAAATATTAAATATTACTTACCCTCGGTCGAGGAATAGCCTTCATAGGTTTCTTAGAACCCATTTTCTTCATAGCGTTGTAGTACTTTTTCTGATCTTCAGTCATGAACATCTCAAGCGATCCTCCTGCGTATAAATTACTTAAATCATTTTATAATCTTACACCACGCTTATACTAAATCAAAATTTTATCCAATATACTTATCTTCTTCTTTTGTTCGTTGAAGTTATCGATGATGACTCCAATAAACAAATTGAGAGTGAAGAAAGATCCAAAGATGATGAAGAACACGAAGTAAAGGTACATGTAGATATTCGTTTCTCTGATGGGTTGTTTGTACATCTGAAGACAAAAGAAACGTTATTAATTACAGTGGGAATAATTGTTAAGATGCAGCGTTACCTCTCTGGAGTCTATGGCGTCGTTCATAATTTGAATCCAACCTTTAAATGTTGCTACTTGAAATAAACATAGATATGCTTTACCGACATGGTCAAAATTCATTGGTGAGTTATCCCAAGAATAGTTCTCAGCTTTACAAGCGTTGACGTCGGGAATTATTTCGTAACTTAAGACTGTCTTATTACTATCGACACACTAAAATCCAACAAATTACCAACAATTACTCCAAAAGAACGGCTTATTTTTACGATAATTACCTTATAGTATTTACCCGCGAATAACTGCACACCCATAATAGCAAATATTAGCCAAAATATTAAGCACACTAGCAGTACATTGAAGATGGATGGTATAGCCTGAACCAATGCATTTACTACTACCTACAATACAAAATTACAAATTCAAAACGGTTATCCCAAACGGAATTTCTATTATTCCAAAGTTAGAAACAAACCGACTCACCCTCATTCCCTGCATACGAGACATGGCACGCAAAGGTCGCAGCGCCCTCAGCGTCCTCATTGTCTTGAAAGCTTGAATGCCACCGGCCCCGACTAAAGAAGCGACAAAGTTGATCAAAGACACCATTACAATTAAGAAATCGAGCCAACACCAGGCGTTGGTGAAGTATTTCTGAAAGCCCATGGCCAACCACTTGATTAACATCTCGAAGAAGAATATCACGGTGAATATTCTGTCCATGTAGTACAAGATATCCTGCAAGACGGGCCTTTGCGACAGGTGAACATCTTCGAGAGCTAACGCCAGACTACTGAGCAATATCATCGTGATTACGGCTGTTTCGAAGTATTTGTTTTCAATGAGCTGGAACGTCTTGTAGCGGAGGCTTCCCCAGCCTTGCCAGAACGGGGAATCCTCGTCGCCTGCGAGGAACGGGAATTTCTTGTAACATTTCTCGGGGAAACAATCGGCCGAGTATTCGTCTATTATAATATCTTCTGTAACTACGTCAATGATTAAATCTTCGTGTAAAGGACCTTGGCAATCATATTCATCTTCTAATTCTGCAAAAAAATGTTTATGGTATTGATGATTGCCTTAGAGGGGATGTTTAAATTTACCTTCGTCAATTCCTAATTCTTCTTTACTAGCATCGCGCTTTTCTTCTTGCTCGTCCAATACATCGGCACTACCTTTGTGACTATCATCTTTGAATCTGTGTTTGTGACTGCCGTAGGATTTGTTACTAATTTCATCGTCATCTAAGTGTCCGAGATAATTACCGTGTTCTAAAATAGAATTTCCTAGAGTTTTATTTTTACTAACGGCGTTTTTGGCCCGTTTTATATTGGTTTTTGAATCACCATGTATTGTAAACTCCATACCATCACCTATAGTCACTTCTAATCTATCTTTAGGGCTTTTCTTATCTTTGAATATCATACCATCGGCTAAAATTTCGTCGCCAGGAATATCTAGGCCTCCGTCACGTGGATCTGAAATTTATGTTTTTATTACATCATGTTACAACAAACATCAATACAAACTATACGATGCTTTCGAGTAAAACATTCCTTTATAGTTTGAATGATATTTATAACGATCAACGTATATAATTATATAAAAAATATGGTCGAAACAGTTGGAATAAAATAGCTCTATTCTAGTCAAACGCCTATAAACCATATCGAGGGGCACCATGCAGAACTGTATTAAAGATATAATGACATTATACTGTGAAGTAGGTAGTTGTAATGTCGACATTTATATAAGTTACGTTTAAAGTAGTATTACTAAATACTAAAAAAAGATATCTATTTGACATTATTCAAAAATCGTGAATATAAATCTATCGCAGATTAATTAAGGAAAGTGCTCAAGAGAGACTAATTAAACGATTAAAATGATCATAGTATACACCTTCCTCAACTACATACTACATGCGAATAAAAAACTCTTCGAACTGTAGAAGCACTACTATGATGTGAGAGTCAACAAGCACAAAAATGATCGAGCTATTCAGATTTGTTGGATAAAAACCTTGGTTCCAACTGTTGGAGGGTCCCTCACCTGACGGCTGGTCGGAAATTTGGTTCGTTAATTTAAATCTAATCAACTTAGCGATATCGGCCATGCCGGCCTTGATCCATTTGATGAAGCGGCCGATCCGATCGAACGCCTCCGCTATTTTATTCGTATCGTTATCAGCAGTTGGCGCGGACAAACTGGATGAACCGAAGTTGCTCAAAAGCAAAGCTAAGAAGAGATTCAATACCTGGAACAAGGAGCGAGAATCGCATCAATCGGCGCAAAATGGACCTGATTGGTTACTTACCACAAGATTGCCAATGACGACAGTCGCTAGGAAAAATGGTATACAAGAAACGTCGCCTACACGCATACAATCCCACATCGATTCGATCCATTCCCCGCACAGCACACGAAATACTATCATAAACGAATGCATAAAATCTGTAAAGTTCCACCTGGGAAGTTCGTGGTCTGGAAATCTATCTACATTATCTGAAACAAACAAACGATATACATCGTAGGAATAATAGCATTAGAAGTTTAAATATTTACCTGTATAATTTTTCCCAAACAACTGCATACCCATAACAGCAAATATAAATATTATAATGCACAGCACAAAGGTCAGGTTTCCTAAAGCACCCATAGTTCTACCCATTATCGAAATAAGTAAATTTAACGTCGGCCAAGACTTGGCTAGTTTGAACACCCTCAGCTAAAACAAAAAAAAAAACAATTCGTTAAAAAATCACCAATAATTCGATAACAACGAAATTACCAATCGAAACGATCTCAACACTGACAACCCTTGAACTCCTTCAAGGCCCAACTCCAGCAACGATAAGGCTACGATAATGAAATCGAAGATATTCCAGCCTTCTTGGAAGTAATACTTCGGGCTCATTGCTATCAATTTCATTGTTGCTTCTATCATGAATGTCGCAGTGAAAAACTGCGCGGGAAACAAAAAAATTCGTTAATTTATTAACTTCATACGGTGCGAAGTATACACTTACATAATTGCCACTTTTGAGGGCTTTTTCTAGGTCTCTGTCCATGTCGTGGTGATCCAAGGCCATAAAGAGCGTGTTGACTACAATGCAGAGGGTGATGAAGAGCTCGACGAATGGATCGAATACAACAAATGCAATAGCCTTCTGAAAAACCAGCCAGGGACCACAACAATCCCACACACAAAAAATATCTATGACTCGCATTATGAATGCTAATAACCTTTCTTTGACTGTCGGTTCTTCTTCCTCCTCGTCATTTTGGGCTGAGAAATAATAAACAGAAACTGTACGAAGTATTAGTAACAGTGAAGTTGACACACTCTTTTTTGGGAAAAGAGGTTTTTGTGCGGAATGAATTTGTGCGATAGCCGTTCTTAACCGCTGGTTAAGTTCACGAATTTGCAACAAGCTTATGTTAGGAAGAGCTATGGTCGTCATAAAATCATGAACAGCTCATGAGATAAGAATTTAACACCATCGAAATATGCTTTCAAATTTTTTTTTCATGGTTAAGAACAAATATTAAGCACTTGTTTGTCTAGTAGGTATAGTACGTGTTTAGGAGCGACATGCTAACGACAAAAGTAACAATTTCAGCTCGAATTTGATGACTAGAAGAAATGGTGACCGTCGGCAAACTCTCATTAATGAATTCATGAATATTTCCTTTGGAAAATGCGATTAGATAGCAATAAAATTAAATTACCGTGTCGCCTACGGTCAATAAATGAAACTATCTAGATCGAAAAAAATGTATGCCTCCTATTTCTCTATTTGAAGGAGGTAATAATGTAGACTAAATGGACAATAAAATGTAGGTAAATGTTTCTATTTCCTATAATCAAGCAAACGGACACAACATTTTAGTGACATCCTATCCGTACGTAAATCTCATTTATTCAAGGATCCTGTTCTTTTTGGTAAAAGGAACTGAACACTCTGACAGTTTTGATTCTATAATTAAATGTGTCCATTGCTCTAATGATTACTATCAAAGTCTACGAAATTTCGTGCTCCAATACAACAGGTAATGTGCCACATATTGTTAGATAATTTAATTTTATTTACCTAAAGTAATAACTTGTTAATATTCCTCCGTTTAAGTAAAAATTGTAGTAAACAAATACATAAATAATTAGTTTTCGATCAGAAACGTCAAATTCAATGAGTGCGTTACAAGGCAATATATAACTAATTTAAGCAGATTGCGATGGTGTGAATACGATGTGTGGGATGTATAAATTTTTATTAAATAAAAGCAATTTCAACCTACCTCCGTGATCACTGGCTCTACTCTGTCTACCAGCAGCTTGTTCGATGATATCGTTCAAAACCATTACATCTAAAATTCACGAAAGTAAAATAGCACCTAGATATCACTAACATAAAGAGAAAACTAACCTTTCATATCCACCACGGTTTGCCTTTGATTACTATCGATAAAAGGATTGTCTAAATGTTTTAGTTTCCCTTCGCATATTT
The DNA here is from genome assembly GCA_918026865.1 of Phyllotreta striolata. Lineage (NCBI taxonomy): Eukaryota > Metazoa > Arthropoda > Insecta > Coleoptera > Chrysomelidae > Phyllotreta > Phyllotreta striolata. Next base: position 3,528,422 of record OU900103.1, read on the forward strand.
GACCAGTCGGTCCATCCTGCAAAATATAATCACCAGAATTAACAATTCTAAAAAAAACCCTCTCCGCTTCCACTCACGTAATCTCCTCTGTGAGCCTTGTGATTGTATTCGGTGTAGTTGTTCGGAGTGTTCGTAGCAGTCGCAGCCGGCGGGGGTCCGCTCCTCAGCGCCGATCTGTTCCTCAGCTGGCTCTCTTTGGTCATGACTTTGCCGTTGCCGCCCAGGCCGCAGAGCAAGTCCCCGTGCGAGGTGTACGATATCCTCGACGCGTGCGACGTGTACGAAGAATGCCGCGAACCTAACCAACCCCGATTATCCACGGCACCGCCATAAACGCATCGTGACTCACCCAAATTGGCGTAGTAAATGGGAACCACCATGGCTCCGTTTTCCTCGCTCATCGGCGTCACGGCGTTGGAATCGTCGGCGTAAGGTAAATGTTCTTGAGCATCGAGATAGGTTGATAGAACCAAAGGTTTGCGATCGCCGGGGTTCGGAATCATGCGCCTGGTGGTGCGCATGCAAGTGAACTGATGGCTCCCCCTGGAGCCCCGTCGAGGATTGAACGGCGAACCAGGCAAGCTGAGGCTGGCCTGTACATTGAACAAGCGCTAGTTGTATGGTATTCAAATGGTTTTGCACCTAGCAACATCGACCTTACGGCATATATTCTGCAAGTGTGGTGTTTGTGCACTGGATTTTTGTTACCTGCTGGGCCCGAATCGCCTTATTCGTTTCTCAACGAGTAAAATTTGTGTATTATCCACCATTGGTGCGCCGTGTTACGTATAGTGATATTTAATTTAAATTGTCATTCGTGCGCCCGTTCTTGCAGAATTTATCGAACAAATATAGGGTGAGGTTTAACGAAAAATAAAATCGCATTCACAAAAACTTTCTAAAGAAGTGACAACTAAAAGTAAAGTGCAGAACATTTGTTCAACATTGACCAAAAGGAGCCAATGCGCAACAAATGGAGTAACACTATAATTGTCATGATCTTTATTGTATATCCATTTTCATTGGTATTTTAATAAGCAACATTTATTACTCATACTATCAGAACAGGTGACTAAAGTTTAAAATGATAGAAAATATAAATAAGAAAAAAATTAAATAACAAAAATGAATTATAATGTAAAAAAATAAATATAAATGGAATACTTAAATATATGAAATGAAAAATGGAACCACCTGCAATGACAGCTGATATTTGAATCGGGGGTTTTAAAGTATCAAGACACTTACAGCGCTAACTTTCCGCATCTTGGTGGGATTAGAAGGTATTCTTCTCTGCTCACTCACTGAATCTAATCCTTCCGAACGAATGCTCATCTTTTCTTTGTTGTTATCATCGTGACCTTTGGCTTGTCCGACAAAGAGCTCGTAACTGTGGCAGGAAAAATCGGATGGGGACTTTACAATATCTGGACAGTTTTCAGCAACCAACGCTGCTTCTCTAGCTTCCCTAGCCTCTTCGGCGGCCGCTGCGCGTGCATCTGCTCGATCTTGCTTAGCCTGCGCGGCCTTCTCGGCTTCCTGTTGAAAGCCATCGGGATCAGTTACGATCCGGCGATGAACGAGCAGCGATCACTTACCCTGATGGCTTCTTCTTCGGCCGCTTCCTCTTCCTCGGCTTTCTTCTGCAGTTCATCGTACGACATTGCAACGATAGCTAAGATCAAGTTGACCAAATAAAACGATCCCAAAAATATAATTACGATAAAAAATAACATGTGCCACGGACCAGCGGAACGTAATACCTGAAAATTGGTTTCGCTGTGAATAGATTCGGGTTCAAATTTGTGGGTACTAACCAGCTGATAGAGATTCTCCCAATAGTCCTGTGTCATTAATCTAAACGCGGAGAGAAACGCCCAACCGAATGTATCGAAACTAGTGTAACCATAATTTGGATTATCCCCGTAACCTTGTAAGCAAGTATAACCAGGTTTGCATTGGCCAGCTCCGGAGGAATTTCCACAAAGTGGATAATCCCCGTTCTCGTCCACGTACCAGTTGGCTGGAAAAAAAATCGAGTTACGCGCCGCAACGAGAAGAAATTCCCAACTTACTTTCGTTATCCATGAACCTTTCCCAACTTTCGTCGCTGAGGTTGCCCCAAGAGCCGTCCGACGGGAAGTTTCGCACGCATTTCTGCGTCAACACGCCCATGTAAATTTGCAGGCCCATAAGAGCGAATACGGACAGGGAAAACATTGTTAAAATTATCACATCTCTTAAATTTTTCACCGATTCGATAACAGCTCCGACGATGGTTTTCAAGCCTGGAAAAGTAAGAAAACGGTCCAGGAAAACGGATGAAATTTTTCGCCTCTTTTTTTTTCTCTTTCGAGTGGCAATAAAATACCGGCGACGTTAATTTTCTGACCGAGCAATAAAAAATCCCGACTCGACAAAAAGATTACTCGCTAATGAAACATCAAAAGAAATATAATTTTAATCATTGCCGACTGCCGACGGATTTCTATCAAAAGGACAGAGCGCAGGAAAAAGGTTGTTACAAAAAGTTAATAAAAAAAGTCCTTATATCTTCAAGATCGGAAGCCTGACAGTTTCAAATATATAAAAAGCACGATTCTCGATTCGAAATTGAATTCTTTCAAGGACTATAAGATCATTATATTTTATACTTAGCGGTTATTTCTGGTGGAGCGACGCACACCATATTTTTCAAGGATAATTTTTATTTAAGGATTAATTCGATTAAACACGTAATTTCGTTAAAATTCGCGTGATTTTATGGGCAATTATCAGTCAATGTTCAGGTATTTCAATTATAATCTGAGTAGGGATTTTTTTAATATGACAAATTGTTATCGTTTTCCGGAAAGCTTTCAAATTACAGCGGATTAGCGCGACAGGGGCGTCGTTCCGTTCGGATCAATACAGGGATCAAGCAGCACAGTGTCACTTCGGGTTACGTAAGAGAAACGGAGACGGAAAAGTGACGGGATTAAGGTGAAATACGCGGTGTTTTTGTATTTGCGATTTTCATCCCTTTCGTTATTGTTTTGCTTTCGACTGGATTACCGAGCCCATTCGGACGCCCTTCGATATCCACAGAGGATAAAATTCACGAACGGGGATATTTTCGTTTAGAAAATAAAATAACTTTTGTCGCGATAGCACGAACTTGTTAGATCATTTTTTCCACGATACTGAACTCGCTAATTGAAATGCTTTTTTTGCAGGTAGATTGTTATAACGGTACAATAAATTTAATAATGCAATTAATTGCAAAAGGATCGTTATTTCACTTATTTCAAATCTGTTTAATTGGATAGCTAGTTAATATTATACTAATTAAATAAACGTTAATTAAAGGCTTGTAAATACTGAGAGCTTTTTGCAGTTGAATCATATACCTCTATTGAAATACAACATTTTCCACTCCGTTTACCAATATTAATTGCATAAAATATATACACGCTGCTGCAAAAATAATATTCGTAAAAGGCATACAAAAACACCGTTCAATAAAATGTATCCAAACAATTTGGTTAATTATAAAATTATATTAAAAAATTCCAGACATAAAAAGAAGAATTACCTGGTACAATGGCGACAGTTTTTAGGGCTCGTAATACCCTGAAGGTTCGTAAGGCAGCTAGATTTCCAAGGTCTATTCCCATTGTAACGTAACTGAAAAACATTTTAAAAAATTGGAGAAAACTTTTCGAACGCCGGTTTGCTAGCTAGGAAGTTTCACTAAAAAGCTGCGAAATTATCTTTATATAAACACATTTTACGATAACAACACATTTTACGTCCATAATGCATATAAAAAATTCATCAAAAATAATTAATCCAATTTTTATACTAACAGGTACTACGTCAAGGTACTATTGTAACAAATAACCACGTTCTATTCTGAGGTAAATAGTAAAACTAATAACTATTTTCTAAAAATTTTGGTGATCTAATTCACTGGGTGTTCCGTAAAAAACTTGATGGCAAATGTATCTAAGACTAATTAGTTTTCGTGGATCACCCTGCAAAATTTTCTAAAACGATAACGTAACTACTCAATGATTATTCTACTATCGATTTAGTAAAAACAGTATCGTAAAACTCACTTGATTCATTTTTAAAGATACAAAGACAAATTTTAAAATTTTGTGTGTATGTATTTAAGCTGTGGAAATAAAACCCTTATTATTGCTAATTAAATGAAATCGCTCGTAAAATTATACACTAATTACACGGATATCGTATTTACTTGATTGATTTAATTGGACTGAAATCCAATACTACGTGTTCCCCCTATTACTCCGTAATTGGCGACGTACATACAAATTTATATGCCAAATAAATACCTCAGAATGTTAATTCAATATGTGTAGTTATACTCTCCTCTTTAACGAAAATGTACGCTCTCCTCTTTGAGCGAAGTAGTAATAGTGTTGCATTGTACCAAATAGAGACAATAGAAATGAACAATATCTAGTGAATGTATCTAGTTCTAAACTAGTCTACTCACGCTAAAGCTATGACTACGAAGTCGAGCCAGTTCCATGCATCTCTAAGGTAGGTGAACGGTTGAAGAATAAAACCTCTCGCCATCACCTTCACAGCTGATTCAAACGTGTAGATGCCCGTGAATATTACCCTGCGACGAAGAAAACCACCATCAGCAGGATTATTCGATGGGAACTAGTGCGTGAATACTCACTCGGTTGATTCTACGGTGGGGGTAGTAGGCATTATCATAAGGATGCAGTTGACAAGGATTGTAGTGATGATGAATAGAGAAAATAACGGATGAACGAGTATGTAGATGGCGACCCGTCGGATTGGATTGAACGGATCGAGTATCCAAAGAGCGTTTGTTGCACTAAATCGAAATATGTCCTTGCCTTTACTTACTACTACGAAAGTCTGGAAAGCAAAGCGATTAGTCGCAATGTATGCGCGTACGGCCGGTGAAAATGTACCATTTGATTGTGGTAGAATGAATCGATGTCCTCGAGTGGTGTGCTGGCCAGCTCTGGAGGAAAACTGCCATGGAGCCGTACCGGAAGAGGGAGACCTTGTTCCAATGTCGCATCAGGCTGGGGACCTTCATCTTCGTCCTCGTCCTCATACCGAATCTGTGACACATCAAGTTTTATCAGTAATCAATAGCGATTCGCGATGAAACCATCCTGTTTTTGAAACTTCTTTCATGTCAAATATTTTACTATCATCGAAATTATCTGTAAATGTTGATTAAATTCTAGTCGTTTCCCATGTTGTTTCGCGTGTTTTGTAACGGTTAAAGTACTATGTTTCTAGACGCTAATCTAATGTTTAGCATCAATTATGCCCTACAGTTTATCTACCTGGTTTAACTAACTGATACTTGCAACTCACAGTTCATGCGTCCGAATTTTTTATGCGTCTTTAAATATCTCTTTAAGTGATAATAGCAGAATAGTCCTAAACAAAAAATGTCAATTTTTAATTGATAGTATTTTAATCGAACCACATCCAACAGGACCAGTAATCTGTATAAAAATAATTTAAACATAAAAAATATCTGCACCTGTGTAATAGAATAGACAGTTCCAATGTGTATAATGTAAATGTGTCATGTTTAGACTATTACCTTTCAAATTAGTTAAAAGAAAATCAACAGTAAATTCTAGTAAATATGACGACTTTTCTACTGGAGTGCAACATGCAAAAATTATTCAAATTTCATAAAAGTATTCTGTGTAGGAATTTTAATGTTATTACTTATTAAAATGTCGAAAATAAAAATCTAGAATTTACCAATTTTCATCTAAACCGCTTTGAAATTACCTCAACTATTCAATTCTACGGTTTAGTTGAAAACAGAACGATTTTAAAACTAATAAGGAAAAAATTCAGAAAAAAATATTGGAAAGTATTTCATGCAAGTACGTGTAAATAAGTTTTATAGCTAATAGTAAATTAGTAAGTAGTGTAAAAGTGATATAGTATCTAAAAAGTTCTCATAGAAAACTTTACACTCGGCAAAATATACTTATTATAAATAAATCTAAATCTAAAACATTTCAATATAATTTAAAGTCAATCAATCAACTCCATATAATATGTATAGGTATACTTTGTATTGGTTGATCAATATCCAATTTAACTATCTTCTTCGCAAACTAACTAAATAACAGTATTAAAAAATCTATATTAACAGAATTGACCTTAACAATATAATTAATTAATAAATCCACTTGTGAACAATATGACTTGATTCGCATCATGGAAACGTTGAAGGGAAAGTTTAATTGAATTACAGTTTGCTTCAATTTTGTATCCCCCTAATACACTAAAAATAATTACCGAGTGCCAAAGTTTCCTTCTCAATATAAAAATATTAAATACATTTTGCACCCCATATAATTATGTAGGTATAATATACAAAAAGAAAGTAAATACATAAATGCATTAAAAACTAGTAAAGATTTCCCCTTTTTAGCTCACCAGTGTTAGCCTTAATATTTTTATGTCATAATTCGCATAAGTGTGCTAGTGTTGATTAATTGCCATTTAAGAGATTTAAAACTGTTGTGCATAATTGCCTTAATTAAAATATTTCATACTAGCACATACTTTATTCGTATTAACAATCAAAATGCCTAATAATATATTTTTTTGGATAAATCCGCTATAAATTAAATGTACCTAAAGTATAACTTGTATGAGAGAATCCAACCGCGAAATATTTGTTTGTATTGATATTAAAAATGGGCAGTGTTGAATAACTAAATTGATTGAGCATTGCAGTCTACTCGTGTAAGTAAGTAAGTAAGTACAACGGTTAAGTGTTTGGTTTTTCTCTGAGTTTTAAGCAATGCTTCGAATTCAGTCAAAATGCATGTCTAGACAAGCAAGAACAAAGGTAAAGCGTAATAAGTTCAAAAGATGCTACTGACGATATACCGACGATCCCAACGAAAAATTCCATCTAAAATAAAAATGTCATCAAAAACGTACCCGACACCAGGCAATTTCTCTTCAGATGAGATATGTAATATAATATAACACGGTGAGGTGGTTTAGAAAATTCTTTCATTATAACGAAAAAAACTTTGTTAAAGGACCCCAAAAGAAACATATTAATCTAATGAAAAAAAAAAAAAAATCAAAAAAATGCTTCTTTTTTAGAACGGTATAGGTGTTATTTCCGATTACATAATTATTTTAAAACACAATTTTCGTTGGGTGTCTAGATAGAATAAAGAGAAAGGTGGAAAAAGTGAATGAGAGAAAATATATGTCACTGCCATAAAGTAACATGGCGTTTTTGGTTCTGTTTATATTTTGATATATTGTTCATTTAAAATCGTCAGGGGCATTAAGGTGATCTAAAAAGCAACTCTTGATTGAGCGGTTTTACTGGAGAAATCTTACTTCTTTTTTCTTTTTCCTGCGTCCAAAACCGGTCTGCAATAAAGTTCACACATTTTAAGATGAATAAGCACACAACACTGCTGCAATAACTAACTTTATTGAATTTTTTTTTATGTTTGTTGAGATTATTTGCCACTACAAGATCTTTTACACATATCATTCGTTCCGTGAACTTCTAAAATATTCAAAACGCATTGCGTAAATCTTATTGTGACAAACCTTCCTCATCTAATAATTTTGAAAATCGAGAAACAATTACTAACAATCTAATTGCAAAATTAAATTGCTTGATCCCCTACGATAACGATAGAAATTTACTTGCTCTTATAAAACGTTTTAGTTTTACATGAAGTTAAAATATTAACTGTCGTGTAAAACAAACAACCTATTTTTAACGTTATCCGATGATTATCACGAAACAATAAACGAAAGAGGTGAAGAAAAGTAAAAAAAAATTAGATGTGAAATGATTGCGTAAAATGAACCGATTCTTTTATTACAACTGATCATGATCGATTTCTCGTTGATACAGTCCATAAACCCTTAGCAGTCCTGCGAATCTGATAGAGACCCACATGGTGGCATGTTCGATGTAGAATCTATGTTTGTGTGACAATATTGATGATTACATGAAGATTAAATCAGCGGGTACATAAACATGCAATATTTTCAAGCAAACATACAGATTTATGTATAGTTTGAAAAAATACGACGGATAAATGTATTAAATATTCGAATTAAAATGTATAATTTGAATAAAAATACTCCATCGTACATAAAATGCTTCTCGTGTATAATACAATCTTGGAAAATTCGAATTATATCTCGCGTTTCATAAAACTTATTAAGTTGTGTAATTGTACACTCGCTTTGGAAGACATCTCGAGGCAATATTTTCAAAAGTGCTCGAGAACGAAACAAAGTGAATTCTTGTATGAATTATACAAGCACTCGTATTCCCTAGGTGACGAGCTGCTTCCTTTGGAATATCAAAAAAGAGGATAGTGCAACGCTGTATTTACAACAAGAAAATACATTTTAATTCGAATAATAAACACAATTACTATTCTAATTTACATAAACTAATAAAGAAGCGATGAATAGAAGCATTTGCACATTATACTGAAGTGCTATTAAGGTTATTCCTCTACGAATTCTAGACCTTGTGTTTTGTAAAACACGTTCAAACAGGTCGACAAATCGAAAGCTCATTAAAATTAAAAGAGGTCTGATAATCTACTTTGACCTCTTAAATAACAACGAGCACTCAAATTGATTGTTGTCGAATTTTGTTAAGTGGTTTTTAAATTTACTCAATCGACGTTAAATCCAATTAAAATAAGTAGGTATGTAAATATTTGTATTCGCCTATGAAATGAGGATATTTTCAATAATGACTATGGAAATGTTAAAAATTTCGACAAAATGACATGTTTGGTGAGTAAGCGGTTCGATGGGGTAAAAAAACCGTGCGTAACGCGAAATCGTTCCTACCTCTCCCTCAGCTCTTTTCTTTTCGAGTTCCTTCTGTTTGGCATATTCTTCAGCAATTCGAGCCTCGATAGCTGCAAGTGACTCACGTGTGAATGGACGGAATAAACTGCGCTCCTCCTCAGAGAATGAATCAGAGGCGACGGACATGTCTCCTCGCGCCTAGGCCCCCACGATACCCTGAAATTACCCATGCTAACTCATCTGATCCAATTACTCCGGCTGATAAAACGAAGTATAGCTAATTGTTGCCAACTTACCTTGTACCATGGGCGCCCATACAAATGTTTCCCAGGGGGGGCAACGACAACCATGTGTTCTGGAAAATAAAAACGGCCTATAAATACTCGAGTTTCCATTAGAGCGTAGTCGTATATTAGTCGAATTCAGTTCGATATACCGTCCCTGCGTAACAGAAGTTATTAGACTTGATTGCCCTATGTGTACCACACCCTTATAATCCTAATGGGGTTTCACAAGGCGTCACTGAAAAGAACCAACGCGGTTTTTGTTCCCTCCATTCATCAACTCGTTTACTATATATATAGAGAGCGATATTCGCATCCTTCTGTTGCTCGAAGGCTTTGAATGAATTTTTGGTTAACGAGACGTTCGATCGAAATTCATCTAACTAGCTATGAGAAAAAGGAATGTGGGCGCTTTGTCAATAGACCGATTTTGTGGTGAACGAAATTCCGTTTTGTTTAGGCATTCAATCGATATCGATATCAAAATTTTTGCGCAATTAATTTTCTTGGAGGTTTTGAGGTTTTTAAATAAATGCCAAATAAATCTGGAGCAAATAATTTCAAGAAACGCGAAGCGAAATTAAAGTCTCAGTGGGACGTTAACCGAGACTGTAAATTCCAGTTTTAATACTATGTAGCGTATTAATGCCTATTAATTGGGAAAGTTTGAAGGGGTAAGTGAATTAAAGGATATACAACTTCGGAATTCACTTCTACTTTGCCTAGTTGTAAGAGTACATTCAATTTAATAGAGGAATTTTGATATTGAAAGGAGTTTATCATCGGGATTTCGTTTAATTCGATCATCTTTGAGAAGTAAATTTTTGTTAAATCCCATAAAATTTCTACCGCGTCAGTAAACAAACTAAACACGGCCTTTACTGAATTAATAAATCAGTCATTTAATCAGATTAGCGCTAACGAGTCAAATGTTTTGAGTCAATTAAGAGTCAAAAGAAATAAATTTCAGTCCCTTTAGAGTGGCGACCGGGCTTGTAACAGTTGTTAAAACACACGATGAATATTTAAATAGACTCCACTATCGATTCCTTCATGTGTGTAAATAGGGTTAAATCGAGTATGGTATTTTACCGCATGTTACTAAAATACCCATAAAACTCGCTAAAGTAGAGCGATTATTTTTTTTTCTTTTCCACTACCTTAAAATATTGCCTACATTAAATACAACGGGAAACGCTGCAATTTTCCCACAGACATATTATTTATTTTTTTCATTCATCCCATTATTTTTCCATTATTAAGCCTTCGTTAATGTATACGTAGGTAGGTACTGAAATAAAAATCAAATATTCCAACTAAACACCAACTAGTGTGATCAATAAACCATTCTATTTAAAGATATTGGTTTTTCATACGAGCTAATGAGGGTGATGTACTCAACAATAACTGCAGAGTGATCCGAAAATCGATACTTCCAGGTAAAAATAAATCTACAGTTTTCCAGCCAACAGTGGTCCTCAGCCTGTAGAATTTTGTACATATTTCGACACATTCTTACACAATTTATCCTTAGGTAAGAGCAATCAACATCTATTTTTGGACATCAATCGTTTCAAAAAATATTATCATGTAAATCACATTATTTATTTATCGGTAAATTCGATTATTCGATGCATAGATTAGATTGTAAATATTTGATAAAAAACAGAATATTCAAAGGAAAATGACTGTCGTCACAATAATACGTTAATAATTCCTTAGTTTCTTCTAATAGACATACATAAATATATACATGAGATTTAAAATTACAAATTAAATGCCAGCTCATTCATCCGATAAAGTGGAAATAAAATAGCAAGATAATAATAATGCTGAAACCTTATCTGAAGCGAAGCACAAAGGATATCCGTGCAACGGAAAAATCCGGCAATTATTTTCGAGTATGTCGGGAGTTTTCATTAAATTCGATATTCCAAGGGCAGATACATCCTCTGAAAGTGAACGGTGAATGAACAGAATCATGAATGAATTTATTTTACGTAACCTCATCATCCCTTTATTGCGGTAAAGACGTCGAGGATTTTGTTTTCTCTGTAAATAATACGCCTGTTCGTTCTGGTACGAGTTAATTTTGTAACTTCAGAACTTTCTGTTTATTGAAATCGATACAAGCACTGGAAAATTCGTTGTGGGATATTTACGACCTTGTGCCAAGCCACTGGGTATAAATGGAAAATTACTTATTATGTTGTTAGGAAAATGACGATTTTTTAAAGGACGCATGTAAAATGCTGCATTACGTATTTTCTAATACCCTAAGTACACAGGGGAATTAAACACTTTGGTTAAATTTGTACGGGATAATTATATGCAATTTACCTGAGACAGTTTTATGTTAATTGTGATGTTTATTTATGCGGAAAGGAAATTGGTTTGGATATAATAAAAGCACGCAATTTACAAGGATTGAAATGGTCTCTTTTTAAAATTAACTGCTACAGCAGATGCTCTAATAGCAAATTTAGGATGTTTAAAATATGAGGTACAAGTCGAAAGTTTTGTACAACCACTTCCTCTAAGTATCCCATAAATCCTGCCCACGTTGAAAATTATATTTATGCTCATAGAAGAATATAAATTATTTACCTCAAACTAAACTAAAATATATCTACCTACCTACTCCTACTTCGCATTCCCTCCTTCGTAAATCTTTTTTTATCCGCGTTCAATGGCTTTATACGAGCATTTTCAATTTATCCCCATAAAGAAATAAAAATTTTCAACCGAACCACAAGAAATATAAGCTGATGCCTAACAAATGAGACATCGACAAAAACCCATTAACGAAAATAAACCCAAGTTTTTCACCAAGAAAAACATTCATCGGAAAATTCTCCCCCGAGCCGAACGAACAACGAAAGTAGTTTTCCTGGAAGACCAACAAAAATAAACGCTCGAACTCTCTCCAGCAGAAACCTAATACTCAACAGACAAAACCAGTGACCTAGGCAATGTTAAAGATGACGTTGCGATGAGAGGAGGCGGGTTTGAGCGTTTGAGCAGTATCGAACCCCAGCGCATGACACCACACCACGTTGTTTGAGGCGCGGCATTGTCAACCCCTGCACATTGTGCAATACATTCTCTAAAGAGCTCTATCCTCAAATACCATATCATCGATATTAACTAATTGTAATTAGATAAGTGAAACTCGATGTAACGTAGGAACAATCCTATTCCGTAATTAATTACAGAGGTAGTTACAGAATTTATGCAAGCAAATTAGAAACTCCCCGAATCTGCGGTAGCCGGTAAAAGATCCTAATCACTCCCGAAACTAGTTGATAACCTCACGCGAACCTCAACCTGCGACAATCTAAAAATAGCTTCTGGGATAGAAGAATGAACAGCATTTAACAAATGTTACCGTTTATCGTTTAATCTAAAATATACAGCAGACGATTCGTAGAACATAATATTCGTTTCGGTTGGAGTTTTTATCACCGGCTCGTCTTCGTCTCGCACAATTCGGAATCGATATCGCAGGGGAAAGAACAAAAACGTTGTTGCCAAGCACCTGATCTACATCGGATGCATCCGAGAAATGTTGAAGGAAATTAAGCAATTAAAAAAACTGATAAAATCGCCCAGAGAAGCGCACAATTTAATTAGGATATGCGTTTTCTATTGTATTATAAACTAATAATAGTGTCTATCGGGAGATGTAATAGGTATACACGGATACCCGGATACCATGGATACTCCGGATACACGGATAACATGATAAAATGGATCGATTCTAATGAAGCTTCATCAAAATGTTTAGCACGCCTATGGAACCATGTGTTTATTTTGTTATTAATACAGAGCAATTTAATGAGCAGCCTCTCTATATAGCTATTATAGATGCAAATTCTGCAATCGATATAGCTAGGAAAGTTATTTCCGACATATAACCAGGTGACTATCAACGTGGGCAGATATTTTCCATAAGCCGCCGAGTTTTCCATCGCCATGTTTATCAAGAATATTTCGGATTTTCTCCGCTCTCGTCTTTTCCTTTCAAGGATGGTAAATATTTAACTATAAATGGCTTTATAATGTTTCTGTAAACTTGCCCTTGACAATTTACGTGTGCAGAGGAATAATCGATTACCAACAACTTCATTTTTTTTCAGTCATTAATTTTATCAACATACATATAAGTAATAACTTCCGTGTTACACCCTTCTAATAATTACTGGCTATAGCAAATAATTTGTGGTTAATTATGTGGTAAATGGCGCCTTATTTTTGCTACTGAAACCTCCAAGTTCATGTATTTATGCATACATAATTTACCTCGTATACAGACGAACAATATTCAGGATAATGATTGAATTAATTAAACAAAACTGACCCAGCTGGCAGGAGGCTAAATTAAATTCCTCGGTCTGATATGATCGAATTTTCATTATACTACACGGTATTGTTTAATAAAATTCTTGTTTGCTCAGTAATTAAAAGCCGCGCTTTCGACATAGTTCCAAATAACGTGCGAATATATTGCACGGTCCACAACCCAGTTAATTAAATTTAAAAGCAACTTCATGTCGATCTCGATATTTAATGAGGAAGTTATCGTTAATCTATATAGATTAAAATGCAGTTATAGATTGCGGTGTTACCTATACATGAGCCGAAAGGGTGGCCTTGTTGATTTTCCTCACCCTATAATAATGAATGAATTTATGGCTTGTGCGATTTCTGTTGGTTTCTAATTTTCATTTAGTGTTGCTTTCGGTGCTAAATTAAACTTAAAAATAGAGCATGCGATTTAATAAATTATGTATCGTTACTTACAAGGTATCAAAGAGGATTATTTGAAGTTCCATAAACATAACTAACCTGAAAGAAAATGAAAACGTTAGAATACTTATAACGAATTTATATATAATTAAATTATACAATTACATGCAGGATGAGTTTATTTAAAGCGACTTCGAGTTTCGAGTTGCAATGTAATTACCAATATTTATGCGACTCACAGGTTATCATTATGTTTGTATTCACCATTGAATGATTGTGTATTTACATCAGCTATTAATTTAGTTCAGTTTAAATTCTACACTTAAATGTGGATGTACTATAATAAGGCATTATATTTATTTAATTTATAATTAGCTGGATAAGTAATAAAATTTGAAATTTTGGTGAATATATTTGAAATTTTGGTGAACTTATTTGAAATTTTGGTGGACGAATTTAAAATTTTTGGCGAATTTAGACCAATTTATACATCGTTTTGCATGTGGAAATCAGTTCTATCGTATCGAAATAGAATCGATTAGAACAACTGTAGAAATGAATCGATACTGCATCAAAATTTTAATGAAATAATTCAAATTTCAATATTTGCAGAAGGTCACAGTGTCACTGTTTTATCGATTACTGCATTTTTTAAATAAGTATGTACGAGTATATGTACCTGCAATTGTAAAGACTCGCGTTTTTAGTTGTCAAACAACAGACTTTATTGTACAATACAATAAGAGCGTTTGTATAACAGCGACAGAGGAAACTGAAAATGCTCGACAGTCAACATTCAAAATACACCGAACACACCGTTTGATATCTTTTGTGTAAGATATAAAAAAATAATAGAGTTAGAGGAATGTGAACAGAATAATATTAGTATTATAACTGTAAAAGGCTTGCGTGATGTGACTGTCGAGCAACAACTCTCCTAGGACACTAATTCTTTTCCTTGACCCTTATTTTTTACATTCGAGGATTCCTGTCGAAGGTAAAAAAAGTCACAATGTGATGGTGGAAATAGTATAATAAAACAATAACAATCAAACTCGAAAATATAAAAGGAGCGAATCCCTTTTTAACATGAATCCTTCTATAAAATAATCCTGATATAAAGCCAATGTTAAGTCGTCGACCGAAAGCTTTTAAAACGTCACCGATAATTACAATTAGGACCGATCCAGTGGACAAACTTTCCCTGAAACCACCACTTTATACCTCTCAAGAATAGAAATCAAATTACCATCTTAGTATTCCAGATTCCAGTAAAAAATTAATAATAAATAATTAATACAAACACAAAAAAGTGTTTGGATTAGAAATTATATTATATTGACATCAATTTATTTCTCAATTACTCTCTTGCAGAGTCAATGGAATTAAATTGGCCTCTCCAATTTCGGAGACTAATTTAAATTAGAATTTGTTTCGAAACATTAATTAAAACCAAATTTGGTTAATTGAAATTTGATCCGGAACTTGATAAAAAAATTAGTGGCATTATAAATGGTTACTTTAACTCAACATTAATCCAAAATGGAAAAAATTAATTCATACTCTGAATAATTTTTCATTACAATTACCAGTGATCAATACTTCTATACAATTCTATACACGCATACTTTATTTTAAAGGTTATTTTTGGTTACGTTCAATAAGAAGTGTGGCATTTTGACTTACACAAGGTCCAAAATAATACAAACTGAAAGATCATTGCCACTTGAATATTTTATTACAAAATTCCTTCACTTTTTTCGTTTAATAGGTCAAATTATCAACCATCAATCATTAAATTTTACTGCTAACAAAATCATTTTTCGAACAAAGGAGAAAAAAAGTACAAGGATTTATTTCAGTCGGCCGACTGTCATGTTCAAAATATAATCCTCGGCACTTCCTATATAGAAAGTTTATTAATTTCACAACAAACGGGAGAATTATATTCCGAATTCGCGGAATTTGCACGCTTCACTCGAATACAGATGGTGCAAATAAACAAACAAAATTTAATTTCCAGCGGGGATATAGAATAAAAGGTATTCCAGCATGGCAATAATTTAAGGTATTTTAAAGGTATACACAACGGCGCGTTTTAATTCCGATCACGTATCCAATGACCCTGCATTATTTCCCAAGCATTTCACTTCAATTTTAAATTCATCAATTTTCATCCCAATAGGGATTTATTGTATCAACAAAGCAAACCAACGAATACCCAGACATTATTCTTATTAAAATTATTCATAGCAATTTTTTTCAGGGAAAATATGAAATAAAAACGTACCTAATTGCAATACCTACTGAATAACCTAAATATTCTTAGTAAATAGAAAAAAAGCAAGACTCGTTATCGAAAATATTCCTTTTTGAGAAATGAAAATTGAATTGTATGTATATAACTTTTAAGAACGCCATTCAGTAAAATATTTGCTTGGCTTCCCTAATTCCGATAATTCTCCTTTTGAAAAATATACTTTCCGGAGAAGAATCCCTTTGAAAAAAGTTTTCCTTCGGATAATTTTCGAGCGGAAAAAGTATTCTCGAACATCTTTATAGATTAGTTCAACACAAACGTCGAAAATTATTTACGCATTTCAAAAGAAATTAGCGAGTATAAGAAAAGATCGGGGCAAGAGATACCTTGCAAAATGGGGATTATTTATACGTATTGAATAGCTAATTTAATCCAGCGAATAATAAGTTAATTGCCATGTTGTTTGGTGCATGTAGGTATATCTTGCACAGGGTAAACAACATTAGGATTTTTTTACAGAAAACAAGCCGTGTAATTAAAATCAACGTTCCTTTCAGAGAAGCTGAATCCTACGGTTCTTATGGGAGCAATCAAATTTAATTTTGATAGAACCCTCGTTATACGACCAATTTTATCCTCGTACTTCGTTCCAACATCCTTTTTTGCCAATTTAATACTATTGAGAATACATCAGGGAAGAATTCGGAACCCCTAATTATGAATAATTTTCCCTTTTTACGACTACTTGATAGTCTTCTTATAGCGTCTATAAACACTATTTTTAATGAAACATCAATAAATTATTCCAAATTAATCCACTACTTACTGAATTCGAAAATGAGAAACCACACATTTCGAAAACGAGTCATTACACGATTTTACTACACACTTATCGCACAGTTGGAATTATTTCAAAAGCAATGGCGTGAATTTAAAGGAAAAGAATTCATTCTACGAGAACACATTACTCCGGCGAGCGTATTTTCAGCTGTATTTTCCGCGACGCGTATTCTATCCCGGAATGTTTCACTGCACTGGATGACCTGTTCATAGCGCAACGCCAGAAAACTGGATCTATCACACCGGATGTGTGCTCGCGTACAGGGTGTAACGGGGAATAAACGTCGAGCGCCTCGTCCGCAAGCGCTTCCGCAAGATTTTCCGAATTTTCTCTTTTCCGATTCACCTCCCTTCGCTCGCCGGAGTAACGGTTTTGATCGCAACTAATTACTAATTACATTACCAATCGAGTTTATGAAATTAACTGAAATATGTTTGCTACTTATAGCGAATATTTTTTTAATAAAAATTTCTTGTGCTTAAGAAAATTTGATAAAATACAATAAGCATTGTTATTTGGTGTACACGCACTAAAATCTCTACTCTTAATTGAATGGTATTCAATTTGTGTATAATGAAATTTCATTACCGTAAGGGAGAAGTTAAGACAAGAGATCTTCGAGCACACGAGCTGGGAATAATGCCCCATTGATAAAATCTTTTGAAACGAACGTTTACGAACAGGAATCTTAGTTGACAATGGACTGTGTTCTTGTTCTTGTATAAATTCGTTGGGGAAATTTAGAGAATTTTTGTCAGTTTTGTTTATTGCTATGCCATTGGCGACTTTCCAGTAAAAACTAAAAACAGGAAGATTTTTTTGTGGAAAATTTATGGGTTTAATTAAACGAAAAGTTCAATAACGACGTGTTTTTTTTTTCTATAAGCAAGAAATAAATAGTGCTTTAATGGACAATCTATAAAGCTTTATGTTCTTGGCATTTCGTTGAAAAGAGACCAAGAATACAATTACAGCAAGGAATCAGAGCGGATTTACTGCAAGGTTATAATAATTCTTGATCTGTTACGACAATAACTTAAATGATTTTTTTAAAAATTGGTTACTCAATTTCTGACATAAAATATAACGTATTTGTGGAATTAAATAAACAACATCTAAAAAATAACAGTCACGAAATGCCATTTATATGTCGAGCAAACTTTTAGCAACACCCGTCAGAACAGAACACGTTAGGAATAAATACATACAAAATTTTGTAATTAATTTGATGTAGCAGAAATTCGTCAGTTTCAATTTAAACTCGACGAGCTGATTAAATCCGTAAATTTAGTTCGAATTTGAAATTAGTCCAGCTCAAACTCCCGATCCATGAATGAATGAAGTGTAAAATTAGAATGACATGAGTTGATAATTGAATTATTTGTGATGTAACCGAGGCGCTAATAGAATTATTAGTTATTGCATGAAATAAACATACCGTTGATGAAAGTGAAAATGCCAGTAAACAACTTTCACGGACGAAAACCATCACATAACACATAACCAAAATGATTTTTCCCGACTACAGAAGACATATCTGGGTATACATTAGCAGTAACCAACTGTCACTAGAAACTGAAAGTAATTGGCTAAGCAGAACCCACCTGCATTGAGGTCTGACGGAGTATTCACATGGCATTGAAGTATGCCTAACCGATATTCGATAACAAACGGCAAAATCGAGCCTGAAAGTTGCACGAATACCGAGCACAGGTCAATATCAGGCAGATTATTTAACAATATATCGAAATGCACCGCAGAGATGGCGAGAATAAGCTTTAGAAAAAGTTCAATCGTAGATTTAGACTGCGTTGTGAACGAGCCTTACACCTTACTCTCATGCGACAAAATCGATCGATACCTTATGACAGAAACCCACAAATGCCTTTTATTCCTAAATTATACATCGAATATAAGCAATACTTACGAGGAAATCATTTACACCCAACATATATTCCCGGTTTATCATGTAGACTTCCACTGGCTATTCTATCGTACTCGAATCTTCTCCAGAAGTTTCACGGGCAATGGCGGCCAGCAGGAAAACCGCACATGCAGCGCGCCACTCTTGCACATACACTTTACGCTCTTTTATTTGAATTTTACTCGACCACTCGGATATCGTTTAGTTTTTTTTTAGAAATAAATACTGCTCTATTTAGTTTGGGCCAAGTGATGTAGGTAGAAAACTAAATTTTTCTCTCTAACCCAACCAAAAAGGTTAATAATGTACCAGTTATTTCTGTTGTGGTTGTTGTGGTAAAACAATAAATTGTTTATATTTCACGTTGGCTTTGGTATAAACGTTTGTGGTTTCCTGCACACTGTTAGAATTCTTGTATGTAGAGGTTAAGGATAGGATGGAGAAAGCGCAAGTTCAGCGAGCACGTGTTTTGCAGAAGGCGACTGCGTCAAATTCGTGAATGATACAATCAAACCTTATTATTCGCCTCTAACCACATCTTGGGAGACATACTGGCGCTCGTGACGTCATCGAATTTAGTGGTGTTGCGGAAAGCATCTCCATAGCGACTTTACTCCTGCCGTGTGCCGTGTAATACAGTTGCTGCAAACTCCAATCTGTCAACGATTTAGATCAATAAGGCGGCCCTCAACGTGCAACGGAGCCGCGGTTAGAGCGCTCCTGCCCGTCGACTGGCTCTATCGCAACTAGCCGGAGCGATAGAACGAAAACGAACGCGGAATTCGATATGTATCCGTTTCAATTTCGACTAACCGCCGTTTCCCCATTCATCGGTCGCCGTCAACACGTTCACTGCACCGCCCCAATATCCGCAAATTTTATATACGAATTGAAAAAAAACTATACTAAAGGCCGATTAGAATTGTGTTACTAAATACACTTTTGACGTTTTATTATTTTTGACAGGCGTTTGACGTGAAAATTGACAGGTCGCTACAAATGTCAATTTAATTGTTGGCCAACTAACTATTCGAAATAAATACTTGTTTTTTTTTTAATAAAATTTAATAAACGTTTGATAAAAGCAATTTCAAACAAAATAAGTATTTATTGATTACTTTATAAACATGTAATAAATAAGTTCGTAAATTTTTGACATATTGTTTGACAAGCGACTGTCATGAAAGTTGGAGTCCCCACAGAATGTTTCAGCAATTCATGGCCAACTAACTACTTGAAAAAAAACTTATTTTTTAAATAAATCTTAATAAACCCATAATTAAAACAAATTCAAACAAAATTTAAGAAAACATTTAATGATTTTTACTTTTAAAACAAGTAATAAATAAGTTCGTAAGTATATTTTTGACATACTTATTATTATTTGACAAGCTATTATCATAAAAGTTTCATAGTTCAAAGTTATTCAAAAATAAATTCATAGCCAACTTATTAAAAAATACTTTAATGCAAACAAATTTAATAAGTTTAAACCAGTAAAC
The DNA here is from genome assembly GCA_918026865.1 of Phyllotreta striolata. NCBI lineage: Eukaryota > Metazoa > Arthropoda > Insecta > Coleoptera > Chrysomelidae > Phyllotreta > Phyllotreta striolata. Next base: position 3,548,835 of record OU900103.1, read on the forward strand.
TCTAGCATGTATTATATCAAGAAATTTAATAAAATCTCTTTCAAAAAGTTACGTCAAAGGAAAGAACTGAGTATACCGTATACTTAACTATAACTATAGGTATCTACCTATAGTTTAATTAGAAAGCAACGCAAAATAGAAAAAAGTGGCCGATGTGAAAATAAAAAATTGATCAAAGTCGTTTCGCTCGAGTTTATTGAAATTGCCCTGTAAAAGTTCTCATTTAAAATACGCACTGCAGTAAAGGAGCTTTATACGCCGCGAGTTTCAGAAAAAACCAGGTCATGAATTTAATATTGAAAAATACACATAAACAGGAAGGATCGAAATTATTTAGTTTGTTCCTGTCGCAATGTACAGGGCGTCGTTATTTCTTACAAGATGACAGTGAATCGGGAAATGTCGCATTAAATTCCAGCCGGTGCTATGCAACTCAATTTTATGAAAGCTTTGAAATATTAGATTCGACGTATAGCAACAAAAAACTCATTAACTTGAAAGCACCAACCCTTGTATGTTTATGAGCTATCAATCCCCCGTAAAGTTCCTTCAATTTCAATATTTGTCACTTCTATACATATACAGAAAAAATTGATATATCGCAGGAATGTCCCCGTAAATAAATGGGTTACTACACTAAAAAACCACCTGCATAATATATTATTCTTCATCTATCAAATCACATGTGGAGAAAAAAAATGTAAATACCTTGTACCTACAAAACTCTCAATCGAATAATAAAACAAAGAAAAGTTATTTTATATGTCAGTTTATTGTACATACAGAGTAAACAATGTAAAAATTTAACAATGAAATATCTATGTAGATCACAACATGAATTAGTAAGCTCAGTGTGCTGTCCTGATGTATTTTCACAAAATATTTTGACACTTGTTGTCAATTAACAGTTTTTCGTCATCAAAAATAGGCCAGTATAATACAATTCTTTTACAGGGTTCAACTCGAATAACTGTAGAGTTACCAGAAATTCGAACCAAATAGAATAATCGTAACGCAGATTTTCGTTTTTTCAGTTGACATTTCTTAATAAATTCCGATTGGATTGGTTGTAATCGGCCGAAATAAAAACTGTAAAGGTCGTTATTGTCATTAATTTTACGGAATATTTTCTTATCGTTAGCGGAAGACTATAAAAAAACTCAGGACCAATTTTATTTCTAGAAATAATGCCATATTTTGGACAATATATAACTCAAAAAAGCTAGTCACGTAGTTTATTACCCTGGACAATCGTTTAATTTTATTAGAGTGTTTAATTTAACGAGGGTGGATTATTTTACAAGATTGACAGACAAGATACACAGACAGAGACAGTATATGAGGATGCAACCTGAAACTTCTCGGTTAAAAATAACCTGTGGGTTTGAAGTAAGTAACCTTTTCTTGTAGTTTTCATAGGCGTACCATGCTAAAATTAATATAATTTTTTATGGTATGAAAAACTTGCAAAGTAACTATGCATTCATTTCAAAAATATTTTAAACTAACGGTGTTATATGAATTAAGTAAAAAAATGACTAGTAACATTTCGCATAGTTTCTCTCTAAGAGTTCAGACATTCATAGATATTTTAAATAATAGTAAACCCAATAAAAGCAATAAAAATAGTAAAATATTATAATTGTAAGTACCTACAAGGAATGTTAAATAATTACCATTAGCTTGGCAAAAAAATTTGTAAAGTTTGTTAAAGAACTTCCTGGAGGACGACTACAAGTCTCTCTAGAAATGACTGTATAAACTTTGATTTATTTAAAAGTATTTGGAATGTTGAAATCATAAAATTTGTTAAAAATAAAATAATATAAAAAATAATTTAGGTATTATATTAATTTAAAATTTTATGAATGCCTTCGGAAATATTGAAGTATTATAAGTATAGAGGAAGTAAAGAAAACAGTAAAATACCAATAAACTACCGCTAAGTAATAATTGTGGCCCACATAATATTTTATTGCATAGAACATCAACAATACTTTTTTACTTGCTAATTGCAATATTTTTGGTAATAACAAATAACAATACACCCAAAAACAAAAACGTTCTAACACTGTACCTAGAATTAGTTAAATGTGAGCCAAAAACTAATGCTGCAACTAATTTCTCATCTAATTCTATAATATTACGCTACTAAGGGGTAAATGTATCATCTTTCTACTAAAGTTAATAAACAAACTTGTTTCTACTAAAAACATCAACGAATAAAACCGACGCTGGTTTGTTCATAAAATTATTTGCTAGTTTTTTTATCCGAATAAAAAATGTTCTGTATTAAAAAAAATAATTAATTTTATGCAAAAACCATGTCGGTGAATGTTACAACTACCAAATGAATACGGACCTAGACGCTATTCTAGTATAATAGTAGGTATGCGACACTTGTTCTCGTATACCTTTTAGGCATATTGTTTCTCAGCCAAAGCTTCAATCAAATAGGTATTCTCATTATTTAAATTCTCAGTCTTTCGATTTAATCCGAGGCCAATTTTAGAAAATAATAACGAATGAAACAATAGATTAAAGCACTTTTCAAAAAATAAATATTTTACTACATAAAAATATTTACGAATCACCTGCCTTTCCTTTTGGTGTTTTTTTTTATACAATATTATTCAATTGTTGGCCAAAGACTAATTAGGTATAGTGAAGTAGTGTACTTACTCTTCAATTCATTAACAATGAGACTCTTATAGTAGTAACACAATCGTTAGGAAGTACGAATTAGTACTATTTTTATTACCAAACACCTAATTATTATTATAAACACTATACCTAATTGTTACAGAGCTATTAGTAACTACGGCATATTTCTAAAGTGGGCCTCTACCATTGGCTACAATTTAGTATTCATAATATTACCTTCATTTCTCTTTAGGCTTCTTTTCGGGAAAATTTCAAACATTGCCAAATCCCGAACCAATTTACGAGTATATGTTATGCGAACTCCTGTAGACTTGCTTCAGCGAAGCCGAGTGATCCTCCAAATTTTTCTTCAAATTAACGATCGTGTTCAGTAAGACCTGTTGCCTCAAATTCTCGCTGCTGCTCGTGCATTCCTTGAGGAACCCGGCCTCTTCGGTAGCCGCGTTCGCGGCGCCCCCCCTGCCGCAGAAGGTCTTGTGATTGGCGTTTGCGAAGTAAACCTTCCTGCGAACAGGCTCGCTCTGGGGACAGCCGGTGGTGAAATTGTACCTTCGAGGCGCCTCGTCGGAGTCTGAGCTGGAATCGACGTGACGCCGGCTCAGCTTCCTCCTGTGCTTAGGGCTCATCCGAGTCCCTTCCGAATGCTTCTCCTTGCGGTTGTGGGCCTCCTCGTTTTGCTTCCAGCTCGGTAGAGGAGTCTTGTAAACAGGCGCTTGCTGCAACTCCCATTCCTTTCTAGCCAGCACCGGCGAGTTGCTGATGATAAATTTAGTGATATGGTTCTTTTTAGGGCTAAAGCGCGGACAATTGTAAGCGTTATTGGACGGAATTTTTGAAATAAACGGGTTCGTCATCACTTTGTCCTCTGTCATAGATGGAAGGTTTTTGTTAGCGAATATCTCCGGTTTGGCACATTCAGTGATCCGCAGGAGTTCTACTCTCTTATTCGCAGGACCGGGGACCCTTCGCGGCGACAGACCGTTGCTTTTCATTGCCCTAAGTATTTGCTCGGCCTCTGTGATCAGTTCCCTGTATTTCAAATCGGCTTCTTTATCCCTTTTGTCTAAGGTAGTGATTGGATCACGATAAAGGCCTACAGAATTCGACCGTTTTCTTAAACAATCTTCTAGTGCTAATTTAGATATCGGTTTACAATTGGCACGTCGGACGGAAACAGGAGTAGCCCCGGCACTTTTAGAACCATCTACATACGTATTCGCGCGTTTCTCTTTCTCAATCAACTTGGAATGTTTCTTTTTACTCGAGCAGGATTTCCGCTTCTTATCGCTGACTTTGTTACTCCTACGCTGCGTCCTCCTTCTGGAAGACCTCTTCCTTTGCATGTCGTAAGCGTAGTAAGAACAATGTCCTGTGTTCAGTTCGTTCCTGGCCTCGAATTCCAAGAAAGAACCGTTATCTATGAAATCCAAATCGCCGTCGAAGTGCTCGTCTTCGTCCCCGCCATCTTGGCCTGTGTCTATGTCCGTTTCGCAATCGGTGGGATCGCTGTCGCTCAAAATGTCCGTTTCTTTCTCGTAAACGTAACTTTCATCGTATTTACCCATCATTTCGTTCAGCGTGCAATCCTCGTCGCTGACTGATTTCGGTCTCGGCACTTCCTGCTGGATGCTCGTGGCGCTCAACGAAGAACTCGATGATGTTGAAAGCGACCTTCGTCTGCTTGGAGCAGGGCTGAGGAATCGGCGAAGTTTCCTGTAGATTTAAAAAAAATTAATCGATAATCGTGAAATTGTTGTTGATTAACTCACGGGCTGTCTTTAGCAGACTTGACGGTAAGGGAAGCCTTCTTGAGATCGTGTTTTACAGGACTCGGGCTCAGAGTACTTCCCGGGAGCCATGGATTCGTCCTGATTCTGTTCCTTTGCCTCGGTGAAGTGACTCCCAAAGCGGGACTGAGGTTTACTATGAGTTTCTCGTTGATTCTAGTAGGAGGAGGTGCAGGAAACTTCGGTTCTTCCAATTCTCGTTTCTGTTGGTATTTTTTTTTTATTTTTTAATAGCAGTCTGACATGCAGATGCGACGTATCAAATTTTCCAAACACCAAACGTGTAAATAATAATACTAACACGTGTTTAACTTCAAGCTATATACATTTTTGTACGCTACATAATTTACAAAACGAAATAAACAGTTGAGAAATATAAAAGTGTTCGGTCACTTATATAAAGAATTCTTAGGCAACAAGCATTAGTAAATATCTAAATATATGATGGATTTTGAAAAGTAATTCAAAAATTCCTGCATGAAATTAGTGCATCTGTACTAGTTACGCTCATGCGTGCATTCGAAATAAAATTATGAAAGTGGCGTAACAATATAGCGAAAATCTAAAAATAATATATCTCAACTCAACTGGGCGAAATGTCGATACAAACCTTGAAAATGGGAGTTCGATGATCTTTAAGAAGATTTGGTACGAGTTTAGCGGAATCCGGTATATACGAATTGTGAGCGGTTTTGTTGCTTGGATTGTTCGAATTCTGAATGGGATTCAAAACGGCGACGCGCGGATGGCATATATCTAAAAAAAAGTACTGTAAACGAATCGCGTTCAATGCGAAACATTAACGAGTATTACCTGTAGACTTCGATGTGTTCAACAGATTTTCTGGCGGTGCTCCCGGGGAAGTGCCGTCTGTGGAGTACCCGGTAGAGTAAGCGGATTCGGGAGACGACAAGTTGTTTGCAGAGTATCTAGAATTCGACACACCCGATCCTCCAGATTGGCTCTCTTTCATTAACTGCGTCTTAACTTCTCGTTCATTTTCCTGCGGACAAAAGCAATAGTCAAAAAAATTTAATCTGGAATTATTGGTAGAATGGGAATTTATCGGTTGAATGGCTTTATTGGATTATCTAAACCATCCCTCGCATAAAACAATGCAGCCTCTCTAATGCAGCGTTGCCGGTAAGAGTACATTGTTAAAAGTACTTCTTTAATTAATTTATATAATGTAGTTGGGTAGGTACAATTTATAGAATAGGTACGTAGTATTTTTTTTAATTTGTTTAAGTAGTGATGAAAATATCTTCGCGCTACTTTCATTATCACGCACGCACATATAGCCGGTGCAATTTTCATAACAGTAAGCTTATAATACCCCATTATATTAACATAATCCCTATGAAAATACGGCCGCTATATACGCGCTAAATCTCGCCGTTATTAAATTACACCCTAATTTCTATGCGTCTACATAGGAAGTAACGCCCTAACAACGGTAATGGAACGAGTTTCCGTTATTATGCATTTTTATTTACACAATATCAGTTTTCGTCTTAAGTTACGTTCCGCCGCTTTTACTCAGAGTCTCAAGTTCTAATACTGGCATAAGAGAATACAACTTTTTTAATAAAAACTCCGGTGAAAGTTTCTTTTATAGGTACGAGTTTACTCGGGTAATTTGTATTTATGCAGATTAGGCGAAAAAATTAATACAAACGCAATCACTCTTTGGCGAATATTTTGGAAATATGCAAATACTTATTTACTCGTAAATTAATAAAACAGGTATTTGTGTACGTATTTTTTGAATTATATGTTGTATAATTTTGAAATTATAGAGGAACAATTCATAAAATATTTAAACAAATAAATAAAAAAAAACTGCTAGAGAAATTTAAAACTACTAACCTTATATTCATCAAAAACAGTAGGGCAATTAGTGTCCCATTTAACAGTATTTTTGTGCCCGAATAAAATATTGCCCTTTCCCGGCTTTTCTTTCCGGTGCTGCTTTTTCCTGGACCTAACGGCTTCCATCCACGACCGTAATTTGCTCCCAAACATTTTCCTCTGCGAGACAAAAAAAAACATTATTGCAGATTCCCTAGAGTAAAACAGCAAAACAATTTCAAATTCGACACAAACAAACATACCTTCCTATTCGTTACATTCTAAACGACGAACTTATAAATTATAGGCGGAATGCCGGAGTAAATACGACACTTTTAACGCATATAATTTAATGCTTTCCATCGTTAGCGGGCGTTAAATGGGCACAATCACAAGATACTGCTTTTACTGTAGCCAGGAGCATCGGTAAACGTCAATGTCGCAACTGTGCGACCGACGCCGGCGTCGGCGCCGTGGCGCTTTTAATACCGAGCGTTTAACCCGCTTAAAGCACAATGAATATTCTACTGTGCGGCCAGATTTTTACCCCAACCGTTTTAGTGCAATTACCTGCTGTATGTGCAGCAAAAGGACCACAAACTTCGCGAGGAATTTAATTAAATTCCTGCTTTATTAAGAATCACCTGGAAGACTGCGACGCTACGTAGTTATTACACAATTCTCGATAAATATTTTAATAAATTTAGCATTTTAATGAGTATTTTATTTAACGATCATTTCGATCCCGTTATCTGCATTTCTAATGAAAATCTTGTCCATAAAAACACGGACTATGGATCCCTTTTTAAATTATTCAAATAATTCGTGTGGAAAATCGAATGTCTGACCTATTAAATCAGGCCGCTCAACTGCTCCAGTAAGCAGGGAACCGATTTGTTCGTTCAATTAGAGGAATTTATTTCGGGATCAATCCTCATCAAACATTGATTTTCGCCGCGACAGAATGCAATGCGAAGAGGCGAATTTGGCGGATTTAACCGGGAAATGCGGGAACCGTTCGAACGGGACGCGCAGCAGGATAACAGGAACTTGAAAGAGTTGATTTAATTGTACATCAATTTACTTAATTCGTAGTATTTGAATGACAGGTAAAAATGAAACTGTCAATGGTTGACGTTTGGAGGAAGTTGAGGATAAACTTCCGGTAATACACAGCACACTTGAAAGTAACTATTATTCCGATGTAATTAATAATAAATGAAATAAACCGTTGATATGGATATTTTTGATTCGAACTTCTTGTCAGGCAACCCGTTTAACAAAAAACGAAAATTATTTGAAACGATTACGAAAAAAGGACAGCTGTATAAAAGCCGTGTCGTGATTGGTGGATAATTTTTTGCTCTGTTGATTTTGACGTTGACTGCATCGTGGAAGCATGTGCCGTGTCAACCTAACCTCATTTAAAAGTTTATAGCATATTTAGCACGGTATCTGTTCAAAAAAAATGGCAACAGTCGACAAAAATAAATTTACGGATCTGAAAAAATTCATCAAAGAAGAACCAGGGAGTATCCAAAGACTGCAATCTATAAAATTACCTCGTGATTTGAATCTAGGGCTTCCAAAACAAACGAAAAAAGTGTTCGTGCCTAATTTAAATGCTGTTAGAAACAGAGATAAACCTAAAGAGTAAGCAGTGTTAAATATGTGGCATCGAGATAATGCATTTGTATTTTTGATTTCGCAGATTTAATAACCGCAATGACAAGAACGTCAAAAAATTCAAGGATCGTAAGAACACCAAAAACAACAGAGATGCTTCTTCGAGGTTCGTTCAATCGTCCGGAGTGTTCTCCGAAGGTATAGGAGAAGATGCCGTGCGTTCCAGAAGCTGGGGCGGAAGAAACGGCGATAGTACCAATAGCAATAGTGCCCCTGCCATATCGATGCCTACTATTAAAAAAAACTCATTCCAAGTAAACCGAATATTTTATACATTTCGCTATTCAATTTACGTCATATACGCTTTGTAGGTGGATAAAAAAGTCGAAGATAGTGTGTTGACTAAAATAACTGACTGTGATGACGAAAGTGATGATGAGAAATTGCCTTTTCAACCGATTTCTTGGCAAAATAAGCTACAAAAACCTAGTAAGTTGTGGTTATGAACGTATTGCTCAATATGATTTAATGTTCATTTCAGCTCTATTAGAAATTAAGAAGGAAATCGATGATAAAGATGGTGTAACACCATCTTTAAAGAAGCGTAAGTATGTTAGGAACGCTTTTAGAATTTTATTTATAACAACTTTTTTTAGTGAAATTGGACCCAGATCTTGATAACAACAATTCATCTTTAGCTCTAATCAATGAATATTATAAAGAAGATAATTTCAATAACGATCAGCCATCGATTTCCCTATGGGGTGTAAGTATTTACACAATATTACATCACTTTTTTAAAATTCCCTTTCCTCCTTATTTTTCTACAACAATTTAGATAATAATCACCTAAATTTAATGCTAATATATTCGCACAATAACTCATTAACTAATTCGTTCCCATTTTATTAATTACCTGAAAATTATTCTTATTGTATTCAAACTGAATTTTTGCGCCGCCATAACAGCAACCTTGTCCTTATTTCTCGAACAATGTTTTTCAGTTGCCCGACTCTTTCGCTGGGAAAGGCTTGAGCGATGATCCTAACTGCAAAAAATTATTCGATTACTGCCTAGGCGATATGCTGGAAGGGCAAATCGGTAAAATAGTATTGAGGAAGTCCGGACGTATGGAAGTTCACATAGGAAATATGAGCTACGAATTGGAACCGGAGGCAACCGAGGCTTATAAAGAGGTGAATATTTCGAAAGCGCTATCTTCTGTTAATTACTTATTTTCAATCGATGCAGTTTATTAAACGCGATAAAAATTTATTACATTGGCACATCTGTTCGAAGCAATGTAATATTTTGATAACAGGATGAAACACAAATGTGCTATTGACTTTGCTTGCCGGGGAAATAAATAAAACAATTAATGAAATTTTATTGAAGTTGAAAAATATAGCACTGTTTGTAGACATGAAAACTATGTGTTTTATGCAGTTTGTTATCATTTCATTATTACCAACTTTACTTAGTATTTCTGAAAAATACGATAAAAACGTTAGAATTTGCTGATACATAAATTATGAGGTGCTGATAAATATTTCCACGTTATTTGTTGAAAATTGTGCACATGTTTTCGTCGTCGATTTCTAAAATATTTCTAAAATTTATCTTTTTCAGGATATAATTTCATTAGAAACTCAGGAAAACGAGCGCATCAACGCAGCTATTCTAGGAAATATAAAAAATAGATATTTTTTATCTCCGAATTGGGATAAACTACTTTTATAACGTTCAACTGCCTTAAATTTGTGATGCCTAATGGCTTGTTAAAATAACGTTTTATAGCTTCAATGATATTGTGATAATACTACTTTATACCTCCCATACAATTATACTTTGTTAATAAACTATTCCTGCTTAATAAATTATGGTTTTAATTGGTATAAGTTTAAATTTCTAATTGTAAGTACTTTTAAACCTATATAATCCCAAATATCTACCGGTGGCCGGTAGCATTACGTTTTCTATTAAATATTGCATCGGCTAGAAACACTAAAATAGTTCAACGACCTTTACACACATTCTGTATCAAGGACGGTAATGAATTTTATTTTTACAATAAAATACTAAACTGAATTCGTATTACCCGCGCGATTTTCGATTTGGACACATCCACTCGACCAATTGGATACGCATTTAGTGTACCAGAGGCGGAACTTGCATTTTTCACTAACACCAATTTCAAAAATTATTTTTACTTGATTGACAGTTAATATGACATGTGACAGTTGTTGTGAGTAGGCGATTAATTTATTACTTTATTAATTGATGTTGTATTTTCGTGGTTACTATTTTGTATCGAAAAGTGGTTATCAAATGATATTTAATTAACGAATAAATATATTATTTTTTTCATAATTTTAGGAAATTGTCACAAAACTAGTAAATATTGACAATTTTGACATTGACATAAAACGAAAATGGCCCTATTGAGTAGAGATTAATCAAGTTGAATAAGGAATAATGATGCAAAGATATTTAAAATAATAAATGTACCTTTAATATAATATAATGGTACGCCTATGGTATTAGACAGAAGGAACCGAAAAGTGACGATAGACGTCGATGGCGTTGATCGAAAGAAAGCGGCGCGAGCGCCCCCTCCGCATCTATGTTGTGCCCCCTACTACAAAACTTGACAATTGTGGCTGGAAATATGGCTGTAAAGTAACCAATGACCCTTTGTTTGAATCGCAATGTTTTCGAACGAAAAACACAATAGAAATAATTAAAGGGCAAGCAGATAGTACAAATAGAAAAATTTAGTATGTGTGTGATTCAAGAATCGTAAGTGTATCAGTTTTAATGGTGTGGGGTAAATCGACGACTAATTTTCGAAGAAGCGAAAGGGGTGAAGTGGTGAATATCGAGAGTGCTATATAGAAGAAGAGTCGATAGTAGTTTAAATGGCCTGTTGATGTATTCACGACCACGTTGTTCAACGGGTACGGGAGCTCGTGTTCGCTCTAATGGTTGGCCATCAACCTCTTGAAGAGTCAGCATTGCCCTAGAGATGTCTAGTGCTGTAGTTGTAAATTCTGTAAAAATGCCGATGTCGCGAACACAGTTATTTCCAGTTTCATCTCATTCATACATCCAAGAAGGCGGCGGTGGTAGTTTGCCACCCTTAAATAAAGGATCTTTGAAAGAACAGAGTCCCCCGGCCGCTTCGACAGCTTCGTCGGCTAATTCTGCTGGTCTTCCAGAGCTTTCCGTCGGGGGTTCGTGCGTTTTGCAATGCATGCAATCTCACATGGTTAGAGGGGCGCCTTTAACACAAGTCAAACCGACCGTTCCTGTATCTACGGCCGAGTGTAAACCGAAAACAATGGTTGCTACACCGGAACAAGTAATGAAGCTCTACATGAATAAGCTCACGCCGTACGAACATCACGAAATTTTTAATTATCCGCAAATCTATTTTATTGGTGCCAATGCTAAGAAAAGGCCCGGTATCATTGGTAATCCGAATAACTGTGATTATGATAACGATCAGGGCTCATACATTCACATTCCACATGACCATGTAGCCTATAGATATGAAGTTCTTAAAGTGATAGGTAAAGGCTCCTTTGGACAGGTGGTTAAGGCTTATGATCACAAACATCATATGCATGTCGCACTGAAGATGGTCAGGAACGAGAAGAGATTTCACAGACAGGCCCAAGAAGAAGTCCGCATATTAGAGCATTTGAGGAAACAGGACAAAGACAACACCATGAATATAATTCACATGTTAGATTCGTTCACGTTTAGAAATCACATGTGCATCACGTTCGAACTGCTTTCCATAAATCTCTACGAACTTATAAAAAAGAACAAATTTCAGGGATTTAGTTTGCAACTTGTTAGAAAATTTAGCCATTCACTACTACAATGTTTAGATGCCCTTAATAAAAACAAAATCATTCATTGTGATATGAAACCTGAAAACGTATTACTCAAACAACAAGGCAGAAGTGGCTTAAAGGTAAGAAAATATTCACATTTATTAACTCTTTATATTTCTTATGAATTATCAGAGAATTGTTTTCGTTGCTACTGATAAAAAATACCTATTTATCATTCATAAAATGACAGTTACCAATAGCCTTAATTAAAAGTTGATATGATCGAAGCTTTATCTAGTCTAGACCCAAAAGTGCTAACTTTCTAATATCCATCCATTTCACATTGTAAATAAATACATAATCAATTTCCAGAAAGAGAATTCGTTTATTTACAACGCCATATATGAATATGTTAACAACAGATAAATCTGATAAGAACATCCATCTGCACTATTAAATGTATTGATGTAAACAAAAACAAATTTAATTCGCTTTTAATTAATTTTGCCTGACAGAAGGTAAATCACCTTATGATGAATTAAAAGAGCTAAAGCAATGCCAATACTCGTTGAATTTTCAAATAAAAATTACTCGAAGCATTTTTTCCAATATGCATTATGGCTGGAATTGTGGAATCTAACCCGTTCTTACGAATAAATTTTTTTTTTCATTAAAACGTGCCATTATAATAGTATCACAGTCTAACTATTTCATTAAATGAATATAACAGCCAAAGAAATGCTATCATAATTCCTTAGGTACTAGTATTTTTATATAACTGATGAAAGATAAACTATACCAGTGAAATTCATTTTAGCAGGCAAAATTACTATTTTGAACTATTACGTAGAATAATTGTTATGTCACTTGTCTTCATTTAACTGTGAATAGGTATATCAGTTGTTTCAAAATTGTATTATATTTTATATTGGAACCTATTGTCTGTAATTATGTAACGCTGTTATATCTGGTTTACTCAATATAGGTACCCCTATACAAAGCGTAATTGCACTTTTACATTAACATACATTTATTGGAATTAATAAGTTTCATGGTCATGTAAAATATTCTATTACCACCTTTTTCTGAATCAAATAATCTCCCATTACATGAATGATAATGTATGTATAATCAGGTACTAGGAAGAAAGTTATTAATTATTATTGAAACTTATTAAGCATCATAAAAGTCAAGACTAATAATATTACTTTTAATTATTCAGTAAGTCTACGTAAGCAATTTAATGAGAAATTTTATAATTACTTAAAGATTGGTGGATAATAAAACTGGAAATTTCACCTAAAAGATAGTTTTTTTACTACCAAGGTGCATGCATTTTCTCTACGCATCACTAATTTCGTGAATTTATAATAAAATTATTGTTTATGCTGTTCATTATAAAAAAAAAACAAATTAATCATATTTGTTTAGGAAAATATTGTATTCGATGAACACTTGTAATTGATAGCAATAATTTTGCGTAATTTTCTACAATTATCCCATAAAATTTAATTAGACTTAATTTTAAACGAAATAAATGGATCTATATATACACTAATCAATAATCACAATCTAAATAAATTTGATATCATAAATTATTTTGCAAATTTCTTTATGCATTCGACCTTGATTGTATCATAACGGCATTTCTAATAATCTTAACAACAAATTCATATAAATTCAAAATATCTCAAAGATAAATATGAAATTTTCTCATACAATGAAAAGTAGTTTAAAAAACTGGTAAACTTTATTGCGCTCGTTGTTATAAAAACTAAATTTCTGGGTACAACAATAACGCATTTGAATGCAATCATTACAGGCAATTATGACATTGGAAACAGTCGAGACATTGGTAATTTTCATTCATTCATAAAATATAATGCCTATTTAAAACTCTCTAGGTTTTTAAGTCGGTTTCGTAATGATATTTCGCTATATACCCTCCCGTTATTTTCTCCAATTCCTCTGTTGCAGGTAATCGATTTCGGTTCGTCCTGCTACGAGCAAAACCGCGTCTACACCTACATCCAGTCGCGGTTCTACCGAGCACCGGAGGTCATACTCGGCGCCCGCTACGGCATGCCCATCGACATGTGGTCGTTGGGCTGCATCCTGGCCGAGCTCCTGACCGGCTTCCCTCTCCTCCCCGGCGAGGACGAGGCCGACCAACTGGCCTGCATCATGGAGCTGCTCGGCCTGCCGCCGCAACGGCTCCTCGACCAATCGAAGCGCGCCAAGAACTTCATCAGCTCCAAGGGCATACCGCGCTACTGCACCTGCTCCACCCTGCCCGACGGCACGGTCGTGCTGAGCGGCGGCCTGAGCAGGCGCGGCAAGCCGCGCGGCCCGCCCGGCTCGAAGGACCTCAAGCGGGCGCTGAAGGGCTGCGACGATCCGCTGTTCCTCGATTTCATACAGCGCTGCCTCGAGTGGGACCCCGACGCCCGCATGACGCCCAGCGCCGCCCTCAGGCACGGCTGGTTGCGGCGGCGGCTGCCGCGGCCGCCCAACGAGAAGGAGCAGGGCAGCGCCGGGATGGCGCGGTCGACGCCGACGGGGCCGAGGACGCCGAAGTCGAGCAGCATATTTTCGAATAATCGCGTCCAGCTTAGCGACGATCGGTCGTCGACATTACATTCGGGAAAATTGCCGCCGGTTACGTAGCCAAACGTAATACTTCCTTAGTACTCTCAATCAGGTTAGATATATTATTTTAGATACCATATCTGAGTATGACTTTTTTTTGTTTAATCGTCTTCAATATATACTAGCTGATCTTTGAGGGGACAGACTAATTAACAGTCTAGACCTATATGGGGAATTTTTAAATATGCCAAATTCTTGTTTCTTCTTAAATCTTCCATTAAAAGGTAATTACTCGTTACTTTTACAATAAGGCTAATGCGAATTACTCCTTTTTACAAACGGTATTTTCTCTTTCATTGATTCACTTCTAAATATATTTTTTATACGGTTGATATAAAAATATTCTTGTAAATTAAACCCTAAAGTAAATCAAACAATCGACTGAACTAATTAATATTAATAGCGAATAAGTAAATTACTTAATGTCCTAATTAAGTACAGTTTAAAATCGCACGTTCACTTTTCGAAAAAAAAAGCTACAGCAATATTCAAAAGTCAGTTAGTATAAATTGTTTGCACACATGACTTAACTTAATAATGAGTGTTTCGGATATGTCCTTAGGCCCAGAGCCTTCTACTTTTCTTCTCTGTGTATGTTGTGATCGATGCGTGTAATTCATTTTTTGTTTTTGGGTCAATTTCTATTTGGAACGCTTATATTGATATAGCGAAAGGAGTTTTCGGATTTTTCAAGTCATTTTGTTGAGCATTGTGATTTTTAAGGGCGAGCCAATTTCTCCTTGATAGGCCTATCACGCAGGGATTTTGAGGCGAAGCCTAATTAGGTTGCAGTTTGTTACAGGATATTTCTTTTTAAAATACTCCTCGACATAGGTGATGTGTTTCGAACCTAAAATGTTCAGCTAGGTTGTATATTTTATTAAAAAAATAGTGTATATCAATAGAAGTAATGAAAAAGAATCCAAATTGGTCTATTAGGAATTGACTAGGTTTTTTAACGGTTTTTGTTTCATGCAAAAAAGTGCAATATAATAAGGTTTTAAAAATTTTAAACCTTTTTTTTATCGATTTTTGTTCACATTTTTTTTGTTGTTCGTGTTTTACTTTACACACAAGATTCACCGATGATTTTATTTATAACTATTTTAATTTTTGATTTGGAAATTATTTTTAAGTAAAGCGGAATTTTCGAAAACAAGATGCTCCACACACCCGCTGTTTACAATATGCAATATTTTTGAAGCATTTTTATAATGACGAATTTATTTTTTTAAAGAGATTGGTACGGTTACAATATCTCCCATGCAATTTCCTTATTTTTAACGCACAAATACGTTCCATCGGTTCCCGATAATCGCTCGATTTTTATTCATTTTAAAGTCCTCCATAAATTTCCCGGATTCCCATTTATTTTAAAATTATTTTCGTCCGCCTGTCACACGTTAAATTACGCAAACAACAGAACAATTCATCGAACTAGACGAATCTAATAATCGAATTTAAAGTGCAGCAAGCTCATAAATAATATCGAGCCTTCCATCACCTGAATTTGCCATGCCTACTGCATTATTTCTCGGGCGTTTATTTTACACAAAAGAGCGCCTGAAGTGATTGAAATCAAGTTTATATTATTTTTAGCGCGCTGTATCTATTTAAGTTGTCCCCTGTACTGATTTGGTGGGCCGTGTATGTATTCTCAATTTATTAATTACGTATACTGACATGCCGTGTATTAATATGTACGCGGTGCTTTAGACATTCGCTGATTATATTTATAAATCCATTTTAACGTTTGAAAAAAATTTCATATCCATTGCGGTTGTTGCAAAAACAAATCGAATCCTTCGAGGATTAGCGAGCCCGCAAAAAATCGTAATCGCATTAATTTTTTTATCTAAATAGTTCGGAAATTCTTTCTTATTTACCTGTCTTCATGACCAACAGAAGAATAATGTTCGATAATGTTGTGACGAAGCAAAACATCGGTAGATAAGCGGTACGTTTCCATTTAGAAATATTTTTTGATAAATTAGTTCGCTACGACGAATTTCATTCGGTAGATAAAGTATAAAAATATCTTCAAAAATACTGGGTAAGGTTTATAAAAAAAATCGGCCGGTGGGTTCCGGGGTAATGTTTTGTCCTAAACGAAATTATGTACTTTTTTGTCATGTTTTACTATTTTATACATGTCACACATGTTATTTAACTGTTTTATAAGTTGCTCAATTCATTTATGTATACAGAAATTCCTATTTTGTTGCGAATTAAATCTCGTTTTTTTTTTTATTTCAAGATTTACACTCGATTCAGGTATTATTCATTTTATTTTTTTGGTACAACGACCGTTCTAATAAATGAAAAGCATGGCCTGAAATTAAATTAATTAGCTAAAAATTAGCTGTAATGTGTTTTTTTTTCTTTTCTCATTTTCCATTCTGTTATTGTCGAAGTGATATGTAGGTTTTATTAAAATAATTTTCGAATTTCACAATGTTTGTAATTCCATTCGATTTTCAATCGCAAGAATTATATCTATAATAATTATTTAAACGAAATTGGATGGAATTAAACAACGATGGGATATTCTAATTTGAGCGTAGCGTTTGATGAAATTAACATTGATTAAAATATCTCATTATTGTGTGCTTGCCTATTTCATTGTTAAATAGTCCTCGATATTAATTTGTGTTGGAGGAATAGCGTAGGAGAAAATAAATTGAGTCAGTAGAGTTCGATATGGATTTTAAACACCATGACACCTTTTTTAATGAAATTAATATTTTTGTAATTACGAAAGAAATATTTAGTGATATAGTCCAATGGAAAATATCAGTTGTAAGATAAGACATTGTTTGCTTAACCGGTCGAAAAGAAAATTATCCTTCCTCAAATATGTATAATTATTTATCATAGACGTCTCTAACTTCATTTAGTTCATGTTGTTTGTAACCTTTTTCGAAATGCAGTTTGCATAGCCCGTGAAACGATTTGTGATAGATCAAAATTCGAATTTGTCATGTGTTTTCAGTTTATGCTTTCTCTTCTGGCTGTGTACAGATAGTGCCTCTAGCTAAAATTACTACTTTTAAGTTGCACTTGTAGGATAAAATTGCGTGAGAACTCCTCTTATTTCAATGTGACTTAAATTTTTTGGTAGCGCGTTCGAAAACAGAGCAAGTCGAAATATTTAAGGAAGAACAAAATAAAAAGAAATCAGTGTTGGAGTCCATTTTGTACATACATGATTGATAATTTTTAAGGATTGACTTGCCGATTTTTACTCGGCTTTTGACTGACACTGGTCGTTGTGATTGATTCCTGAATGATGGACAAATCACAAAATCTTGTGTTACTAATTTTAATGTATTATTAAGCTGATCACATTACTTAAGTTGATAAAATGGGCTACTTGAAGCGCTTAAAAATTGCCCACGAGTTTCCGCTTTCTTGAGTGTTTGTCTAGTAGAAAAGCAATATTTTTTTTTGTTACCCACATTAATAAACAACAAAATCGCTGATTGATTTGTTGTAATATTTTTTTACTTAATTATGTTTGTCATAGAAATTGCGTGATAAGAAAAATATTGTTTCTCTACGTTTAGAATAAAATGTCAGTTAGAATATGATATATTGGTGCTTAAGAGTTTAACAAATTTTTAACTTGTGAATATAATTATTTTCAAATTTTGCAACTGTTTGTATATATTGGTGACATTATAGTTAAAAATTTGTTATAATAGAGTAACAATATATGTGGGTAGTTCAGTACATTTGGTGGATAATGAACCGAATTAATTTTGAGAATTGCCTGTACTGCTTTTGGCTGAATTTAGGGAATATTTTTGTTCTTTGTTGAACTTTGTATACATACATAAATGTAAATGTCAAATTACCAATACGTGATCGGTGAAAACATTTAGCACTATTTTTTAAAATGTAAAAATATTTTAATTTTAGGTAAGTTTTGACTGAAAATATTAGATATATCTCAACAAAAAAACGCACATTATTTTTACTTTTCCCTTCTGCTCATTTTGGTAATCTCATACGTTTCTGTGACATCTCCCATCTTTCAACTTTTTAAGTCATTAAATTGTGATAATCATAGCATGTATTGTTTATTTTTTTTATGATTTCTTCACTTATTTTAATTGTTTTTTGTAAACGGTTTCCGAACTGTCAAATTTCGGAGACCGTTTTTGATTCTTTAAACAAAAAATTGGTATAATATGGACTAGTAAGTTTTAAGAATGAAGTAAGTACATTGTAAGCTTAAAAACAATTACACTGTTTTAAACTTTACCTCTTTGCCTAAAACTAATTTACGTCTGGTCTGAATGTAAAGAATGGTAAAGGCTGTGTATATGTATAAGTATATACTCATTTTTTAATAAATAATTAATTGAGCTTCTACAGACTTGAATGTTTCACTGCCATTTGTTCATGACTTAAAGATGCATTTAGATGAAAAAGAAATAAATAACTGTTTTTTGGCTTATAGTGTAATAAAAACACTGCGTGAAAATGGTTTTGATTTTCTGTGATTTTTTCCATCTACATCAGCTAGCTGAAATTTACTCCTAGTCGTTCTAGACATAATTGCACAGTATTTTAATTTTATTTGACATTAATTTACCAAACCAAATATTTTAATTATTATTTAATATTTAATTATTGCATTTTCGTGTTTGCGTGTTCGCCATTTAGAAGGGACATCGTCAATGAACTGCGGTTGAATAAAACGTTTCAAAATTTCGAGATAATTACAGAAAATTGATGTTGCTTTTGATGGTTGAACATTTATCGAATTATTATGAGATGTATCATGAACGTATCTTAAGATGTGTATATCACCATATCGGAATTATATATCTGAATTTGAATCCAATTACAATTATTGAACGATAGATGGACCATTTTGACATGTACGTAGTGCATTTTCATGCAACAGTTTTCTAATGTTTTTTTTTTTAAATCGGAATTTAGGGCAGAATTTAATGCAATATTTCACGTCCCACATGCATTTGGAGTACGCTCAAAAGCGTATTTCAAAGTACAATCAATGTTGAAGAGTTTATAGGATATTATTGATATCCTTGAATGAATTTCTACATTTTATCTTTGTAAAACTCGATGAATGCTGAAACTAACCCAAGTACTTAAAATTTCAAAAAAATCATTTGATTCAGATTTTTAAATGAATTCTTGGGTGAGTTTCGCCGTTTAGATGTCAGAATTTTTAACAGTACGTTAATATTGAGGTGTATACATTTTAGTTGAATTTAGTATTTAAGAAAGTAGCATTTAGATGTAATTTTTGGGGCCTTTTGCGCTCTTTTTTTGTACATAACGATATGGCCCCATACTGCCGATTGCTGCAAGAAGGGCTTGATCTCTTTATTGTTACTTATTTTTTACAATGGAAGCTCCTAATTTAATAAAAAAATCTAGACATTTTAGTTGAGATTCTTATCAAAATGCAAGAACACTTATCTGCTAAGTTTAACTAACTGTTTCATTCTAGCAATGATGTGATTGTATGTAATATTAAGTCATGTTTATATATCATACTAATAGAATTTAAATAAAATCTCTCTTTATTATTAGGTTTTATTTATTTACTCCGTGTCCACACTTCGTTATTTTTAACTATTTTTAATGTTTTCATTGGCTATAATAAAAATATGTTAATGAAAAAAATATTTTGCGCGTTGTGGTATTCAAAAAGAAAAGATCAATGATTTCTCGAATTCTGATTACAACTCGTGCATTTCATGTTTATAGATTTTCTCTAAAAATATCACAGAAGTTTTTTCCGGAATTTGCGTCATAAGACTAATGTAAAATTTAGTTGATAATTTGGGCGTTTATTCCACGATGATTGGCAGTAAATAAGTAATTTCAATACACTGTGTTTTTTAAATGAACGTTGGAATACAGCTCATGAAATAACATATGGCCTCTTTTTATGGGGACTCGCTCAATTTTTGATGGGCAAACTGAATATTTATATTAAAAAAATTATTAATAAACTAGTAAATTAATTTTCTAACTTACCTTATTCAAATTATATATTCACTAATAAATTTAATAACAAATATTGCTCCATACTGTTAAAATGGGCATTACAGTTTAAAATTAAATTTTTGTCAGGTGACATGCGCCGTAAGGCATAATATAGTAAACATAAAATTAAAAAAGTCACTAGCTAAGTCTAGTAATATTTTAGGGACATTACGAGAAATTAATAAAACGTAAAACGATGGTGTTTTCATATTTTTTATTGACAAAAGTAAATACATGTTTATAGCACAGCTGCTGAAATAAAAATACAAGTAGTAAGCACCAGACAGGGTATGATTAGATTTATTAAAATTCATTATATTAAGACACTGGAAAAATTAATCCTTACAGTGATGTATTTACAAATTCAAGGCCTCTTATCACGATGTAGAATGCATCAAATTCTACTCAATATATTGATATGTTAATATTGTCGTCATTTAGATAGTACTATAAGTTTACATACATTTTACATAAATATCTTATTTTTAGTTCAAAATTTACTATACACGTGCACATCCTTCATTTTCCTAAAATCGAAGACAAAATTTTTAAATCATCAATGAATGACACTTTTGGAAGACAACTTATATCGTTAAAACAAAAAAAAAGAATTTAATTGAAGAAATGGAATGATTAGGGAACAATAATATTAAATGAAAAAATTATAAGTTTAAAAAAGTATGATACATTAAGTAAAAAAATAATTTATTTTGTCCGCAATTTTTTATAATATTCGATGTATTTTTTATTTTGGTAACTTAACCAGCGTAATTAAAAAAAACAACCCCATTTTTGGTGCTTATGTCGTATAAAAATTATCAAAGTACACAATAATTTTTTTTAAAACAGCATGTTTGCAAAATTCTTAGTGACTAAAATATATACTTTTTTTATAAAACGTAATTTTTCTTTTTTTACAAAATATATTCATTTCTGTATACAAAAAAATAAAAAATCGTTTCCATAAACTTTGCATCGATGTATAAATAAAAAAAATGAAAAATGCAAAGTTTATGGTTGTTGAAATTAAAATTACACAATTAAATATTGAAGTTTCCAAAATAAAAATACTTTAGAAAGTCAATCAGTTAATTTCCAATGTGGTTCAAATATACAAAAATTTGGTAGCTGTACTGGATACATCACAATATTTACCTTAACAGCAAAAAAAGCACAATTAATATTATATTTTTATGATAGTCTCCTAAATTAACTATTTTCAAATTTATACAAAATTATAGTCCTATTATTAAGAATTATAAGTGTTAGTAATATCAATAACGGTATTAATACTTGAAGTCGATCTTTAACGAAACAACTTTTATTAATTACATAATTAATACTACGTTTAAATGCTAGAAATATTATGGTGTATCCTTTAAAAATAAAGATTTTATTTACAATATACAACAATCCCAACACAAGTCTTATCCGAGACTTTTACTTGTGATAAAAAATCATTAAAGCAGTTATTTTTTTTTGAAAATGTATAAACTTTTTCTGCAAATTTATCCACAACATATCACATATGATATTTTATCAAAATTTAAATATATATATTTAGCACCTATGGAGCCAATGGCACGAAATGCATATTATATATCCTCACAGCCAAAATGCTTACAAATTTCATTTTTCAAATACTGACTCTAAAAGAACTTATATAATTTACGAATGTATTAATCTTTAAAATGGCCTTAATAGGTGCTACATAAGAAAAATAAAAAATTCAAATGACTTGCTTCAAATCCATCATTACCATACTCCATTCGTTCATCGAAACAACGAAGATAAATAAATCGATTCATAAAATCTGAAGTCAATTGATCATCTCGAGATTATTTACAATATAAATACAATGAAAAATATACATACATCTGTAAACATATACTGGGAATCAGTTCAAAAATTTTCTGCATTTTCGAGAGCCGCACGTGCAGGGAATCTTGTCCTCTTCGAACGGGAACTTGTAATCGTAAGTCAACTCTTCGCCGCTCAATATTCTCCTCAGCGCGAAAATTATAATGTGCTTGTGACCCAAAATCTCCACCACCCTCGAATAGCAATTCGGCTAAAACGATAACTTTCAGTACAAAAGAAATTATAAAGACCTCACATCGCTTACATCGCACGAATGGTTGATAAATCTAGCTGCATTTCCTCTCATTGTAGCATCAACGACGAAATTATCATCTACGCGGAACATGTAGCATCCGATCCCTTTGGAATTGTAGTATTTCTCGCGTTTATCCGTCAGTATAGATCGTATCACCTGCAAAACAATACGATTAGTATTTAGAACTTTACACGATTTTACAACTCACCTCTCCCGCGTATTCTATAACCATCTCGCCGGCTTCGATGTCGCGCAGACAAAACAACCCTCTACCGTGGATCAGCGACCTGTAGACTCCCACGGAATACTTCGAAGTCAGCTTCAACTGTCGAAACTTCATAGCCATCGGCAAGTTCACCACTCTCCTGCAAAACACTCGCTAATTTACTCAAACCCTCGAAACGCCAACGAGATCTCTCACCTCGGCAGCAACTCCAGCGCGTCGAGCGATATCTCCTCCGGCTGGCGGTGCTTCGACGACAGCCAGCCGAACATGTCGAACGGCTCGTGGGTCTTGCTCTCGAAGGGGGCGCAGCGGACGGCGCCGTGCGCGTGGTCCTGCGCCAGGTCGTTGTCGGTGTCGCTCGGGTGCGGCGGGAAGCCGAAGATCGACTTGTACTTGGCGCACTTGGCGGCGCCGGGCAGCTGCTCGACGAGGTACTTGGAGCCGGTCGATTTGAGGCCGAGCACCTGGACGGAGTTGAAGACGCCGCCGCCGTGGACGGGCAGCGGCGGCATGTTGTGGGCCGCGCGGGCCGTTTGCACGGCGTCCAGCAGCTTCGACCAGAGGTCCGAGATGGACGAGGAGGAGTACTTGTAGCCGTCTTGGTTTTCCATGGTGTAGAGGATCGAGCTGGGGCTCTCGGCGTCTTTCCTGGGAGCCTTCGGGAGGTCGTCGAGCTTGTCCTTGTCCTCTTTGATTGGTTTTTCTGGCGAGTACGGCTGGTTCTGGATGTAGCAGGTCGATTTTATCGGTTTCAACGGCGCTACTTGTATGGGTTGTTTCGAAACGAAATTCGTGCTGATTTTGTATGTGCCGTCTTGAGCTTGTTTCTGGAATACTAGTTTGAGAGATGTGTCGATTTTGGGATCTTCCGGTATGGAAATTTCTACTGCTTTTTCTTCGAATGGCTCCTCCGTTTGTTCCGTTTGTACCGGTTTGATTTTTTCGATCTTGTCTATAAAAGTTTCGGGCGTTTCAACTTTATCATCTTTCAAATCCTCTTGCTTTTTCTTCGCCAGTAAATGCGTGTATTCCGGCCTGATGATTTTAGATTCGACGATTTTAATTTTCTTGTTCAGGTCAATTTTATTTAGCGACTTCGCGATCGGTTTGAGATTGTTCATTTTAATCTCGTATATCTTCTGCGCTTGGATGGGTTTCTTTTTCTCTTCGGGAAAGAAGAGCTTTTCGTCGTCGAAGATGCTTTTCTTGTATTCTTTAACGTTGTTGGTAGGCATCGGCAGGACTCTGCTCATCGGCCGGCTGGACACGGACGTGGGAGGTTTGGGAATAGGAGTCACGATGTTCGTCGGGATCCTTTGCTCGGACACGAAAGGCGCAGTCGGAAGAGAAATGCTGTGCGCGTTCAAAGAATTAACGACGGGCTTGTGTGATGCTTGCGAGTAGCTCAGTTGCTGGAGTTGTGATGGTTTCACTTGCAGTTGGGTTTGCGATGATTTGACGTCCAGTTTTTGAGGCAACACGTTATTTACAGTGTTTATTTTCACTGGAATGGTTTGTTGGATTTGTTCGGCGGGTGTTATGATCATCTGGGCTTGTGTGGTGGAAGGTTGTTGATGTTGATTGGTAATAAGTATCTCCTGGTGGTTCACAGGCTTCGGTGATTGCGTGTTGATTAAATGCGAGCTGACTGGCTGTGCGTTTATGATCGATGGAGAATTTAGCACTGGCTGAGATGTTACTAGCGGTTGCGAGTTAACGACGGGTTGGGAACTGACGATGTGCTGCGAATTTACCATGGACTGCGAATTGACCAAAGGCTGTTGGTTGACGATTTGTTGCGAATTCACCAAAGGCTGCGAGTTAACTATCTGCCCTGGGTTAACTAACACAAAGCTGTTCGAAGACACGTCCAGTACAGGTTCCAATTTACTCGTTTGGAACACTTGAGTAGTCGTGGAGTAGCTGCTGTTTGCTGTAAGAACGCCAGGCATCGTTGTGGGTAAGAACTGTTGAGACTGCATCACTGTATTCTGCACAATCGTTTCGAAGCCGTAGTAAACTGGTTGAACGGTTTGTTGTTGAGACCAGCCTAATGTTCCGTTGCTATCCACTACCAGTTGATTCTCGACCCTCGGTTGTTGAATATACATCGTCTGTGGTAATCCAGGGACTATACTGATGATGTTGTTGTCGGGCTGAATTTGTACTATAGACTGAGCGGGTACGGTGCTCATCTGAGGAGTAATAGTCGCAACGTATTGTACATTCTGTCCGGGCTGCTGGAACGTATCGACAAATGCTGGAACGTAGTTCGTGGACGGCAAGTGTTGCACCAGCATTTGCCCGGATGAACCTTGCGAAGGAAGAATAATAGTTTCTTCTTCGAAGTGAGATCTCTTAGCTGCTAGCGTCCTACTTCGAGACTTGGTCTTGAACGTCCTTTGAGCCACTATAGACGGCTTGGCAACTTGCTTCACCCATTGAGTTCCGGGCACGTTAACGGTCTGCAATACTGGATTGGTTGTTAATAGTTTCCCGTTCAGGGTGAATTGGTTTTGCGAGCCCACGTTCAATATAGTGTTGTTTAATGGAACCGATTGGATCGTCACCGATTGTGCTTGGTGAAAATCGATCGGTTGCTGAATGGGAGTTTGGTGATTAATTTGATTCAGCGTGATAGAATTGGTTGTTTGGACGGGATTTAGAGAAATAGACCCGCTTGGATTTATAGACAAAACTTGGTTACCGGAATACGTAGAGGTAGGATTCACTTGAATGTTGTTCTGTTGCAATGTAATCGGTTGGTTGACGCATAAAGGCACGCTTTGATTAACACAAAATTGAGGCGGAGTCGCATGCAAAGAAAGCGATGGTTCGCTCATAATCGGTTGGTTTATAGAGTAAGTTTGCTCCTGGTGGGAATTCTCAATAGTAATCGGCGTCACCGAGTTCACGGGCAGCGCCTGTAGCAAAGATTTCTGCTCCAAAGTGTGGTTTATATTCGGAATCATCATGTCAGAATGTTGCGGTACAGTTACCACCTCCGAAGTGGATTTAGAGGCGACGAAACTGTTCAATACTGACGTGTGAATTTCGCTCTGGTAGGATTCAAACGACGAGATTACAACAGGTTCCGCGACGTCCACGACGACCTGATTATCAACGATTGTCGCGTTGGGGTTTATATAAGTAGCCACCATTTCCTGTTCGGCGTTCATTTCCGAATCGCTTTCACTGGTACAAAGTATCTCGCACGAATCTAAATGCCGCTTGTAGCTGGCTTGAGTTCTGTAAGTAGATTGGCATTTATCACAAGTCACTGGTTCCTCGGATATGTACGTGCCCCAAGGATTCGTTGAAGATAATTCGGTGGGTGATCCGCATTCGCTCGAGCTGCTGTCGTCCAAGTTACCGTCCACTTGTAGTAACTGGTAAATAACGTTGTTTTCTCTGGAGGTAGCCATTTTGCGCCTCTTAATGGCCGGCGAGAGAGAACTGTCCAGTTTGCAGCTCAACGTTAGGCTGCAAGTTTTTGGATTCGGTCGCGATTTGTTTTTTCTCAAGTCCGCGTTGACGTCGTCTTCTTCCACGTCCGCCTTTTTATAATCGTCGGCGCTGTTCAAATCCGTTTTGTACTCGACTAGATCGTCGTAATTAAATTTCGGAAATATGTCTTGTACTGAAATCCCGTCGAGGAGATCGTGAGGCAATTCCTCTAAGATTGCATCGGTGAGTTCCGGCGATAGAATGTCGGCGCCATTTTGTTGCTCTTCGTCGTCTTCGGAGTCGGTATCGGAACCTTTTTTGTCTACGTCTCTCTGCCACTGGGCAATGTCTCGAAGAATCCTATCGACCGTTTGTTTGTTCAGCGAATGATCCACAGTGAAGTTCTTATCGATGACGAGGGTGTTGTTGTTGAAATTTTTCACTGAAGTTGTTATGGTGTAGGGAACTAATTTCCAAGGCTCCGCAGTCGACCAGAACATTCGAGTACAAACTAAACCGACGGGAATCAGAACTTCAGCCGTGTCCGATACGACCGGGTCGATTTTCCCCAAATTTTTCACGCAAAGCGAGCCGATCATGTAAGTCGCTTTGTTTATTTCCGCGTACCTCTTCCTCTTCTGGTCGATCTCCACGAACACGGATCTGTCGATTTCGAAATCCTTGTTGTTGGTGATGAGATGGCTCTTCTTGGGTAGTTCGTGGTTCGAGCAGTACACGGTCTTGTCGTGCATGAACTTCAGATTGGTCGTTCTGGCGCAGGGAAAGTGAAACGTTTCGTGACAGCCCTTGTAGCAGCAACCTACGCTGGCCCCCTTCTGTTTGCACTGAGCGCACCGGATCATCCGTCCTCTGTTCAAGGCGTTCTGGACGTTTCTGAGCGATCCGTCGATTTCTTCGTACACCTCGGAGGACCAGAGGGCGCAGTTGGCGTGCACCCATTCGTTGAAGCCGCAATAGAGCAGCCTCGATTCCATGTAGCACAAGCCGTCTCCCACGCCCTTGCAGAAACTGCAAAGCCTCGAATCCACGACTAATGACGACACGTTGAAATAGGGCTTCTCTTCCAAGGGATCTTGGGATTCGTCGTTCGGATCGATTTCTAATACTTCGGAAAATTCGTCGCTGGATGTTTGTTGGTACCAAGGAAACACGTCGTGGAAGATTGACTGGTATATTTTTAAAAGCTGCTCCGATTTCGCTAGTCTCAGGGATTCTTCGATTTCTTTATTGAACTCCCTGATGGAACTGTATTCGTTAGAAATTAGCTTGTTTTTAACGTCGACGAGTGACAATGTGTTCGAGGCTTTGCTTAAGCTCGCTTCGTACTTTTCATTCTCTTCAAACGAGTAAATTTTGTTAATATCTATCAAATCCGTACTACAATTATTGTTGTCTATATCAGTGTCTTCAGTAAATTGCAACTTTCTCGCGTTACTAATGGCTTTACTGGATGGAAGAGAATTATTCAGAGGGCTCCACCACAAGTTCCTCGCCGTCTTATTTTTACTGAGAAGCCGTAATATTTGATTAAAACTCGATTTCATTTCGTTATTGATGGCCTTTCGCCAATATGGCGAGGGGTTCTTGCAACACGAAGGACAAATATA
This sequence comes from Phyllotreta striolata, assembly GCA_918026865.1. Taxonomy (NCBI): domain Eukaryota; kingdom Metazoa; phylum Arthropoda; class Insecta; order Coleoptera; family Chrysomelidae; genus Phyllotreta; species Phyllotreta striolata. The sequence goes on from OU900103.1 coordinate 3,576,701, forward strand.
CTCTACAGATTCGGGAAGTACACTTAATATTTGATACTGCTCTTCAGTAAGATGTTCGCATTTCGCGTGGACCCATTTACAGCACTTTGAGCATTCCATCATCTGAAAAAGCGGCAATTAATTATGAGATTAATCGGACGAGGAAAGTTTATAATACTCACTTTTGAACAACATTCATTATCGTCGTAACAATGTTGACAAACCGAACAAAAGTTTCCCTTTTTCCTCAATTTAAAGCATGATATACACAACGGTAAGTTCCCGACGAATTTCGTTATATTCGAACTGCCGCAGCTCTTACATTTTAAACACTTCGAACAAACCTGTAAAAAAACAATAAGAAATTTTCATGGCGGGTTTTAAAAAACGCAATAGCACTTACGACGGGTTTATCCTCGCTGTTCCACTTGCTGTTGAAACATTCGGGATGGTAGGCTTTCAAGCACTTCTGGCAGCTGATCTTCTTCCTATCGACCTTGTTGCATTCGCTGCAAGCGGTGCACCTCGGGCATATCCACGTGTAATACTGGTCGCCTTTGTCGATAGGGAGCGCCTGGGCCTGCTCCAAGCAAAACGGGTGATAGGGCTCGCAGCAAGCGGAGCAGTAGAGCATCGTCTCCTTTCCGCCGCTACCGCATAGGAAACATATCGATGACATGGTGAATTGCTCAGATCCGATTATGCAAAAGCCGTTTTGGCAGACTACTTCGGAATCGTAGCCGTCCCAGTAGTCCACCAGGATACCGTGCTGTGGGTCTATGAGATTCTTTTTCCTCTCTGGAATTTTCGGCTAAAAACGAACGAGTGCATGTTAGCGTCTTAGACAATCGTAGGGTTAATTGCTGGATTTTAATAGAAATCGTGGAATTAATAATTAAAAAAAAAAAATAAATTGGATTATATGAAAAAAACTAAGGACGTAAACCTTAGTGCAAATTAATCATCGCCTGGGGTTTTTTTTAACGTTTAGAGTACATTAAACTCAAAACTAGAATAGCCAAGGTCAAGAAATGACATCACCTATACATGTATAATACAATTCATATGAAAATAAATTATATATCTGAATTGAGTAAGTTTAAATAAATTTTAGTGCCAATACTAATGTATCTTTTTATAACAAAACTTTACTCGGACGAATTAAAAATAAAATAATGGAACATGAAAATTCGAAATATCGAGGAATCTATAAATAACAGCCCAAAAATCAAAACGAGGTTGTTACAATTGAGTAACTCGTTCCAAATAAAATTTGAATAGGTAAACCTATTTTGCAATCAAAGGTTATTATTAATTTAACCTAATGGATTTTATAATAGATAAAAATCATAAATGCCACATTACCTCTATATTAAAACTCAGCGTACTAGAAGACGAATGTCTATAAAGCTTCTCCCTTCTGCTTGCTAAATCCAACGTATCACTACTCGATGTTTTAGATGTCCTATCACTACAACTTGATTCCGCTTCACTAGGAATTGAGTCACATTTAGGAACGGTTAATTTAACTTCACTAAAGTTTTTATCACCGGCCGGCTTGTCCTCGGCCGGTTTAATATCAATTACTTGTTCCTGGTTATCACATCTTTTCTCTTTTTCCCCTTCAGGAAACGTAGCTATCGGCTGACCTAATACTATAGAAGCACTGCGGCACACGTGTTTCACCCTGGGCCCTTTGAAATCAATCTTCTGCCTCTTTATGTCGGAATTAGCAGCCAAAGGGGTCGAGGCAGATTGGGCCTTGGGATTCTTAAACCTTACAGGTCGTTGCTTAAGAGTCGTTGTTTCTTGAGGCTGGTCAATGACTAATTTCGTTTCTACGTTCGCTTGCCACAAAGACGTCGATTGGTTGTTGCTCAACGCGATGTCCAGGCCTTGCATGTTCTTGGGTAACATGAGGTTAAGGCCTTGCTTGAGCGACGGGGGTATATGGAACGCTCTAAGGCACAGTTTCAACCAACAAGCCGGGCACCTGGCCCGGTATGGGCATTTAGTAAGCTTCCACTGTTGGTTCCTCGTTATCGAAGAAATGTGGCACGTTCCCTGGCCCTTTACGCAATTCAGGGTGATTTGGTTGCTTTTGTTACCGCAAGCCTGCCTTTTTATCATCTTTGCGATGAATTTTCTACACGATTCGCAACTGTAAATGTTGAATTTCCTCGCTTGTTTCAGGAATCTGTAGAACCTTACGGCTCCGCATACGCCACATGTTACGGCACCTGAAGAAAATATTTCAGTAATGAAACAGTTATTATAACACGGAATCATAAATCACTCAACTATTAGATTGATTGCTATTATATTTATAAAATTAAAATGTTTATGAAGTATTACAAGCAAAACTAACCTGGTGATGATGTTGATTTTGTTGAAAATGGTCCTTGCAACCCAATAGGATTAGGCAATTTAAGCCTCGCTTGACGAAGAACCACTCTGTGACCATTTGTAAATGTTGTCTTATCATTATCACTACTGAAGCTGCCAGATTCAATAAATTTAGATGACAGTTTGGATTTGTCATCTTCGGAATTGCCACAATGCCTTTTGACGATGTTAACCTTCTTCTTTAAGGTCACAGTGTTGTCTATATCACTGATAAATCTTTTATTGGGCTTTATTACTCGAGACGAATGTACACTTCTCGTTGGAAGAACAAATTTACCGACTAAATTTGTGGCTTCTTTTGTTACTTTTCCTCGGCAAGGAGTGTTATAACCGTGTACACCTTTTCTGGATAAACTTGCTCTTGAAGTTTTGTTTAATTTAGTTTTCACCGAGGCTTTGGTACACATTTTTGACAACAAACCCCTATTGTTTACATTTTTACCCCTTAAAGAAGTTTGCAGCTTCCTAGTCAGTCTTCTTCTGATTGAAACATTTTTGTTTACAGTGTTTTCTGTAGGTGCACTTTCACTATCACTTTCTGACAAATCTTCATCCTACGAGAAAGAACGATGAAAAATAACATAAATGAACTAATTCGAACTAGAAAACCTTGATATTTACTCGAAAGAAAACAAAATGAATAAAATTATAAATATTTACCTGTTTATTTTCAACAAGAGAATCAACTGTCACAGAATTACTGCATTCTGTATTTGATATTTCTCCTGTTGGTGGAAGAACATTTACCCTTTTCCTGTGTATGTGTTTGGAAGGTTTTCCAGGAAATTTTGATCGACCCATTTCTATGTTCTTTAAAGTTTACATTTTATTGTTATATTAATTTACTTTCAACGCATCACGCATACTTCCCGAAAGTAATACCAAAACGGTGTGTCGATAAAGTAGAAAACTAAATGACAAATGACAACAATGACAAAACAAAATGTCACTTTGGGAAATTTTTAAGTTATTTATCGAATGGAATTTAAACGAAAATGCATTTTTATCGAGTTATTCACAATTTACTGTGTACGTTTATCAAATATCTTCACATTTTAACTAAAATAATTACGGAATGTAGGAAAAAATAGTTAGTTGGTAAGTTTTTATCTCCTGCTTTAGCTCAATAGATGGCGCGACAAACAAAGGCCTGTCAAAGTGAGTGTCAACGGCTTTTTTAATTTTTTTAAAATGTTTGTTTGAATTTTAATAATCATTAAATGTTTTAAATGATTAAACTTTCAATGATTTTTTTAGTTTAATCAGTTAATAAGTCGTATACTTACTTTCTGCAGAAATAGTAATAATGGACTAAACTAAAAAAATGACTTTCACCCATTTATTTAAAAATACGTAATTTCTAATTTAAACTAAAACAATTTTAATAAAAATCAGAAGTTTCATATATGTTGCTACAACATTGACACACTAATATTTTATCTGAGTGTAAATTATAGTGATAGTTCTGAATTCTGAATTTTTTTATGTATTTTAAACAATTATTTACGTAATCTTGTTTTAATGTAGTTTTTCTTAAATTCATGATTCACCTGTTCCTAAGGCTTAATAGAAAAGAAAAGATTCAAACAGTGTAAATAAACTTACAGTAACACATTGAATAATTAAGATATTGTAAAATCAAATATATAAAGTTCAAAATTAGAATGACTTTGTGTTTGTAAAATTTACAACAGATATATTGATGCTCATATTTACAAAATTAAAAATTTGACTAGCAATTTTATCGGTATTATTTAAACTGTTTGAATTTGACATGTATACAAATTAGAAAAATTATTTAGTCAATCAGGAGCGTTTTATTTATTGAGCATTCAGTTCCAGATGCAGACATATTGCTATCAATCATTTAAAACGACCCTGTTCACATTTCCATTAAATATAAATAAAAGTATGAAGTCGCATAAATACGTTAAGAGTGGGTGAGAAACGTGGGGTACATAAACAACACCAACAATGATATAACATACATGTTTTTTTGCTCCTAAACAGAGCGTTTCAGGGCTTGAATAAGTTACTTCCAAATTTACCGCACCCTTGAAACATTCTGTAAATTTTAAACTAAACACCAATGGTAACTATTTGACATGAAAATTTCACAACATATACATGCCAAACTTACTCTGAAACCAATCAAACACTCTTAGAAATCGAGTAATAATTAAATAACAGTAAATCAAAATGAGACAATAAATTAAAACACCATAGCTAACGTGAGCTTAAATCTTGCTTAATTGATTTACGGATTTATCCTTCATTGTCTTCACTACTGCTTTCCTCGCCTTCGACGCCGTTCTCGTCCCTTTCGGCGTCAGGTACCAGATAGTATTGAAGGGGATCCAGCCACAGATCATCTTTAATCACCTCCGCGATGTCATCGGTGAAAGCATCGGCGTTGTCGTTGAACCAGCTGAAGAAGGTCCTGAGGGACTCGTGGGAACGCTTGCGATTGGTTCGGTTCGCTTCGATGGTTTGCCCCAAGCTGCAGCCCTCTTTCCATATGATCTGCGTACTTTCCGAAGTAGGGGTAGCTAGTAATATTACGATACAAAAATTGTACTCGGATAGTTATAGCGGTGTTGCGAAGCAGTTCTTACCGCTGTCGAGATGGTATTTCTTAGTTATGACGGAGTTTTCGAAGTAAGGATTTTCCTCGAAATAAAATTTGATGAAGTACCCGGATTTGATGTCTTCGAATTCCTCGACTTCCAGCTTGGTGAGGTGGTGCAGGCAATCCTCCTCGGTGTCGTCGAGCAGCGCATTCAAATCAGGATGGTTCATAATCTGGTAAAACGAGAGTTAAGAAAATAAATATACCAATATTATTTGTAGGTTATGATCAACAAATTGCAATGCAAAGGATACAGCCGTTATCCAGAAGTTGGGAATGTTGCTGATCAGGTTGTTGCGCTTTTCGAAGAACGGTTTCCGCAGCTTGTTGTACTTCTGTTCGATTTTGAGTAACTCTATGCTGGCTTTTTCGTTAATCGTATCAATTTCGTTTTGACAAACATCAATCTCCTCCAAAACCTTCTGGGTGGCCGCATCGAAGTCCGAGCTCCTGTCGGATTCGGAGAACCGCTTTATTTTCCTCGACGGCACATCACTACTCATTTTCAGTGTGTTGATTTTTCACAGTGACACAAAAAAATCAGTTAAAAATTGCGAAGCCGAATTTACAAAAACATCTGACAGGCCGCCATGCGCAATTTGTGTTTTGTTTTTTGAATATTCGCGCTACTTGATCGGCGCTTTTCGACAGCCTCCGCCAGAGGGCTTCCGAAATAAATTAATTATTTAGATAAAAAAACACCAGATAGAGCGCTAAAAAACAAATATTTTCAAAAAAATTTATTCCTATAAACAATAAATCTTAATTTATCTTAATACATGTGAGCGTTATTATAAATTAATTATGATAAGTACACAAACTAGGAGACATGTTGGTCTCGCTTTTGCGTACTTTACAACACCGATCGTCTGGTATTTTAGGAAGTCTATTTAATAAAAATAATAAGTTTATGTTTTTATATATATTCTCATAAATCGATAATGGCAGTAATTTTCCATTTACCAACGCCAACTGTATTGTGAACGTGACCTTAAATAACCCATTATTGGTTTGTTCCTTTACGGGTGCAGGAGTCAGGAGTAGGCACAAGAGATACCTCGCGATCAATGACCTGCATCTTGCATTTAATTTCAAGAACCAGTTAAACAATCTCATTTTGAATTTTTTTATTCCGATTTCATTACCTTGTAAATATGTGCAACCTTCTAAGAGATATTATTTTATTTTATACGCATTATATTTGTACAGTGTTCTCTCAAAAGGATTGTATGTTATTTTGAACTCTTATAAAAAATAATTAAATTGTGGGTAAAGTAAAAGAAATCGTGTCCAAGGTATAATAATCAATCGATTTCTTTTGTAACGATTTTTGTCTATTATCTATAAATTTTATTATCATTTCCGTATTCCTTTAAGTTTTTTAAGAATATTTTTTAAATATGTAATGTATATAAAAAATATTGCAAATAATACAAGCTTGTTAAAACTAATAGAAAAATAATATAAAAAATATGGATAGGTGACATTAAGAAAGAGATCAGAATATATAATATAGAATTTTATTGTTATCATTTTCAATTGATTACTCATAAAATGTACAATAAACGAATAACAGGATAGAAACAAATTAATGAGCAATAGTGAAACCTCCGTCTTTAAAAAGGACCAAGCAAGTCCAACACTTAATATTATTACTAAGTCTTTCTAGTTGATTTATGGCAAATATACAAATCCAGAATAGCATTAAGTATTTTAGGCAAACTGTGCCTATAGGCAGGCAATTTTAAAAAAATTTTTACATGACCTTTAACTGCACTTGAATTCGATGCTTAACACTTAATATACAACTCAATCTCACATTTTATTATTGCCGGATTACTCATTAGTAATATCAAAAATAAAACAAAATACTCTGATTCATACATTCAGCACCATATTTGCTATTTGGGATTGTAGTACGGAGGCTGCTGCATATGTGGGGGCCCCGGTCCGGGCCCCATGGCTTGTCCGCCCATTTGATTGCGGGTACCAGTTGCATACAGCTGTTGCTGGAAGTTGTGGAATTGTTGTGCATAGTTGGGATCGGCAGTTGTCGGGCAGACGAATGGCGAATTTTTAAAACTGTTATTCTGTCCCATAGACGGCGGCAATGGCTGGGAGGCGTCCGGTGCGCCCATTCCCATCGGGCTGCCTTTAGGTCCGCTTACAAACACTTGTGCTGATGGATTGCCCATGTTAGGCCCGCCGGGATTAAACATAGGATCTGGGACACCTCCGGGTCCACCAGGCGGTCCGTTGAATACCATTTGAGACATTCGCATGCCCATCGGAGGTCTCATGGGCCCTCTCATCATAGGCATCATTCCTCCGGCCATGCCCATGTTTCCGCCCATCGGCCCACCAATCGGTCCTGGTCCATTTCCCATGTGGTTGCCCATATTCATGGGGCCCATTCCTCCATCTTGATGCATCGGCCCCTCCATGTGTCCCATATGCGGAGGCATCGGACCTCCCTGCATCGGACCATTATTGGGACCGCAGGAAGAGAAGAACTGCATGTTTTGGGGTTGCATCTTTGACTCCATCATATTCATGGGCGCTGCGAGTCGAGTCAAGAAATCAATACTGGGGGGACCTCTCGGTCCAGGCGCCTGTCCCACTTGAGATTTCGCGGGTAAATACTGTATTGTATTTGGTGCGTTAGGTTTAATTTGAACGTTAGCTCCATTGTACGGATTCGGAGGACCTGGAGGACGTCCCATCATCCTGGGCATGGCCATATGATTGGGAAAGGCACCTGGCAATTTAGGCGAAAGAGAGCGAATAGGGCCCATCGGTGAATTTGGATGGAATCCATGCGGAGGTCCTTGCATCGGCATGCCCATCATGTTTCCTGATCCTTGATCTATGTCGTTCATTCCATGGCAGGAGCCCATGTCCATCATATGCATCGAAGAGGAACCGAAACTCATCATCGGAGGACCTTGATTGCTTTGACCGTTCAAAGAACTTGCCACGCTGTTTGTCAACTGTTGACTCATTTGTGCTAATGAAGAAATCGGATCAAAATGAGATACTTTGGGATTTCCAGACATGGCGCTCGTACAATTAGGATTCAAGGGAACGTTATCACCCCTGACGCATCCGTAATTAGGCAAATCCATTGGTTTCCCTTGAGGCGATAAGTTCACGAAACCTCCTCCCATTTTAGCACCAGGAGAGGCGTTGGGCCCGGCGAATCTCGGTACGTCCATCATGTGAGGACTGGGAGTCGGAAACAGGTCCGTTTTTAGAGGATCAGAATTAGGCCCGGGAACAGTCTGTGGGCTTAAACCAGGCGCTCCTGTTCCGGACAGTCTTTGTGGCGGTTTGTCACCTGCAATTAAAAAATTCAAATAACAATAACATCTCGTGTAAAATTTCGTGTAATAAATTTTAACAATACTCACCCGCTGTTACAGCAGTGGGTGTATGTGGACTGGGTATCTGGAAGCGACAACCCTCTGAAGGGGTAGGAGGAAATCTTGGACCTACGTCTATTGAAGTAGGAGTATTGGGACCTGAGACCCTAGAGTGTGGAAGATCTGGTGTAGAAACAGGAAAACCACTATCCAATGTAGTGGGTAAAACTCTGAAAAAAATAAAAATAAAGTTACCTCTTGTATTAATATACAGAAAAGTGCAAATTTGTTTACATTATAGTCAATTCTATGAGTTGAACAAAGAAAGATTATTAAAATAACAGTGGTTAGAGTGAGAAAGTTTGCAATCAACCCACAATATCACTCTTTCTTTTTCCTTTATACGAGACTAATGGAAATTGCCTTTGTTGCACCTATAGATCATATTGCATACAAATTTGCACTTAATTGTTATAAGAGAAAATAAAAAGATATTATTAGGATATCATTTAATCAATAAACAATGTAAAATTCCGTATTTCACGTGACGCATATTTTCAAGCCAACACGAATTTAAGGAAAAATTATCGAATTTTATTAGCCCGAATCTTTTTATCTTTACGAAATTAAACATTGTGCAACTTTCCCGCCAGCGATAATGCAAACAAATTTTCATTTTCACAATATACATTATCTATTGCTATCTGGAACCCTAAGTAGATCCGTAATAGTAATGCTATAGTTCTATTTTAGTGAACATGTTTAGACTTAAATATATAAATAGAACAAATTCGAGTCTTATGAATTAAAGAAAACAAACTACATTTTTAATGATTTTTTTTAATATCAAAATTATTTTCTTGGAAAATCGCACAATTAAAACTCGCAATAACCAGAATCCTCCTGTTAAATGTTTAAGAAAATAGTTCGAAAAAAAAAATCATCGATCAGTAAAATTTAAAGTAAGTTCCGGAGAATTCATATACACATTCATACAAATTGAACTCCTACTACTACTAGTAAATAATTGATTACTACACTACTTTATACTTGATAGATAATAAACATTGAAACACTTACGGAGGTGATATGATATTGCCATCCTTAAGACTGGTGTTTGGTTGCTTCTGAATAATCAGTTCTTGTCCTTCGAATGTATTCAGATACTGTATTCGTTGCGGAGATGGTACGGGCATCAGATTGGGCTCCTTGACGATGCCCGTGCTCGACGTAGTGGCACACGAAGTCGTCGACGTGCTGATTTGCTGTTTTTGTTGGGCCATCGATTGCAATGTTCTCCCAAACATTCCATCTACTAGAAACAAAACGAAAAAAAAAAAATACACCGATAATTAGAATTTGAACGGTGGCGATTTTAACGCGGAATAAATTCGTTGAACTTACCGGTCGATTGGTGAGTCGAAGTGGGCTCGGTACTGTTGCTGGTGACACTGGGCGAGAGATGGTGTGATGATAAAGGTGTGCCGGGATTACTATGATTAAGTCTTGGTGCTGAAGGGGAGTCTTGTGAGGTAGGGCTTTGTCCAGTACTCATATGCCTGCTTAATCCGAACGTTCTGTTCGGATCGGCTGGCGAATTGAGAGCAGAAGAAGCTCTGGGCGACGGTAATGACAAATTACTCGTGGGGTTGTTGGGTGATGTAGGATTGGGGCTCTGTAATGCTATTGGAACACTGGCCGATCGTGGGGTCGGGTGATATGGAGGCGGGGGTCCTTGAAGTCTAGGTCCTGGTCCAGGAACACCTCTCGGCATGGCGACTGGCCCAGCGGCCGGTATATTCGGATTATTACTGTTACCACCGCCGCCGCCGCCGCCGCCGCCGCTAACTGGACCGACTGGAACAACGGGACCAGGACCTTGTTTTCTTTTAGTGTCATCATAAAATTGATGGTGTAGTTTCTGCCACTCGAGTTGACTACCGGGCGGAGGTACTCCTGCAGGAAGCGTTGGATCAGTTGGAGCATTGTTTCCTGGTTGATTACCGCTGGGAGGTGGTCCCCCTCCTGGTGTAGGAACTCCATCCATACTTTGGCTTTCAGGAAACAACATTTGTTGCATTTTCCGTATTGTAGCCAATTGTACTTCTCGGTGTTGCCTCTGTTGAGGAGTGAGATTCTCATCAGGCACTTTAACACCCTGCAATGAGGGCTGAACATTTGCTAATGAAGGACTGCAAGCATCCATATCAGGCACCACATCAGGTAATCCATTTGAAACAGCAGCATCTAAGCCTTCGAGGTGATTGTTTTTCGTATCCCAAGGTATATTCGCTTCGTCCAAACCTACCATATCCTCTAAAGAGTCAGGTCCCAAAAAATTATCTAAAGTAGTTGGAGGTTTTGATCCAAGCCCCGGACTCCTATTACAACTTTTGTTTTTCATCATGGCAATGTTATTAAGCCACTGTGCGGGATTTTGTCTATTAAATTGAGTTACCTTTAGAGGATTTTTCTCTAAATATTTCTTAGTACCCGGCTGGGCACAATGATAAGCTATTATCGAAGGAAATCTACCTTGTAACACCTCATCTGCACCGGAATTCGCTAAACTGGTTGAAAATACAAAGATCTGGCTCTGTTGTTGCATATAATTCACTTCCATTGAATTAGGCTGTTTATTAATAACATTACTTGCTAGGGGTTGCACTCCTTCCGGAGGTTGAGGATGCGTATTGCCTCCAGTAGTAGGCAACCCCAGTCCAAATGCATCACCTCCTAGTTCACCATCAAGACATTCTTCTTGTTTCAGGGGTAGCGAACTAGAATCTGGACCGGGCACACTTAAAGAGTCCTCTGAGTGAACCTCAGGTTTTCTATCCAACGTTGTTTGTAAGGAACCTGTATTCGTTGAACCAACAATACCTCCATTTTTTGTAATAGGACCTGCACATGGTTCTTTCTTAACAGTAGTCTCATCTTCCTTCTTAACTCTAACTTCTGTGCTAGCAGTTTCTTTATCTGAACTGCCAGCTTCATCTTTTGTTGTCTCCGAACTTTTTTCGGCTTTTTCCTTAATCATTTCGCACTTTTATCACATACCCTTTCCTTTCATGCTGCACTATCACTACTAGTCATTCACATAACAAGTCTTTTTTCAGTTGAAGAATCTTAGCCTTTATTGAGATCAACACTATTTATTTATAGTCATTCCTTTTATTTTAATACCACTAAATTATGTTTCACATCACATATGTTCTAATGTTTTTATTTGCATTCCATCATTTTTTATTTTCATCTCTTAACCAAATTTGAAGAGACGCATACAGCCTGATTTCGGTCTCCATGGCATCCCGCTGTAATCTCTTTCTCTATATTTCAGAATTTTATTATAAACGCTCTTAAATGACATCAATTACTTTACAGAATTTGTGTTTTATTCCATTAAAAAACTTTCAACAAAAATCCTCACATCACAAAATGCCAAACTGTCCATACGCGCTGCTACCAACTGACATGTACACCTTCGCGGTACCAACATCTAAACGTTAAAAACCCTAGACAAATTCAAATTATGCTAACAAAAATGTATAATTTCGTTGATATATGCATTTATTTGTGTTAAACGATGCGTAACTAAATGAAAGATAAACGATATTACTTATAAACTTAACATATTTCTATTAATTTATTCGATAATTTATGAAATAAATATAATTCAGTAAAAATGAAAAATTTTCGGAAACACAGAACAAGCTATAGTCGTAGCAACATAAATAAATTGATCATTAAATGCGTACATCAATTCGTTATTTATTTATAATAAATTATTAATTTGGTGACAAAATTTTAATTATTTTCGTTGTGCCATCTACAGTATAAATATCAAACTATTAGTTATTCGAATTTCATGAGTAGATGGCGCCACAATCGACCTTGAAGTAGAAAACTGTCAAGCAGTGGAAAATTTTTGCGTATTCCTTAGGGACAATAAACGCAATCCTCGAACAAATAATTATTTCACGAGCAAACATGGGAGAAGGAACGAAATAAAAACAAAATTACATGAAATAAAACATACGTTTTTATTTGTAGAACAAGTGTATAATCTCGCGTCTACACAAATGAATTCACTTTATAAAATTATATTTAACTTTGATCCATCAGAAGAGCATCGCCATGGGTGACGGATGTATCCTTCTGAACGGATTCGAAAATAGGAGAAAGATCGGGAGAATTCTTGATTTGGCTAACAAACTCGTTGAGATGAAGATTCTTATCTAAAAAATAAGTCGTAAATAACTCGTCGAATCGATATTCTGATGGGCATATTACCTGCATCAGGAATACTCAAAAGAGCTGCAACAGCTCTCATAGCAGATCTCTTGAGTTCATCTTGTTTCTCGTATTCTTGCTTGACTGAATTCGCTTTCACCTTCATTGTTAGGGTAGCACGTAATGGTTCCACTAATTTATCTAACACTAAAAATAATCATTTTTTATAAATATCGCATTGTTAAGGATTAATGCATTATTCTTACTTTGGAAAACTGCTCCGGGACAAATTTGAGATAATCTCGCTACCATAAGATAAGTGAGCATTTTAATGTCATAATGATCCTTTAAACCAGTCTCTACGTGATTAATGAATTCGAAAATATCTACTTTATCAAGACAGGAATCGAGAAGAGTATACATGCATTCGTATGCCGCCTTTCTGATGTCCAAACCGTCATCTACAGTATGCTTGAAAGGTCCCATTTCGACTTCTCTGATTAAGTCCCTCTAAAAATTACACAAAAGTTTAAGAGTTAACACGGAAATACACACATTTCTTTTACCTTGATAATAGTCTCTCCGTACAATTGGGGTAACGTCGTATCTAACAAGTCTCTAATAAGCGAAGGCTTATTATGAGCAGCCGAGTTGAACGCAACCAAAGCGACTCTTCTTACATTCAAATCGGGATCTTGTAACGTGTTCAAAAATTCGCCGATGCACTGTCTCAGCAGAGGATCAATAGTAGCCGGCTGGAAGAAAAACCCGTTAAGAACAAATACCAAGTAGTTAAATTAAACATTACTTGATCCGAAATGGTGAATTTCACAGCGGTGACGACCGTCGTTCTCATCAAAGGCGACGGCGAGTTCAGGGAACGCTTCAATTTAGGCAGAAGGTTCTGGGGATCGATCAGAGTCAACTTTCCGAGGCACTCGGCCACGACGTTCCTCGTGCCCTCTTCCAAGCATTCGCAATGCCGGTACAACTGCTGCCAAATGGCCGGCACGAACGGAAGAAGTTGCTGGATGCCTTCGGGCGATTGAGACAAGCACGTGATAACCTACGGAAATGATTAATTAATTCATCGAAATAATGTAGGGGAGTATACGAAGCGTACTTCTTTGAGAGAGTGCAGAAGAAGGTATTGTCTTTTAGGCTGATCTTGACTTTCTTTTAATATAAAAGGTAAATATTGCTGCAGGTTACCGATGCAAATGCTGCCCAGCGCGTAGCTCGCGGCAGATTTCACTTCTTCTGACACAGCCGAAAATGAATTAAGTATTACTTGTTTTAAATTTGCGTTCGACGTTAAATCACTGAAAAATTAAAAAAAATTACACTAATGAACCCTTCCGAGTTGTTGAAAATAAGCTTACATTTCTCTTCCGATTTCACCGACGACGAGCAAAGCGAATATTTGCTGAGAATCTGTGGACGCTGCCTGGATTTCGTTTATGAACGTGTGTACGACAGGCAGCGCGTGCGACTGGCACGTTACCGTGATCGCGGCCACGCACTTCGCCAGCGAGTAGAAGGCCTGCTTGTGGAGCGTCGCCGACTGGTTGCTCGCAAGATTCGAGATGGGCATTAACAGAAGCCGTAACAAAGAATCGTAATTTAAACCGGGAAGATTGCATTTTACTAAGGATTTAAAGAAGTCTAACATAGACTGTAAAGCCGTACCTGAAAAAGATACCGTTAGTGGATGAGCGGCCTTTAACCCTCTGGCTAACGGATGACAACGATCCTAATTCGAAATTCCTTCGGTTTATTTTTATGTAACAGTCCGTTTGCCAAGAGGGCTAAGTGCATAGTCCAACAGAAATACATACAATGATAAATGGGGAACTGGGAATTGGGAGTTTAGGAAAATTTTCTGTTGGAGACACATGATTTACGCAAAAAGGAATAGTTTCGTTTGGTGACAAAGGAAAGGCGTAAAAATAAATCGAATATCAAATCGTCATATACGGGAACAGCTAGAATAAAAAAACTTTAAACTAAACACTAAGCAAATACACCGCTACTAAACTACCTATAAGCTACAAAAAAATAAGAATAAACCTTGTAATATTTACCTTGTAACAATGGAGATTTCACTAATATCAAAACTTGCGGCATTATGGTATTGTTAATGTCTTGTAGAGCCCTCGGATGATGAATTGCGATGCTCTTCAAGATAATCAACGTCCATTGAGCTATGTGAAGATCGGATTCGTCGAGTAAAGGAGATATTTCCACCACGACGGGTTGCAATAAAGTTACGTTCAAATTGTCGTGGTAATTCTTTATCAAACAGTCTATAAGTTGGAGAGTCGTCAATTTAAGAGCCCTTTGATTCTTTCTGAGGAATAAGCCCAAGATCGGCATCGCTTCAGGTAAGATAGGCAATTCGATACCTGAAATTTAAACGGGTTTTAGACGATTTTTACACGATAAAATCGCAGCTTACCTAAAGGAGATCCGGCGATTTTCGTGAGAGCTTTAACAGTTGTAAGTCTAGTGATCTCATTTTTCAATCTATCCAAGAATAACGGCAGGCAGTAAGGTAACTCTGCTTTTAAGTGATCGCCCAGGTTGCATATGACCTGTCCCATAGTAGAAATAGCCTTTTCTTTAACCTCCTGATCAATGTCAGCAGTTCTCAA
Organism: Phyllotreta striolata; assembly: GCA_918026865.1. NCBI lineage: Eukaryota > Metazoa > Arthropoda > Insecta > Coleoptera > Chrysomelidae > Phyllotreta > Phyllotreta striolata. The sequence continues at coordinate 3,591,964 of OU900103.1, forward strand.
TCTCAGCAAAGTACAGCTGTAAATATCTTTGGTAAACGGTGTAAAATCGAAAGCAGAATTTATATTTAAGGGTCTAATGACTTTGACTAATTCTTGTAGAACGTTTAAAGCTTCCGCTGTTATTTTGTAGAAATTATCTCCGACGGCCGTTATGACGGGCGGTAATAGGATACTAATGTACGGGTGGAAAACTTGCGGTTGGTGACTCGTCAGCAAGCAAAATATAAACGACAGCGCGTCTATCTTCATGTTACTGCTGGCATTCTTCTCGCTCAAGGAATACAATATTCCCGGTATTAAATCGCCAATGTGAGTACTTAGAGCGCCCGGTAGTACGCAGCACAGTTCCTTCAACAGCTGGAAACAATCTTGCCTCGTCTTGATGCTCTTCTCGCGCATTTGACCCTGAACGCCTTTCACGAGAATCTCGATTTGCTGTTGCAACAGCGACATTGGAGTTTCCTCTTCGTCGTCCATTACCATCGCATTGGGATCGATGTTCACGCTCACAGTCGATCTGGTTTGTTTCAGAAGCGCAATGTAAGCGTGAAATATGTCCGATTTCACGTTCTCTTCGCGTTCTGGAAAAAAATAAAAGCGTCAGAAAGTCTCGAAGTAGGTTATTCGATATGCTCACCTTTAAACCTAGTAATAAGCGCCGGGGACAAGACCTTGTAGAAATCGGGAAGTAAGTCGTGCCTGGTAGAAATAATGGCTTCCAGACATTTAGCAGCCGATCTTCTGACCTTCCAACTCATGTCATCATCATCGCTGTACTCGTCGTTTTCTTCGTCCTCTTCGTCATCATCGTACGGGTCGTTCTGGCCGTTGGCGCTTTCATCTTCATCGTAGTTGTAATTAGGATCGTATACCAAGTATTTTAAACACCAAATGATAATCGATGGGATGTTCTTGGTGATTTCTTTCGGGCACCGGTTGATGAAACTTTCGAAGGCTTGCAGACAGAATTCTCTCAGCTCGTCGTCGTCGACTTCGCTGCACTTCAGAATTAAGGGTACGAATTTTTCGATGTGTTCACCGAACTTATGACCCGATTGGCGACTGGTCGTATGCGAATAAAAATTTTAAATACATTTTAATGTTGCTATAAAGTGTATAATACTCACCATACGGCAGCGACGCATTGTACGTATGTTCTAATCTGTGAGTTATTCTTTTCGGAACAGAGGCCATCGTATAAGTGATCGATAAGTTTGGAATACAACGCGTTATTACAGGAAAGTACGAGATTGCTACACGCACTTATAGTACGCTTTCTGACCGCCTGGCGCTGAGAGCATAACTGAGGTAGCAAAGCTGACAAAATCGATGCATGGAAAGCTTGCAAAACGGGACCGAATCTCAGCAAGAGATCAGTGATAATATCCAGAGCTTCGAGTTGAACTGAAACGTCTTCTTGCTAAAATAGAACAACTCCAATTCGAAAATCAAATCGAATAATGTAATTACAATTCAACTTACACGTTCAATAGCTGTTGTTAACCTTCCTGTTATTCTTTTGCAGATATTTCCTGACAAACCTCCGGGCGCTTGAGGGAGTTCGGCTATAACAGTTTTAAGGCCGATGCTGGAAATATCCCTCAGTTGTTCCTTGTCGGATACCATGTTGGTACAGAGCGACTCAACGATCGTTTCAACTTGAAATTCCTTAACTTTGTTGACGAGAGGGCCCAAGCTGCAATGTTAGAAATAAGCGCTGGTAACAATGATCAAAATTCGTTTACCATTTAACAGCTAAATTTTGAACTTCCCCGTTCTTATCTTCGAGCAACTTTAGCAGCATCCTTACAACCTTGCGTTCGGAGTCGTCATCAAGTTTGATGCTATCCTTTTGCAACTCTGTCATTAAATCATTAGTTGCCATAAATCTGAAGTCTTTGTCAGAAGAGGTCATCTGTAAAAAATCGAGCAAAGAAAGAATATACATTATAGCGTGTATAAAGTATAAATATAAAATATTTAAATGACAATGTCAATGTAACAACCACTGCTATCTTTACCTTTTCAAGAAGATTCGCGATTTGATACGACACACTTGCCATGGCTACGGTTGATTAGAACGCCTCTTCATAAATTTGTACACCCGCAAAATTAATTTACAGTATAAATATTATAACTTAAAGGGAATCTTTATGTACAACTTAATTCATCATTTGTAGGTTAAATACGACAATCCACAAATCATACGGCACTGCGTTTTCCGGTTTTATCTCAACTTCCTTGTGTAATGTTCATTGTTTTCAAAAAACCTCGATTGATTTTGCACTTTTTTACCGAAAAAAATTTCTACTGTTCACCAAATACTTTTCTTTTCGATATCACAGAAACAAGAAATAATGAACCGAACAAGAAGGAAGAGCAGTGTTGTTCCTGTATTTCTAGGGAATTTATTTTTTAACAATTTGTGCAAAGTGTCAAAATGTGTTCTATTATTAGTCATGTCTACAGCTCACATGTTAATTCTTCTTTTTTCTTAATCCTGAATTAATGCTTAGGCAACACATTTCACAAAATATGATTTCATTCATACCAAGATTCGGGAAATTACTGGTAAGAAAAGCCAATTTGTTTTAAACTCATACAAATATTTTTAATAGATATACAAACGTCCATACAATTTTTTGAAACCATTTTTAACCTATCCATTCGATACCTTATAGCTATAAAAACTTGATTCGTTGGAAGTTATTTTTGACTTATTTCAATTACTCATAATATCAGCTTCTTCGCGATCGTGTTTTAGAACTTTCTGTATCCTAAAAATGAAAGAATTCCAATTTTTTTTTGGCTCCTTATGTGCTAATTGTTATTTAACTTACACTAGAGCCAGTTAGGTGTCCATTACTACCATTTCTGACTAGTGGCCTTTGAGTTGAACTAGTCTCGTGCTTTTTCTCGATACCTCTTTCCATACTATAATTGAATATTCCAGTAATATTGATTCAGATTGATTCAGACACTTACTTACCTATTGCTTCTCGATGAAGAACCGGACTTTTTGAATATACCGGTTATTCTCTCCTTTAAATCTTTTTTACTACCTTTATTATCATCCATACTATCACCAGAATTCATCTGAAATCATCAAACGATTTAACTATACCTAATCGATTTGATTATCAGATTTAGCACAATTACCTTGTTGCTTAGGGGTCTCAACGGGGAAAAGTTATCTGGATCCTTATCGTCTATGCTTCGAGATTTTGTCAACTTCTTCAGCTTCCCGATGATTCCTTTCTTCTTCTTCTTATCTCCCAATTCGCTTTGCGTCGACCCGCCTGACAATCTGCTATCCAAACTGACGTCTCTCTTCCTCCTACCAGTTTCCATATCCGAATGCAGCTCCAGCGAGTTCAAGCTGGACATGCTGTCGTCGTTGGTCCAAATGTTCTGTTCAGTTTGAATGGTGTGTTCCAAGGAAATGCTTTTCCTCTTCAGGCTGCTCTGCGAGAGGCCCGGTATGCTTCTTAACAGAGGTTTACTTCGTGAGATGGACGCGGTGTCGTGTTCAGTGGAAGTTGCCCTTCTCATTCCCATCGTCCTCCGCAGGCGCTCCCGTTCGGCGTCGTCTTCCGAAAATCTTTGCAGCTTCCGCAGGTCTTCTGTAGTGTGCACCAATCGTTGCATTATGTATTGGATTTGTTGCTGCTTTTCCTCAGGAGCCATTGACGATTCTCTTCTGTCCATCGCTGGGGATGTTTCTCGAGATCTGGACTTGGTTCTTCTTGGTGGCGTTGGGGTGTACGGCGCTTCGGTTTCTTTAGAGAAGAACAATTCCGGAGCCAGTTGCTTGAGTGTATCCATTTGCTCTATGAGTGCGTTGATTTTCCGGTCGTCTTCTATATCAGTTCTTTTCTTACCGTTCATCACCGATCGGTATTCCTCCCTTTCCTTATCGTAGCGCTCCCTCTCCCGCCTTAGCTTTTCGTTTGTCGTGCGCAGTTTGGCGTGAGCGTCTCTTAATTCAAGTAGATCGCATTGCAGCTCCGTTATCTTCTTTTTGTTGGATTCCTGATCTTCCTCGGACGTTTTTCTGAGTTGGTCTTGCTTGCGTTTGGCTTCCAGGCGTTCCTTGTCCCTCTCCCTTTCGACTTCGAAGAGAGTCTGCCGCAGGTCCCGCGCCAAAGTGGCCGTTTCTTGGAGCAATCTCTGCTGCTCTTCCCTTTCCTTTTGCCACGCCAACTCCATTCTCGTCCTTAGGCCTACGATTTTCGTCCTGCCGCTGCTGAGGACTTTTTCCTCCTCTAATTCGTTTACTTTGGAATGCATTTCGGATAATTTGACTTCGAACGTTGATCTTTCTGACACCAGTTCGGTTTTTAGTCTGGAGCATTCTAGCCTCGCCTCGGACAGTTCGTCCTCCATGCAGCTGATTTGCTGTTCTAACGTGGCCACCTTGGATTTAGTTTCTTCCAGCTGAAAATCGCGACTGGGTAAGTGTTTATTGGAACGAATGAATATTTATATACCTCATCGTAGTTGACGTTTCTGGGCCCGTCTCTGTTTTGTTTGGGCGATTGTTTTAGATCGCCTATGGTTTTTTGGGCTGTTTCCAGCATGTGCTTGTAAGTGTCCTTTTCCCTTTTGAATCTGACTACTTGGTTTTGGAGCGATTGTAGTTCTCCGTTCACAACGTTTGTTTGACTTTCGTACCTCATTTTCATCTCGGCCAAGTCGGATTTTTTGCTTTTTTCTAAGTTATTCAATCTGAAATATTAACAATAAGATCGGATATATCTATATGTAGATGGCTTACCTTATGCGTAATTGTTTCATTTCTTTTTCCATAGCAGTGCTATCTGCATTGATGTTTCTTTGTACCTTGTTGACTTTATCGTAGTCGTCCAGTTTTTTCTTCAGCTCGTCGTTTTCTTTGCGCATGTAGTCCATTTGGTCGTGGATGGCTTCGTATTCTTTCTTAATTTGCTCATATTCTGATTGTTTCTCCTCCAATAACGCCCTTAATCGTTGCCTATCCGAATCGCTACCGCTGAATGTTACTTTAGATTTCATTTTAGATTCGAGTTCCAACTTTTCTTTTATCCAGATGTCTTGTTTCTTGTTGTAAGTTTCTCTGAGGGTTCTCAGCTCGTTTTCTAGTTGCTCCATCTCTCGTTTTAAGTTTTTGTTTTGCCTGAAATAAATGTTTGTACAAAGTTGTTATTGGTTTGGGGGGTTAATTATTTCCTTACGATTCTAGGGTTTCTCTTTCCATGACTAATTTGGCTTTGGTGATGACGTGTTCTTCCTCTAGAATTTCGTATTTGGCGGTCAATTCGTCGTATTTTCGCCGTTCTTTGGTTACCGTGCTTTCCAGATCGGAATTGGATTTTTGGAGTTGTTTAATTTCTGGGGAGCTCGCCGAGTTTTGCTCCAACTTTCGGATTTTTTCCCTTAGCGTTGATAATTCCAACTCGCGGTTTCTCTGCTCTTTTTCGTTGTTTGTTTTGAGAACTTCCAATTTTTTTCTTTCGTTCTACAATTACAATATTTGCGTACTGTTATTATGAGATTGTATTGAGTGCTTACCTGCAAGTCGATGTCCATCTGTTTAATTTTCTTTTCGTTTTCTAATTTGTTATTTTTGTTTTCTAATTGGATTTTTGATAGTTTTTCCTCTAGAGTTTTGTTGGATTTGCGAGCTGCGTCTAATTCGTCTTTAATTGAATTCATTTTCTTGCTTTCAATTTCTCCGGCTTTCAAATTGGCCTTTTCTTTTTCCAAATTGTTTTCCTAAAAACCGCAAATTATTTAAAAAAATAATTTATACTTCATTATTAATCAAAGTTAATTTTACACTCACCAGTTGTTTGATTAACTTGTCTTTTTGTTCTACAGAATTTTCTAGTGTAGTAACTTTGGTTGTTAATGTTTCGATTTTTTTGTTTAATTTCTTCCTTTCTTCTTCCCATTTTTCTTGATCGGTTTGCAGGGATTTTACCTGCTGTCGCGCTTTTTCAATCTAAAATGTAATTTACATTTCATTACTTTACCTAGATATTCAGTCGAGATTAACATACTTCATTACTAATTTTAGCGTTGTCTTCTCTAATTTTCTTTAATTCTTTTTCTTTGGATTCCAAGTTTTGTTCTAAAGAAGTTATTTTTTGTGTTAAACTGGTCAACTCGCTTTGTTTAGTAGTTGATGATTCTGCAAAAAATATTTATGTAATTGAAGATTTATAACATATGAGTTTGATCTTACTGAGATTTGCCTGTAATTTTGTTACTTCTTCGTCTAAAGATTTTTTATCGTTGGTTAATTTGGTTTTATCTTTGTTTAATTTATCGACCTCTTTTTGAAGTGACGATTTTTCGTTTGAGATTATATCTATAGATTCTCTAATTTTAGCTACTGTTATATTCAATTCCTCATTTTCTGCTTTAAGCTGGTTTAATTTGAGCTTTTCGCTATCTAATTCTTTCGACGCAGAATTCAGTTTTTTGTTCAATTCGTCTATTTCTGCTGCCGCTTTCTTCGCTTTAGTGTTCGCCGCTTCTTCCAGCTTTATTCTTTCGTTTTCACTAGTTTTTAACACTTGAAGCATTTCCCAGATTTCCTTTTCCAGATCGCTCACCATTGTTTTCATCTGGTCTTTCGACGTTAAAGCAGTCACCCTTTTTGGAGTTCTTTGATTGAATTTTTTAAAATCGCCCTAAAAATGTCGAAGTTTGCACTGCTGTTGTTAAGAAATAAAGCACTAATTACCTTTAACTCTATAGGTTGATCTTTATTATCAGTATTGTGGAGTTTATCTTCCAATTCTTTGATTTTGTTATCTTTCTCGTTGATTTCTACTTCTAATGTCGCGATTTGGTCTATGTATTTGTCGATGTTTTTATCGAGTTTGCTCGTTTTGGCCGACTTGAGGCCTAGTTTCTTGTTTTCGGTGCCTAATTTCTCGTTTTCGGCTTCGAGCGTTTGGACTTTGCTCCTCAACACGGTCGCTTCCTGCTCGATTACCTGCAGTTGCCTACGAAGATCCAAAGTTTGTTGATCAAGATCCAACGATCTGTAATCAAATAACTTTTGATTAAAGTCGGGGTTAACGGGGAGATTAGGGTGACAAATTAGGAGTGTGCCAATTGCTTCAATTTTGGTAGAAAGTTGAATTTGTTGTGGTGATTCTTCTGTTTTATAAAATTCGGATTAGCCGACTTACTTGCTTTTTTGCATTCCTTTCGAGCGCTTTTGAGTGAGACTCAGTTCGGCGTGGAGTCTTTCGCAGTCTCTTTCTTTTTCGATCAACTTTTTCCTTATATCGTTAGTTTCGTCCTCCAGGACCTGAAATGTGGGATGCAAAGAAGTTTTATCGAATTACTTTCTACTAGATAAGTGACTAACTTTTAATTTTTGGTTCAACAACGAATTTTCCTTAAGTTTTTCACTGTTTAAGAGAGTGCGCTTGGTGGTGGGTTTGGTGGAGGATTGTTCTTGGAGTTCCTTCACTTTGGCTTTGAGTTTGTGATTGTCTCCTTCTAATTCCTCGACTTTATGCCGAAGTACCGAAGCTTCCTGTTCGCTTAACTCTAGTTGTAATTTTATTTCTGTGGGGTCCTCGTCTTCTGATGTCTCGGGCTTCTCCGGAAGTTCGGGCGTTAGCTTTTGGTTCGTTGGGCTCAGCTTTCGAGCTGAAAAACACCATCAAGTAATCATGAAATTTATGAAGTTTGATGATCGTACTTCTCGCTCTGGAGGCCATTTTCTTCAACTGCAAGACTAAGGATTCGTTGTCGTCTTCGATTCTCGACGCCTTTTTGCGCAACGTTTGGGCCTCCTCTTCGGCGAATTTGAGTTGCTCTCGAAGGTCCGCCTCCCTTTCGAGGGAGTCTTGTAGGTCCCGTAGAAGTTGCACGGGATCGTCTTGGGAGCCGCCTCTCGTCAGAGATTCCCTCGATACTTTCTGAAAATTGAATAGAAATTTATGAGTTTTGCGATGGGTTAAAAGTTCGGAAAATCTACTCCGTCTGTGGACGAGTTCTTTCCTAATGATGATATCGAAGGCGCCTTTTTTTTGGTTGGTCCTTTAGTGTCCTCGTTGTTTTTGGACTTGGCTTCTTCGAGGTCTTTTTGAAGTCTGACGGATACTTCGTTAGCTAACTTTAGCTCTTGCTCGAGCTTCTTGATTTTTTCAATTTGATTCAAAGTCGTGTCGCTGCCAGAAACCTAAAAGATCTTATTTAAAACATGATTGAGTATAAAAATTGAAAGTCTGGTGTATTACATCTTTCAATTTTTTGTCCAACTCCGCTTTTTCGAATTCCAATTGAGCGGCTTTCCGTTCGCATTTTCTCAATTTGAAGGAGAGTATCCTGCAATTCTTAGTCGTCTGATCTAGATCTTTCTTCAGAGATGTGTACTCTACCGCTTGATCTTCCCTGGAAATTAAATAACGTTGGATTTGTGAGGGAGTTTCTGGTTGCTGCAGTACCTAAAGTTGTCTTGCAGCTCATCCATCTGCTCCTCCATGTCTCTGAGCTCCTTCTTGATGTCCTCGTTTTCGTCCATCAATTCTTCGCACAGCGTTTCCGCAGCCAGAAGCTTCGATCGAAGGTCGTCGGCGATTTTCTGAGCCTCTTGCGCCGTAGGCCTCACCTCCAAGTCGTTTTCCAGCTCCTTCACTCTCAACGCCAGGCTCTTCTTCTCATCCTTGTAGTCTTCCAGTTGCTGCTGCAGCTCGTTGCATTTCTGCTGCAATTTCAGCACTTCCGTCGCGCTGGGTTTGCTGGTTTCCATCGAGGCGAGCCTCCGCAGCAAGATGTCGCTCTTCTCCCGCTCGAGCCGGTCGCATTTCGACTTCGTCGTGTCCAGCTCTCTTCTCAGGCTCTCCAGCTGGTCGCGCAGCTCGTGGTCGTGCGCGTCGACTAGAGTGGTGTCCGTGGTTTCAGTTCCTGCTAGGCTTATTGCATCGTCGTTGTCCGAATTGTCCTGGGATGGCTCTTTGGCGGGAGATTTTTTTACCTAACGATAAGTATAGCGATGAGTTTTGAGGGATATTTACGTTATTGTTCAGCCTGTTAGATAGTGAAGTTAACTCACGCGGATTAGTTAATAATTTTATTAATAAAAAACGAACACCACGCACACGAGATTTGAAGGATTTGTGTAAAATGTAGATAAAGATGTGGAAGCATATTATTGGATTAGAAGAATTAAGTAAATATACAAGGTGATCCTGTGAAAATTAATAACAATAAACAACGTTGTTAGAGACAAGATTTTAGAAAGAAAATTCGTAAAATTAGTCGAGAGAAACATTGATAATGATGGTGGTTTTTTTTACTGCGCTGGTCGTCCATTTTAATAAACTGTATTTTATCTGAAAAAAAAATCTTGTTTTGTGTTTAACGTCCAATGAGATACCCTGTACATTTTTCAACTATTTTCTACTTCTATCTGCCAATTTCTACAAATGAAACGAATGCTGGCGGGAGAAGGAGAGGTTAGCACACAAACAAAACATCAAATTACTTGAATAAGAAATTGTACATCGTGATTTGTTGGTTCCTCGGAAATCGTTTTTACTTCTTTTATTTGTATCCTTCGCCCTCGATGGGAACTGGGCGATGATTCTTTTATAGCTTTTAGTTTATTTGCTCTGTCCGCCAGACTGTCGTTTTTATTAAACAGTGACGATTTTTCTTTTACTACAGAAAAACTATCTGAAACTAATCATTTTAAATGAACTAAGGGTCGGATGTGAGATTCTAGGAAATCATTCATAGGCGGCGCGATTGAGTAGAATGCATTTGAAGCAACATCACTACCGGAATCGTGGTAATAAATGAGTTTTGAAACTGCATGTATACCTGTTCTTTGTCCAGTATCAACTGGTTTGATTTTTCGCTTGGGCAATTGTATGTTAACAGTTGTAATGGGCTGAGTGTCGTCCTGCATGTTAGCTAAATCGGGAGTCGATATCCACGATGAAGGACAATTAAAATCGCTGTCGGAATTGCGACTGTTTTCCTTCGATTCCGATAAATTGGTGCTCGACATCCAGCTCCTGCTTTTGCCCTCCCCGTCCCTGCAATTTTCCGATTTATTCGCGTTTTTAATTACGCCAGCCATTTGGCTGGCGATTTCGAAAGAACAATTAAATTTAGACATCATCGATTTTTTTGAATACCGTCCAAATTCTTTCTTCAAGTACAACGAGCTGCATCATTCCACTTACCTATTAGCCCATGATAAACTCGGGGTGGATACTGTAGATGCATCCTTGTGTAAGTTCGTGTCAGTATCACGTTTCTTACCGCCGTGTTCCTTGTAATCTCTGCAGTTTAGAACAGTGTTAATTCGATGCACTTTAATACGAGCTCGAATTTCCAATTAATTTCTACTTACCTGAAACACCTTTTACATCTAGTAGGCCATCTCACTTGAGGATGGAATCCTAAAGGGCACAACGAGTCGCCCTTCGCGAGCGGGTACAAATGGTGCATAATTATAAATTCTGAAATAAATTAATTTTTAATTGCTAATAGGTTTGAATTTGTATCGTTATAATTGTAATAGGAAGTGGGTAAAGCGGATTGTAAAAAATGTTATATATTTGAGTAGCTAATCTAGGAGAGAAACTTTTATTAGAATTCCATATATAAATGTCTGAAAATAGATAGTTAAGATAAATAAATAAAAATAATCACTTTAAGATCGGATGTAATGGTCAGGATTTTTTAAATCGGCTGTGTTTATTGCGTCACATTTTGAATGTTTTCAAATGTGTAATGGTCTATTTCTTCCTGAAGATTGGGTTTTTTACACGTGTTTTAATACAACTTATATTTGATAGTTGCGATATGCAAGAATAGGAATTAATATGGTATTGTTAAGTAGGTTATAAATATTATGGTAATTCGGTTTGTAGGTCAGGAACATAAAGACAATATAAAACGAGAAAAAAAGTAGAAAATTTCAAGAGCATTAGCTATGAATTCCTGCTTACACTTCTGTCTATATATAGCTCCAGCTTATAACACACTTTCATATTCGCTGTTTAAACTAAAAACACTACAACAGCATTAGGTTTAAAACACTTACAGTTTCTAATTTCCAATTTTAATCGAGAAAAACACTTTAGATACTTTACAGGAGAACTCTCAGACGAACGCACTGAAGGCAGATAGGTAACATTGCAAAGACATATAACACTAACAGTCTCGAAATTACGTAATGTAACACATATCGAAATTAATTATAGAACAACCAAAAAGGAAATAGCGATTTTTTGTGTATTTTTCGACTACGAACACATAGACACGATCTCAGAAACACAATTTTAAAGCTGAGAAAATCGCCGTCGTGAGGCAAGTGGAGTGTACAACGTCATAGTCGCCTGCCAGTTTTCTTGCTGGGTACCCACAATGTTGTAGCTGAATGCTTATCTAAATTCTGGACGCTAGCCAAGTCTTTCTAAATCCTTGTTTTTTCAGAACAACATATTTCTCGTCTAAGCGTGTGCGATCGCTCTAATCATTACAGACATATTCAATCAAGTTCTGTACTTCTGAATCTTATCTTACTTCGAAACTCTAATTTCTCTAACGAATTTAGCTCGTTACCTTCTCCATCCAGAGTCAACACTAATCAAAAAACTTTATTATGCATATATATTACACTCTGAGAATGATGGGTTAAAAACCCGCGAGGCGATGATTGCGGTTTCGTAAGTTATTTTTGTTCGGACGTTTTCCCTTGGGCACGAGGTATCGTGAGTTCACGCTGCAAGTTTGAGCTAAATTAACGGAAAGAATCCAACTTAAAATAATGTAATCGATAAACCTCGACCCAAATATTAAAACGAGACGATTGCATTTTCGAAGTGTACAACTATAAATATTTTAAGATTCCAGGCCTCGGTTTATTCGAAACTCCGCGTGCCATTTAGGCTCTGCAACCCTCGGATCGATCGGATAAATTCGCCAATTTCGTGTGCCGTTAATAAATAGAATTAGAATGCTCATTTCCCCATCAAAGAATTTCCATCGGCTGCGAACGAATCGAGATGCAATCGATTCTTGGATAATGCCGCGTTTTAGGTAATACATTAATTTCTAAACATTGTTCGTTTAATCGAAGGCCGATTGTTTCCGCTTTAATTTTCACCCGACAACTTGTTGATGTTTATCGAAAATTCTAATAATTGCTTTGTTGGTTTGACGCCGATAAAACGTAACACTCCGGGCTATTACGCGATATTTTGAAATCAAAGGAGTTTCATTAAATTTAATTAAATAATAACCCTTGGCTAGAGTAGGTTTTTGATCAGGCAAATTACTTCACGCGCCGTTGAGTTACGCTCGCCTTTAGTAATTAACTTTCATCAGTCTTCTTGTTAGTAAGTATTCGTTTTGTTGGAGAGGAAAAAAAGGAGTTTAAAAAAAGCCAAACATCCTGATAATAATAAAATATATTTGTCCAGAAATCTACATAAAAAATGTGAACGTTAGAGTGTTTCAATGACGGTAATATACTTATAAAATATAATTTACAATTTTAGTAGCAGTAGACTTAAACAATTACAAAGTCGAGGTCTAGTATCAAACAATACTAAATTGAATGTTTTAGTTTTTAGCATTATTTGATATTACATCCCGTGTGGTCTGTAAAACATACAACAGTGATTAACAAAAGCTGCTTTAAAAACGATAACTAACTCATTCGAATTATTACGAAATAAAATGAATAACTAGTATGTACTCGTCGAAATCCATCTCTAAAATTAAATTTCGCGAAAAGAGAGAAATAAAAACAACGATCTCGCAAAATAAATGATCCGCATTAAGTATAGGTACACGATTAAAGACAGATTTTTTTATTCAACATTTATTTAAGACATTTATTATTTGTCTCCGAAACAAAAAATAATGTATAATGTATAATTTCAGCTACTAAATAATTATGCCGAACCAAATAAGTATACCATACAATAAAAGTTTCTTCTATCTCCATTTACACCGTAGAAAGCAAGTAAGTTATCGGTGCTCTCTATTAGCAGGTGTAAAATAAACTAGACACATAGTGAAAATACTTGAAGCACATCTTACACTTACCTATTGCAAATGAACGCAAAGAACTTTTACTCTATGGGATACCGGTAGCATAAATCACAATATTTTAAATAAAGCATGTAACACAGGAACACAAACTAAACGTAAAATAATTCCTCATAATATTTATGTATATTTCATTTAAGTTTATTATTTTTTTTTAATAAGCATTACGTATTTCTCACACTCATTATACCAAAATTAATTAACTAATTATTTAATTAAGTGCCCTGTTGCTTGTTGAACACATATTAAGAGAGATATTTACTGAACGCAGCAAGAGTTCTTGTGTCCATTCTTGGCCTTTAGTCTGGATTTCGGACGGTATTTCTCCAGAAATGCTAGTTGCTTCGCATTGATTGCACCTCTTCTTTTTCTGAAACAAATTAAAAAAAGACAACGTTTAATTCTCGTCTCAGAATCACTGCACAATTGTTCACCTCTCCAGATGCAATTAAGGAATTTCCAATTACTCCAGCAGTAAATTCGATTGCGTATTATTTTTAACGAACAATCATCGAAATTAAAACCGCTCGGTATCATATTATTTTTTTCATGACAACTGTAACGCGATATTTTTGAGGTCAAGTTCAAAATTACATTCTAATTCGATTTTATTGCGAATCTCCCTGGTAACCCGACTCATTACAGTTAAGTGAAAAGGAAAATTGCGTGTAATAAATTAGGTTTTGATGACTAAATTCCATATTAATTTATTGGAGTTCGTTAAAAGGAAGTTCGGTGAGGCAGACGCGGTTTGTGGGCACGGCAGGCACATTAAAACACTGTACGTTCTCTATACGCTCGTGATTTTTTAAATAAACTGGTAATTAGCTGGAATTAATTATCGAATCGGATATTAGTGAAGGTCAATTTCGTACTATTTTTAAGCCTGTTAATGTCGAATGGCGGGTATTTAAATTCTTCCTGTAACCAGCAAATCGAACGTTAATTTCCCATGATGTGCCGAATTGGATTTTAATTAAAATTATTGCTCAACCGGAGTTAATTGTGTTAAACAGAAAAACGACACACCGGAGTATTTCCATTAAAATTTTCAATATGATAAGCTTCGACGTTTCCATCCAATTGCATCCAACATTATTTTATTGTTAAATATTTATTTATAATGCTCGCTCCGTTTTGTGCCCACTTTCGGTAAATAAATGCTCCAAAAACCTGTCAACGATATTTTATCGTACTGTTGCATAAACAGGATGTATTGATTAAATCAGGTTGCAGATTCGGCCTGTAATTTTAAATCGAAAACACGAACTTACGAAATTCGAAAGTTTTGTCACAGGTAGCAACAATGGAAATAAATGTCACCGGCGAATCACCTTGAACTTCAAATACACGACGATCTGTTTCGAATAAGGTTTCCCACATAAATATTCCCCCAATTCGGATACACATAATTCTCTTAAAAAATTTATTCCGAAGAAAAATTGCTCATTTATGCGGAGGCTTTATTTTCCTTGCTCGATGATACTCGTTCATCGCTTGGTGTATAAAATGCAAATTTCAAATTGCGAGCTGGAATAAGGAACGCTTAATTTTACGAAGCGAAATACCAAGTACTCGATGACGCAAGAGTTTCCGAGTATTGTGAAATAAAATTCGATAAACTATTATAAACAGGAAACATTAGCAATAGTACTTACTCCCTAATTAGTTCTACAGCTTCCTCGTATTTAAGTCCTAGCTCGATGAGGGCCAGAGCCACCATGACGGGCGCCCTGCCTAGGCCGGCGATGCAGTGCACGGCTACGCAGCAATCGGGATTGTCATTGAACTGCTTTTTGAGAACTTTGAACCATTCATCGACTATTTTATTCGGCGGGAAAGTGCCGTCATCGTAGCTCAGGTCGAAGACTTCGATATTGTGGTTGTTCAGCTCTTCAACTTTGTACGACGGTTCGCATACTCTAACTACGGCCGTTACCCGGTGTTTTTTCAGCTCCTGCAACAAAAGGGACGCTGCTATCAGACGATCTCGTTAGCTGAACGAGCAAAAAAAAATATGACGACGTGTTTCCCAGACGACGAGCTATTAAGGGAGCAACATTCTCTTACAAATTTATCCACAGTTTCCGATATTTTATTAATTACGTCTAGCCGAGCGTTACAATAAAGGGTTAATAAAATGTTCCTTTATTCCCTCGTAAACTACGCCATACAAACGTAGGTTTATATACCTTATAAAACTCTAATGTTTGGGGGCATAATAAATTTTCTTCCCGAAATGACCCCGACTGATAATCAAATATTTGCTCCCGGGAAATTATATGAACGTAAATTTATTAGATTAGTAAATACGTTTGACCTCAACTCCACTGACGCGGTGTAATTAACGTTAGAAATACACACCTACAAAGCGTTGAAAGTGAATTTCACCGTGCAGAATTCGAATAAAGTACATTAGCGGAAAAATGCGTGGAAATGGAAATTATTACAGCCAAATTAATCTAACAGCATTCCATTTAAAATACCAACAAATCCAATTAGCGATGTTTGATTCCACAAAATTAATTAACGAATTCTGACAAAATACCGCCGCGGTTAATTTACGCTCGTGCAGGATTTCACGGTAACTGAAAATTTCTATACGAGAATAGTAGAAAGTGAGAACAACTGCGGGTCATGCGGTACGCAAATTCCGGTACTCTCTTCGGCCAGGCAAAAAAATATTTCTCTTCGATCTTAATTGGCGCTTTTCGTGAGACGAGACGACCTAGAAATTCAGACGGAGACGGTCGAAAATTAGTCAGCTAAGCTCAATGCCGAAGAGCGACCTTAATAAACGTATCGCGGCCGTTTGTTTATAAACAATTAGCGTCTTTTCGGGGTATCGCGTTACCGTTGAAACGCTTCAAATTGATACTAATTACTAGTTTGTAGGGTACCCGATCGACTTTCGTCGCTCCGCGACAATTCGACTAGACTTGTGGAAAAAGTAGAGCGAAGAAAGTGTTCGTTAGGAATACTAATTAGAGCGCCTTGTCGCCTGGCATTGTGTTAAATACGCCTAATCAGCATTTACGCCGAACGAAAGTAAAAAATATCCTGCTAATAGTTAAACGCTAAACGAATTATTTGCTAATGCTTTATGTTAGATCTTCAATAAGCACCAGTAAAATGCAAATTACACCGAAATTTATTTACTGTTTTGTTAACAAAAACTCGAATTTAATAAGAATCTACACGATTTACTCTGAAATTTATGGATATATTATTCTTTTATTCCACAAATTTTTTTTTCACGGGAATTTTCCCTCCGTTCAGCAGAACTCCAAGTGGAAATTTTGTTTGTATCGAGCTCTTTTTTTCGATAAAAGGCAGACACTCGTAATAATTCTATTCACAATGTGACCGACATCTTCCTTCGTAAAAACATGTTTTTTTACAAGATGATTATAAAAAATGAAATTTGAATGGCGAAATGATACAAAAGGTTTCCTATTTTTAGCCGGAGTTGGAAAGGGAAAGACGCCGACTTGATAGAAAATTCTTACTTAATATTGATTTTTCATCCTAGAGGTCATAACCCGGAGTCCGACTGGACTTAAATCGTCCTATATACTCGCGGGTTCGTGCAAAGCAACAAAAAAAAACGCAATAATTAAAGAAAACCGAGTCAAAATAATGGTTTTAATCAAAACAAACAAACTTTATACCCCGTTTATGATATCAATTAGATCTCAGTCTAAGCTATTCCAGGCTATTTGACTCTATTAGGATGGTAAAAACATGTTAATTAATGCTAATTAACAATATCGAAAGCGCACACTTATGAATAAATAATTAGTGCTCTACTGACATATTCAATTTTAGAAATATGCTAATCCCGAGCACTAATTTTAGCTGCAAACTGTATAATGGAAAAACACATTCTGTCTTCTAAAGTGAGTTAGTTCGGGAGAATATTTGGAGCTTCATTGACTTCCATCCTATTTTTGTTATAAAAAAATGAGTGACGTTTGAATTAAAGTACATTACGTCAGAAAATCAGTACGATAAAAGAATTTTTGTAGCGTAAAATGGGAAGAATGTACCGGAACTTTTATAAAGGTGACCTTTCGATTTGAACTATGTATAACAAACAGCAGGAAATTTTATCTGATGCCAGCGCATCGTCTGTAAATGTAAAACTAACAGAAAAATAAAATGACTAATACTTAATTTGAATGGATAATTATTGATAAGACTGGAAAATGTGACGCAATGCAATTAGAATAACAGAATTATGTTTGGTTGTTTGCTAATTTTCGCTGTTTATTTTGATGAAGCCAAAATATTCTATTTTCGTTATCAACGCAGTGGTTACTTGACAATAGCGTTAGATCCTGAAATAGAACTGGAAAATACGCATTTTGTCAATCAATTACTCGCCTTTTTACCCTACGTATTGTAGGAATGTTCGGTAAACATTTCAATAGCCTGAAACCATTTTTTTCACAATGGATCCAAAAATCGAATGAAACAACAGGACCATGTCCAACTATTTTGGATTCATTTTTCATCATAAAATAAATCAGCTGTTAAATATTTTAATATTCGTCTAACTCATTAACGAGTAAAGTCATAACTAATTATAAATATATTACATTATCAGCTATAGGGTAATCAGTAATCATTTAATCGGGTCATTACGAACATACCTTGGTTAATAATCTATGAAAACAATCATTAATACTTTAATGATTGGATGAATCGTTTTAATTGACGTTAAACATAAAAAATACAGTAGGCTTTCCATTGTCGATAGAAAAATAATCTTTTTTTTATACGATTTGTTAATATCTCAACTCATTTTAAAACACTTTAGAACTTATCTAATCTTAATTGTAAATTTGTAATTCAAAAGGAAAAATATGTATCCTTGTAATTCTATACAAATTGTTATTTCCCAATATGTCATATTCGTTTCACGATAATGCAGCAAAAATTTAATTATCAACTTTAAAGCTCCTACGTGTTCTCCTGGAAAATAGAATGGCTGATATTGAAGGCTTCTTTGTAAAGCTTAGGCAAAAAAAGTCCTTTGTGCCTTCGGGAAACTATAAAAAATTTCTCGTGTGGTTTTCTGGAATTTTACACTTCAATTAATCTGTTACATAGGAAATTCGAACACAAAGGACCCTATTTATTAAAAATTCTACTTAGCAATTAAGCGGAACACGCAAATTTATCTTATCTACAGTTTGCCGGTTGTTGTCGTCAAATTTGCTGTAGATACTTGTCAATAATGACCCTTTAAAGGTTGTCTATGGTCTCAGCTGATTTATCCTTAGTCAATCATCAGGTCAAATCACGGGTAATTAATAAGGGTAGGTTTTACATACCTGTATGTAAGCTAAGATGTTCTGGTCAGATGGTCTGTCGGTGATAAGAAACTTGAATCCTTTGTGTTCGATTTCAGCTGGAGCTGGTCTGATGTCCTTTTGACGCATGGCTACTGTTGTTCCTTGAGAATTATGATTCATACCCCGTCGTATACGAGTTAACTTTAATATCACACTATTTTAGAAGACCGACTCAATAGATCTCCAAAAATTAAATTTTAAAAAATAAAAAAATTGATTAAAAGATCAGTCTTTTCAAAGAAATTTACTGTTTTTTTTTCTGTTACTCTTTTAAATGTTATTTATATACACTTGATTTGATATGCTTCAGCAAATTTAAAGGAAGAACGTAACCAAAATATCTGTTAATGCAGTATGACAGGATTACATATGACGATTTAATTTATTTTGGCTTCTACTAATGAGGTAAATCGAAACGTTTAGTGATGGTAGCCTCAGGTCTTTTTTTTACCAATTTATTTGTGTTGAGCTTGGCAATATTCTGCGCTGTCCAACTGGAACTCCATGTATGCGAGCACTGTCTCACCAAAATACTGAAAAAGAACAAAATGTACATGAAATATCGCTCTGATCTGCCTAGTGTTCATCAAAGATAAGACATGACGCCAATTTACTGATAAGTTTCGTTTTAATAGGTGTACACGGTATGCTCAACGTTACATCAATAAAAAAAACTGTTACATAATTTTTCGAAGCAAAAATTACCAAATGTATCGATAAATTTATCAATCTTCTCTCAAACATTATTTAAAAAATAAACGTATTTAAGTGATACAATTCGAATTAAACAACATGACTCACTGCTTGTAATAGTAGTGTAATTAACACCGAATTTACGTCATTTCATTAATATAATAACAAGCATTCTAACTGAACTCACGTCCTCACGGGAATAATGGCTATAACTTATCGGTTTGTTAAACATTGGAAAAACGTTATCTCGAGTTTCTTTGATTTTTGTACAAGTATGTCTGTGTTATTGGCACAAAGTTTACGATAAAACACTTTATTATTCTATAGAAATTGTTTTAAAATTAACTACATACTATAACATCTTTGCTTATTGAACCTTGATAAACGTACAGAGATTGCGTAGGAAATACCTATAAACAGAGTCGAACTGAGATGGTAAATATAATTTAAAAAAACACCGGAATACATAATTTTTTCTTACTAATGCAAATTACTTTAACTCAACTCCGGATCTGTTTGGAACAAATTATTTTTTACAGGACAATCCTTTCAGTTTGGGATATGTGATAAGCAAGAAATTAAACACAGATTATATATGATTATAAAATGACACTGATTACCGAGCGATAAGCGAGTTCCAGGCAATACTACCAATTTCATATTTGCTATATAATTTATGCATACATAGACCATACGTAACCACAAAGCATTAAATGTATTTCAAAATCTCGAATTGCGCAAATGGTAGTAACAATACAATTTTTATTATTTAATGCTTTATTTATATACCCTGCTTTAATTGTCCATTGAAAAATAGTAATTTAAAAAAGATATTAATTAAATAAAATCATACATAGTGGATCTCAATTCAATTAGCTGGAAAGCGGACAAGAATATTGGTAAATGCACTCCGGATAATTGTGCCATTTTTAGAAGTAAATTAATTAAAAGATGTTAGTCGATATCGATCGTACAGGTTAAAAAAATTGCCTAAGTTTAGTGAAAGAAAGTGAATCTTACCTAGATTTGGCATTACGTTAGGAAAATCACTTCATTCTAATAGTTTTTTTTGTTTGGATCCTTCTTATTTGGCCCTCACACTTCCCGTGTACTTTTTGAGTATACAATTGTGGGCTGTTATATATTACTACAATGGTCCGTAATTGAACTATTGCCAAACATCGCTCAATTTTATAAATAAATGTCAAGAAACACCATAATGTCACCTTGCATCAATAGATGTAAATAATTGCTTTCAATACCAGCACGTGAGTTGCTTTTAAATAGAAACAATAAAAATCGCTGTTTTAGCAAATTTTTGCAAAACTCCCGCAAATGTGCGTTGTCATGGCTTCGTAATAACATGTTTGCCAGTATAAAATCTTTATACAATAGAGTAATATTTATTTGGAGAACAATATGGGTAGGTAAGTCGTTGAGAAAATTGCTGCATTGAGAACACAATAAAAATTACAAAATGGGTAATTATTAGTATTACCTACCTATAATAGATAAGCACATCAAATGTTTTGAATTGGTTAGGAATGCACAATTTAAAATACCTGCCCAAATTTCCAGGTAGGAATTTTTACTGCATTCCTCCTATAGTCATGCAGATTATGCTTACAAGGAAAATTTCAACTTTCAGGCGATTTAAGGACAAGACTCCACTGCACAATAATATTCTACTTAAAGTTGCCGGGATTAAAATTTTGAATAGAATTTGGTATTAAATTACCTATCCCAGTTTCGTGAAATAACTAGTTTGGAAACTTAGCCAGAAAATCTTATTGTATGTAAGTAAAATAACGAAATATATGCGAAAGTCTGTAAATCGAGTTAAGGACGATAATATGAGAAAATAAATCAATACAGAACAAGCAGTACGAACAGGTATTCAACGAAATTATGTACAATTTATTATTTACAGCTCGGCAGAAAAACGAGACGGTATACATAAATTTCCCCGATTTGTATAAATACATTTGAATTTTCGATAGGCATTTTACCGAATCAGACAAGCATCGCAAATTCCGGACCGTACGGGTTTCGTTTAATAAATAAGCGAACAAAAATTGCCGGTTAAATCGAGGTTTATTTCGGTAAATTACTATAAATATTTTGGTCGAAATCTAAAAACGAGGCATTCAATGAACGTCGCATTTATTACCGAAGCTCCAGTGAATTTAGCAGCTGTCCCACATGAAGTGAACTTAATTGTTTGCAACTTGCATTTAGCGGGATATGGCCATTTCAATAAACATATACCCTCCGAATTTGTGTGTGTGGAGATAGGGAATAACCGAGCAGGTTTACATGCATACTCGGTTTGTAAGCAATGTTTGTGTTTTCGCAATTTTTAAATTACCGAGAAAACAAGATTATTCAGGCAATAACGCAGTTGCTTCCAATTAATGCACATAAATATTTTGTTTATGGATTTGGTTCGGTAAGAGATAAGTATTTAGATGTTTGTTTTGTTTTGGACAGAAATGCGTTTTGAAAGGTTTTAGAAACGCCGATAAACTATACAAGCTGAAATATATCGGTAATGTAAGTGCATATGAAATATGCAAAAGCAACTTTCCAATGGGATCAAATATGATCTGTGCATTGAAATGAATAAAAGATTAGAAATATTCCGTTTATAATGGATCAAAAACAAAAATATTTGAGTTGTATTCTAAACGCAAATATACCAGAATCTTTACAACATTGTTAATCCAACATTTTATGAAAAAATTTGCTTATTTTCTAATTCATGCCACGAAACAAAAAGATAAAAATTATCAATTTCGTTTATTCACCGTTCGTTATCTACCTATCGACATTTAAAAATTTTATTACCGACGTGTAACCTATTCGAAATCGACGATTTGTGAAACAAGTTTGTGAAAATTTGCGCAATTTTTCGCAACAACTTTTTCTAGCGAAAATGCGTTTGATAATTCCGTTATTAATTCGTATACTAGTGGCAAACGAAATCGCCTATCATATCGTTGGATCTATTTTTAATTAATTTCTAAGAATAAACCGCGTATAAGTGATAGGGGTAAACACACTTTTATTAATTAAAGCCGATTAATTGCGAGCAGCATTCTAGCAAATGGAACAACGATGGAGTTAATTAAAAATATCCATCACAAATTCACGCGAAAACTATTAAACACAGACAATGTAGACGTAAATTCGGTGTCAAAGACCTGAATGATACAAAAAATTGAGTCTGGAATCCTCAATACGAACGTCTGGCATTCAAAATACAACAAAGAAAGCCCGTGATCAACGTTAGAAAGGCATTTACAAAAATATTTCGAAAACGGATGCTCGAAAAATTCGAATATTTTCAAATTGTACACAATCTTACGAAAAATCCAAAGAACACTCACCTCTGTAGCCATACACATTGAAAATAAAATTATCAGTTTAACTTCTTGTATCCACAAAAAAACGTGGATTTTAAATTCTCTATCGATACTTTACAACGCAACACCAAAGCTTTTCGCTTTAGTACTACAGGATGGTTCACTTCACCAAGATGGTTCTCCTCAGAGCCAGTCGATTGACGTCAGTTCATGCCCCACGTCCCGCCCACGGGGTGTGACGACTTCACCATTTCCCTCTATCTCTTACACCCATAAAATCCCATACGCGCCTCTCTCTCTTCTTACGTCATTTAAACGGCTATCAGTTGTTGCGATTCAGGCAACACTCATTACATTGATGTTTAGTGTGTAGCAGGTAAGGATTTTCAAGTCGAAATGCGAGGCCCGAATCGGGTCACCCTAGATTTTTGTGCTCAGGCAATACAACAAACACTAGGCTTGTACAAAGGACCCTCGCATGGGACAAGAAATGATTGAAAGGCATTGGAAGACATGAAGTTGTTATTGACTGATTTAGTAACAGGCCATTTGAAAAATCATTACCATAATCGTGTGAGGCTCTTTCTTGACAGTTGTTTAATTGTTTAATTTGACAGTTTTACATTGTTGTTATGGAGTAACTAAGGACTTTGTTTATGTTAAAAAGACTTTAAGGGATTAATTAACGTTAAAGGAGCGCTGAATAATATATGGTCCATTTTAGGAGTTAGTTCACAATAAAACGCAATTGAATTTTCAGAAAAAAATTTAATAAAAATGAATATAAAACGTGAACATATCGTATTATTTGTTAGGAACAAATCGGATTCTACAGATACAATTTAAAAAGCGAAACACATACAATCTTAGATTAAACAATAGTCAACACCAAGAACATTCATCTAACGTTATATGTATTTTATTAATAGATTAACGTGCATTTGCCGAACAGAAATACATACTTATTGTTAGGATGAATTATATAACACGCAAATTTTTTGAGGTAGTAACATTTTTGTATTCAAGCACTTCGATTTGATAGTTATTTAAGATCATTAGTTAATATGGCTAGCAAGTTTTACGAGCTACTTAGCCGTAATATACGCAGATTTGATACATTATACATCGATATAGTACATTTTTAGAATGTTTAAATTGAGGTCCCTAAAATTTGTTCCGCTTATGTTCACTACGATTAAAACTAGGCTATTTAATAATAAACATTTACGTTTAATTACATAAACCGAATAGATTCCAATAATTTATAGATGAATTAAATTATATTGTATTTATTATATTATATAGCCTAGTTGTTTGAACGTCTCAATTGAAAATTATTTAATTTAAAAGGGTAAGTGCCATAAAATAAATAAATAGAAGTAAGAAAAATAGGAAAATAATTTCTTAATTTTCTAAAGACTAAAGACAATACAAAAAAAATATCGAGAATGTGGTAAAAATACTAATGGGGTTGATTAGCTACAAACATTCCTAATAAAAGCACAAAGCTCTATCTAATTACATCAAAAAGAACAAATAAGCACGCCAAAAATTTTATGCTTTTATCGGATGTCACGCAATAATTAACCTTATCAGCCCCGCTATTCCAGTCTTTCAAAAAAAAATTAAATAAAGATGAGTATACTTTACGTCACAAAAAATCTTACAAATTTAAAGTCTAATTTATCTAACGTATTAATTAATTTGTAATTCGGCTAGAGTCACCTAAGTTGTATGCAATAAGTTTTCATGTTGTCGATAAGAATTAGTTTTTAGGTATAAGAATTTCGGTAAAAATTGCTTTAGACCAAAGGGATGGCGATTAGTAACATTACGTAATTTCTTTTTCGTATTTACAATGCGAGAAAAACGAAAAAAACATTGTTGAGTAATTTCCCAACTGTTAGAGTATTGATATATTGCACCCTGCACGTGTATGCGATTGCATTATCACTTAAAATTAGAGAATAATATATGAAAAAACGAAATTTCTTAGAATATCTCGTGGAGTTCTTAAACTTTACCTTGCGCTAATTCTTATAAATATAGTTAGTTCTCAATGAATTAATAAATATAGCTGATTGTTTTCATTGTGATGATATGTATTCAACAATTCATGAATTGACTTTTACCCATTCCCTTTGACCTAATCGATTAACTAACGTAATTAATTGCACATATTTTTAAGTCTAGTCTACAAGAATAAATTCTTCAGCGAAATTTCATAAGATAAAGTTTGGACTGATTTAGCCCAATATCTATTTTAAAGCTAAACGGTTATTTAAATCTTTTCGGATTTCTAAGTAACGTTAAAAATTAAGTTAAAAATATATTGTCACAGTGCACTAAATAAAATGACAATCACTAACGAGGTGATGTGAACTAAGATTCAAATTATACAAAATGTACGGATCCTTTAATGTAATTTAACTAGTAAAAGTGTAGTAATAAACAGAAAAAAAAACATTGTAGAATATTTTAAAGGATCGGTACATTATTTTTTTTAAATAATAGGCAGTATTTAAAAGCAAATAATAGACAAAAACCTTCCACCTTCTTAAAATATGCTATAGTTAGCACTGAATTGATTCTCCTACGAAGCAATTAGTTAAAAATTTAATTCTATTGAACTCTCTACGGATAATCTCCCGCGCGAAGATTTCAAATATTAAAAAGTAGAATAAATTATCAATAACATACACAATTTCTTCGTACACAAGTTACCCGATTAGATTTAAGTTTGACTAAAAGCGCGTCTAATTGCAACGATAGTTGGATGAAATTAAGTGCATGGAAGATTGGTCTATTATCTTTTAGGAATTTGTTTAATTAAGAGCCCCTCGTCTTGAGGCTGTTATTCACGGATGGATCCAGTTCCGATAGCGGGATGCTCTTGGGCTCCACAGACGCGTGACTGTTGGGATCATCCGATTCGTGATCTTTAGAATCTTGATTAGCCAGCACCGGCTTAGGAGACTTGGGAATTTCGTAGGCGCTAGCAGAACTCGGATTCCTGGTATGACGACCAGTCTCGTGCTTTTCCTCCATAACTGAAATCAACAAGAACCAATTGCACCAAACGATTTACTATGGTTAAATCGTATACTTACATTTGTCTAAACTGATAATCGATCCAACAATTTCGCCAGCGGTAATCACTTTATCTTCGTCTAATTGCTTGCGATGCCTCACTAACCACCAATCCACTACGAATATTCCTAACGCCAGGGTTTTAATACCGGCACATAAACCTACGTATCTATATCTAAACTGTTCTATATCGTAGAGTAAACAGCGTCCGCCTTTCTCGCCGCACGTGCTTTTCCACAAAAGGCACGTCGAATCGATCAAATTCCCGAACAGAATCGGAGCCGGGATGTATCCGAACAATCTGAATATCACGAATTGCATGCCTAATGCAAATGATCTTTCCTCCTCATTGACCGATCTGCAAACGAAGTTAATTGGTTAATTGGAAACGTGGGGATTTAGTGACGTGTTACCTTAATACTATCATCAACAGAGGCATCTGGGTGACTGCCACAATAAACGTCATAAAGAATAATAATATCAAAAAAGGGTATATGGTATGACATGAAGAATTACAAGGACCTGCTGTTGCTACAGGTACGACTGTAACTTCAGCGTATTCGCTCTCTAATTGCGAAGCGAAACTTATGGACGACGTTAAACCATCTTTAATTGTCACATTTCCATGTATACCTGGAACAGAACGATATTCACACATAACCAAAAACCAAGAGATATACAGGTTGCTCCATTTTTGATCGCAACATAGGTTATATAGGCCATGGGTTCGATAAAGACAACTTTCATTAGACACTTATAAAGGAAAAGGCAAGAGTGACATTTGTGTCATTGCAACTTTTCACTCTGACAACTGTCATTTTAATAATCTTTCTTTGTTCCATTCATAGAAATGACCACGTGGCAATCGGAAATGGAGCAAGGTGTATTGTACTTACAGGCACAATTGGTGTAGTTTGTACTTAAAATAGAAGTACAACCAGCATGACAAGGGCTAAAGTACGTCAATCCATTATTGCCACATACAGGCTCGATGTCGGTGATGCTGCACTCGCAGCCGAAATTACAAGACGATGTTAAGTTCACTTGGAACGGTTGCGTACTGTTGAAGTACGGAATCGTAGTACCAGCCATCTTTAAGTTATCACATCCCAAAAAGAACAACAGCCCGTAACATAGTAGGCATATTGCGTTCGATATTAGAACGAATTGCACCGCACCCTTCGGCCTGAGTTCCATCTTCTTAAGGATAACACCGCCCATGAATATCCCTATACAGGCGCCAGGAATTGCAATGGATCCTTAAAAAAAACCACCATCATTGCGCGGAAAATCATAATTAAACAACTGTATTACCAGTAAAAACACTAGCTTGACTTTTTCCTAAACTAAACTGAGTTTCCAAGTACTTTGGTAAAAACACGACGAAACCAGACACGATAACCAGTTCCATGCAGGCGCCCAAGCAGGTCACCATGTAGATGGGGTTGCTGGCGAGGCGCCACATCGATTTAGGGATGTCCTTCACGTCTTTCCCGTAACCCGTGTCGTTTTTCACGGCGGGATTCGAGGCGGCGGCGCTGGTGCCGGCGCCGGTGGCCGCGGCGGCCTTTTCCATCAGCCGGATTTTCTCCTTTTCGTGCGTGAGCACCTTCGGAAACGAGAAGAACGGAATCGAAACTATCACAAGAAGAAACCCGCAGAGCAGGAACCCTCCCCACCACATTCCCACCCATCTGCTGTCGCCGGGATCTGAAAGGATGTCGCGAATCAATAGTAATAGTAGCGATTCGTGGAATATGTACCTATTGATATGATGTGTGTAAAGGAATCCATGTGGAAAGATAAGAGATATGCACCAAGTAGGAATCCTAATACAGGACCGAAAGCAGCCATGCTGTACATACAACCTAAATGGAAAGAAAATTAGTATTTTTTATTATTAAATAAAAAACGTTGTAGTGATCACCTATATAAATTGATGAACTTTCTGGTCTAACGTGATCATCAATGTACGTAGTACCGAGTGTAAATAGAGGTGATCCTCCACAGCCCAACAGCAGTTGCGCAAGAACGAACAATAATACTGGTCCTGTAGTTGATGGTGTACCCTGAATGCAATTGTCACCTCTGATATTATTCGGCGCCAGCGGGGGCGACGACAGGCCCGAGGACAATCGCCCCAGGCCCATGTCCTGCTCGTGCACGGATATCGTCCTGCACATGTTATCGTCGGTGTTGTTGGCGACGGCTATGCCACTGTTCTCTTCGGCTATGAAATGTGGCACCATGAATATGAGCGAACCTATTCCCATTATAACGGCACCGACCCCGATCCATACGGGGATATGTCGCCGACTACCTAAGTAACTTACAAATATAACTGTTATAACGTTTCCTATTTCATAAGAGGATGCCACCAGACCCGAGAGACTCGATGGTATTTCGAAGCGTTTTTCTATAGTTGTTATCACAGAATTTATGTATCCAGAACTTAAGGCTTGTTGTAAGGTAACAAGGAATGACAAGAGTAGGACAAAGAACTGAAAAGAAAACAAACGGAATTTATTAGTGTCGTGCTTTTATTAGAAATTAGATTATCGAATCGTGTTGGCACAAAATTCATTCGAAACAACAATTTTCAATTGACATTTGTCCTATTTCTTAATTGCACAAATGCGATTACAATTGTCCATGTGCTCCGATAATTCAGTAATTACTAACGAGTTCAGCATTAATTCGAGCAAATGTACGTTTATGAATTCAACCGATCGATACCAAATAACATTATTACGAATTTCAACAACTCATCGATCAAATATCGAAGCGATTGTTGTCGCTCCTATTGCTCACAAGGATATTTTTGTTTTAAAGAATGCAGAAAACTAAACCGCAATGCTTCTTGTTGTTGTCGAACAATAAGGTTTCGTCTGAATTCCGACTAGGTTACTTCGAAAAATTACAAACCGACACAACAATCAATTTTGAAACAGCGAACTTCATTGCTGAATATATCGGTAAGTGCAAATTTGTTTGCAATATGATCGATTATATCAGTTGAACAAAGATTATTAAAATAACAGTGGTCAAAGTAAGAAAGTTGCAATCCCACGATATCACTTTTTCTTTTTCATAGGCCATATTGCGAACAAATTTTCACTTATGTGTATATTTTATAACATATTTACAGGGCGTTTTGCAAAATTTTGATGGGGATGTGGTTGAAATACGAGCTTTTTATAAGATCTTATCCATTTTTGGGAGAACGAAAGGAGGTGAAAATTACAGATTTTAGGCGGGTATAAGAAAGATTTATTGTTTAGGTCGAATCGATAATGAAAATGAGGCCTATTTTACTAAACTCTAGCAGCGAAGTCGCACAGGAAGATTTATAAATACATACGTATAATTTAACGGTTAGAGTTCAAATTTAGAAGCGGCACTAAATTAAGATAGCACTCAAAGTATGTATTAAAAAACGTTTTTAAAAGACGTTTAGGGATGCCGCCTTTCAATACCAACAGGATTAATTCTTCAAGTTTTCCATTCGTTTATGTAAAATTTTCTTTAATAAAAAAAGGTTTTCGGAGCTTGGGAAAAATAGCTGCTTACTTCCAAAGTAACAGCCCGATCGAGGAAAGTTTTTCTTTGAAGCCCCGCCACATTTTCAAATTAAGAACCAGATTAGATTCGAAAGGAAAATTCTCACTCACCCTAATTCCAGCATATTTTTGTATAAACGACGGGCGGCATTGAAAAATCCCGCAATCCTTTGTATCTTTTAATATCACAGGTGTTTCGGTGTAAGTCGCTGTATGCGCAGCTTTATCTCTATCAAAACTAGCCGACGGGTTTCTACTGTGACATTTGATGACAGTATCGTGGCAGAAGTTCGTCGAGCACTTCGTCTCGGCTATTTCTGCCTGCTCCGGGATGGCCTCCGAGTACAAACCAGTCATTGTGTACATGGACTCCTGCCTGCGGTGCCCCTTGCAATGTCCCCCTTGAGCCGCTGAGGTAGATGTGGAGGCCCCATGGCCCGCGTCCGCCCCGGCGTTCCCAGCAGCCGCACCGCCTCCGTTGCCAGTCATTTTGAGCTATGATGCAGCCCTGCAGTCTACGCGATTTTGTTCATAACTATTCTGGTTGTTATCTGGAAAATGAAATAATTATAGCGGTTTGTTTGCAAGCCTAATTGCTTGTTATAATAGACTTCATTTCAACGTGCAATAAAAGGTTTTTTTTATACGTGAAATGCGTAGCTATATTGAGCTAGGAATCAGGGTTATTATTAGGTTTTTGTCCGGGGTTTTTTCTTAATTAATTCGCTTAATTAATTTTATATCGAGTGTAAAAAAAATTGAAAAGACCTTCGTTAGCAAGCTTTGAGTTTCGAGTAAAGTTTTCGCATTGCAGTTTTGCAACTTCTTCAACAGGAAGCAACTTTGGTTATCTGGGTTAAAGTTTTTGCTGTATAGCGGGTATCGAATATTTGCATTTGGCACATGCACTTGCTGGGACGCATTAAATTCAGTACTTCGCGGCGTGATTAATTACAGGCTTATCGACAAAGAAAATGTTTTCGATATTCGCGAATTGCTGGAAAATTTCCGTTTACAATTTTGAGATTGCTGAGCGATTCGTTGCGGCAACTCGCTCTGAATCATAAATAAATAGTTGAAGAAATTGTTTTGGTGATATTGTATATTTTATTCGAATGAGCCATCGGAAAATTGTCACACAATACAAAAGCAACGGACCTGTCATGTTGATTTTATCCATTTATCACCGTCGTTATTTCCCTACGCGTTTATTTTAATTAATATTTTTTTCCATGCAATGGCAGGCCCAGCTCTCGCTCCTCGTTTAAACGTAACGATGGCATTTTTCTGATAAACGAGTTCAATTTTTCCTATAGGATTCGTTATTTTTTTATCTATTTTTAACTTCCAATAGTAGACCGCTACCAACTTTTCATAAAAAAAAACTCCCTCTCGTTTGCAGAATGTTTTTTTAAGCCCCATTTTATTTTTCAACTAGTAGATTTTTATAAGCCCTAATGCGACGAAAAAATGATTGGATCCATCCGACGCCGGCAAAAAACTGCTCATAATTGGAAAATGATATTGAATCTCACTCGGAAGAACTCCTATTCCGATAATGCGTAGGGGCGAAAACCGTATTACTTTACTGGCAAACGGGAGAAAAAAATCGACGCGTTTTGAATTTCATCTCGCGGATTTGCGGGAGCTCGCCCACGTGTCGATAAATATGTTTTTCCTATACATATATCTAGAACTGTAATTACGGCAGGCGACGGGGAAACGTACCGCGAAATTGTCAATTAGCGGTGAATCAATTTTCCGATAATACATAATCGGTTCTGCTCCAAAAAAGTAATCAAACAATACGAGTATCATAAATCGATTATTAGGCGCGAAGCACGTTAAGCAGCTAACTGCCTTAAATTTTAATGGAAAGATTGATTTTTTTCATACATTATGTATAGGCTGTACGCTTACACAGAGGGAAATAGATATCTAGTAATATGAGTTAAACAGAGAAGCACGTAGTACATACACTGTATAAATAGGTGTACACTTGATGGTTTACTTTTTGTAGGGAAGAATCAATTATTATGTAAATCCAAACAATACCCAGACAGACTGATGTAAAAAGAAGCAATTTAATGAAAAATACGGCGTATTTACGTCAGACTAGATATTGTCTTTTTTACTGCACGCCATTTAACATTTTATTACGCGGCTTTCACCGAATTCAGTTGAATTTTATTTGGATATACCTATGAAATTCACCAACCTACGAACTTCGGATTTCTGAATTGAAAAAATATAAGTAGAGCATCGCATGGTTTTTGTAACACTTTCACGCTTACAAGAAATTATTAAGCATATTAATTACAGGCGAGTGATGTAATGTTAAATTTAAATTATTTTTTTAACGCTGTTCGTATATCGCAAAAATTTACTAAACAATTGCGCTTTCACTTGCGAGAAATGACGTCGAGGGTTTAGCGGATAAACGTTCGCGATAAAAAAAAATAGAAAATCTTTATTGAAAATTAAAACAACGGATCTGCATCGCAATTAAATTGATTATAATTGAAAAGATAATTGAGTTTACATTTTGAAGCCGATATCGCATTAGGAAAAAGATATAACCGATTAGAAATGGCACATTAACTCTTAAACTGTACTCGACTTAGGCAGGAATTACATTAGGTAACTGTTTTTATTGGTTCACAGTTAAAATTAATGATTATTACTTCAATAAATTGTTTTTACAACGATATTTTGAGAGTCAAAACAGATGCATATTTTGGATTCTTGGCACGACACTAACATTTTTTCTGTTACTTATCCTTTGCAATCGAAATACTTAGTTGAATTTTAATATAAAATAAGCCTGCTATTTACATAATTATTCTAATATTAGATACCCCGTGTATAGCTCGATAAAAGAGTTAAATTTTGTTTGCAAATTGAAATGCAATCGCAATCGTATTTGATTTAGGTATATAAACTGAAATCGAACGAGGAGGGTTAAAATAACCCTTTGTCCACTACAAAACGAGGGTCAACAAAATATCGAAATTTCCATAAAGTCCAGCCTCGCCTGAATATTAATTGAAATTCCAAAAAGAGAACAAAGCAAACACAAAAACTTTCTAAAACCAGACGCGACTCTAATAATCTAATTTTTATTAAACGTAATCGCATCATCTTGTAACACCATTGTCAATAATCATCGGAAAATATCCTGACACAGTAATTACATAAATATTAGGCGAAAAAATCGAATTTTCTACTCTTGTATTTCTATTATAGGAGAGATCGTTATCGAAATTACACGTGGGCTCGAGAGAGGCAGAATTATATTTAAAATGCACGCTCTGCCGAACAATTCGGTATTAAGTAATGCACTAGAATTTACCATAACTGTAAAATCAATTAGTCGAAATGATTTAATTCTGAATTACGTGAATGATTTTGCCAATGTTCGAAAACAGGTCAGATCGCAATCCGCCCACATCGGTTGTCAGGATGTATTTCCAATAATCTAATTTTCTATATGATATCATATTTTCGAAAAGTCCACTTCCTATTTCATGCGAACGACTATCAATTTATTTGCTTTTGATAAGATAACTATGTAGGTAACGGTCGTAAGATTTGTTAAGTAATTGAGAATTAAAAAAAATATCGCATTTAGTGCTTTTTGTTACATTTTTAGGCGCGGTTTGGGCAGGTCTTAATATATGTATTTACCATGACACTAACATTGCAGGAATTAAAAGGCTTGTTTTGTAATTACAACATGAATCACCTTTTGTTATTTCTGTAAATTTGCTGGATTATTAAAAATGCCTTTAAACTCCCCAAAACAGAATGTTATAAAGAAATGGTGAAAGTTTACACTGCCTACGAGTATATTTATAACGAAATATTCGAATAATAAAAAAGTGTAATAATTAAATCAACAATTCATATCGGTTCTGACTTATATTTGATTTAAAGTATAAATAATGAACTAAATTTTCATGCGATTAAATCCAACTAATGTTTACAATTAATTTACGTCTAACGAATCCAAATGGATCAATTGTACTCGTAATTATTAAACAATTAAATTAAAATTGCACATTATTCCCAGTTCATAGGTCGAAAGTACTTTAACCTGTTATTAAATAAATTAATAACGCAGTTAGTCATGTTAATAAGGCAGGATTAATTGATTATTGTTCCGATGAAGAAGTCATTATATTTTTGCGACGACATTGCCGGTAATAAATATTTCTAGCAAACATTGTAACAACATATTTTAAAGTCCCACTTATTCGCGTACAATGCGAAAAAAAGAGTAATTTTTCGTAGATTAGAGTAGAAGAGAAGAGAAATGAGTAGGTAATTCTAATTTATGTAATTATTATTATTATTAGGTATATTAAAAGAGAATATGTACTTTTGCAATTATAATCTTATTTGGAGCAAATATTTAACAATTTTGTGGCTGTTTGTGAACACAACGGGCCGGAATTTTCCCGTCTTGAAATATGCACTAAAATTTTTCTGTTTGTATTTTTGTTTTCGCTGGTAACGGATTTTTCTAACGCGCATTGTCGTGCTGCTTTATTTAAAGCGGCTGGAACTCACGACATCCACCCGCCCCATTCGCGACACCCCCACGCAACCCTTCCTGTTACGAACCAAACACCTGGACTTTTACAAGACCAAAAAAAAATAGCTGCAGATTAATCGAAATTAGGATAAGGAATTTTATGAAAAGTTCAGTTTTTAAAACGCAGTTGTGGGCGGTTTTTAATTCTTACGGTGCATAAGCAATTTATGTATCAATCGAAAAGTAAGGCAATTTAAGTTGACCATGACTTATTTGCTACACAACACTACCGTGTTATGCAAAGTAAAAAGTTAATTGTAACGAGATTTAACCTTACAAGAGAGCGAATGTTGGACCGCATTTCATTCTCATTGGTGCGCTTTTTTAGATTTTTCTATTGAACTTTTATCGATATGTTAAATTTAAACAATCAGACGGGTGGACTTTGTATTCTGTTTAATATTTATAACGTTATTCTTGTTAATTCTATACGACCTAGTTTCGCGGTTTCTTGCAGAAATTAACTGTTGTTCGTAATGTTGTGGGATATTTCTTACAATCGGATAATATGTTTATACAGTTACGATAGCCGGTATAGCCTAATTTTACATCATTCGAATTCATATCGGATTTCGTGCAATCCTCAAGTTCTGGACTAACTACATATACCCAACTAATAAAAGTTTCGAATTATAGAAGGAACTAATGCAGCGTTTTTATTGATTTATTTCGTTTCTCAGTAATCAATCAAGGTCACAATAGAATGGAAATAAGTTTAAAACTGGAAGTAATAGTAACTTTACGAGTACGATATACACATAATCGATATGATGTAAACGAATTAACACTTCAATAAAAGGTCATAATGTTTGTATTGGTGTATAAAAAGAACGTTTATTTACATAACGAAACCTCCCCTAATGCTGTACACTAAAATATAAAACTACATCTGTCTTTTTGTGAACATGCGGCGCAATTGCTTTACTTACATAAATAGAATACAGCAAGTAGGCAAACGGATTTAACCCGCTTTCAACCGAACTCGCCGAAATAAAATGTGGATTTTCGTGATTCCTTTTTAGCTGACGATTAGCGCATTAACATGCATGGTTAGTAAAACGCGTTTTACATGACTTTTTTTTAATTCTTTGGCGATACATTTCGCAGGGTTACAGCCTGATTTAAAATATCAAGGCCTCGATTTTCTTGTTTGCGCGTCCAGTCAGGGCCGCTCGGCGAATTTGAAAAATTGTATAAAAAAATCGGCTCTTACCTTATCAAAATGCGGTAGTGCATCTCGCTGTTTGCGTGGAAATGGCCGATTTAAAATTATTTTCGGGCTATATAAGTTGCGAAAATGCCGACTGGGAAAAATTTCCACGTTTGTATTTTTTCGAATTTTATCACAAGTTCAATGAAATTGTTTACTTTTTGATATCTTAAATTATTCATTACTTAGGTAAATTCTTTCTTTCGTAAATACGCTAAATATTTAATTTCTCAACAAACTCGATATAAAATAAAGTATATCCACTTATTTAAAGAACGATTACTGCTGGAATAATATAAGTATAACCTTAATATATTATACATAATAAATTTAATGTATGGGCTTATAATATCAATAATATGTTGAAAAGAAGGAAATTAGTCTTACAATTCACATTTTGAGATTAAAATTGTATCAACGATTGGTTTCCTAATATTACTATTTTGATAATTTTGTTGACAATTTGAATAACATAAATTAATTTTGATGGGCTCGAAGCAAACATATTTTTCAAAGAATTGATAAGAAGATCCATTTAATTCCGAAGTTAAATATCTATAATATAAAAATGATAATTATGCTACATGTAAAAATTTTTATATTCGAATAACTTGGATTTTATTAATACGTTTTACAATAATATAAAATGAATTCTTTCGATTGAATAACACTTCCCTATGTTAATAACACGATTAGTTGTTCCATTATTTATTAGATATTTTGAAACAGAAAATAGGAATTATAACAAAGGCTATGGAAACAATATTGTGGATTAGCAAAGGTGCTATTTAAAATTAAAATTAATATAAGGAACCATGACTAGTTAATACATTGTTATAGATACCCAGCAGTTGACAATGAAATTTTGGGTATAAAAAATCTGTTACTTCACTGAATAAATTGCGTTGGGGAAGTGCAAAAACATTAATGAAAGTAGTTCTACTGCTCCTAGAAAAGCGCCGTTCACTTTACAATGTTACCATTACAAAGACAATATTTTAATGTTGCAACAGTTCGGTCACAAATCTCACGAAACCAGATTAAAAGAAAGAAATACTTACTGCAGGAGGTCAACGTTTCATCACCATGGGCATTTAGAAAAATCACTTATTTTTACAAAAATTCGTTCTTAATTTATCACAACCCGGGGGAGATCACAGAAATCGTTTCAATCATGTTTCAATTTACCTAAAACCTAATACAGTCCATTGACTAAAACTCGAAAAATATGCGAAAATAACAGAGGGCACTTGCACCAACTCACAGCTGTGTGCTGTCAGTGCGACTTTACTTGTGTACGACAGATCGCCAGAAGTGGGATCTCGCGCATTCTTCTACAGTGCAATCACCATAACAAGAACCAAAAGAGACAGTCACCTCGCCATCGCCGACGTCGCAGTTGCCGCAGAAATTATTCGGACACAATTACAGATTTCTCTACTTAAATACATTAGCGACACCTGCAGGGAGTTACACGAAATGAAGTCTGAATCATGATGGATAAAGGGAAAAATCATTTCTACGGTTCTATACGTTCTGTGGTCGACACGTGTCATTCTGTCATGTTCTGTGAACAATAAATTTGGAGGCGCCATCTTTTTTTGTGGCGCCACATTCTGTGGTCCTTCGAGTCACAGACCCCATACTTCTAGTTAAATGCTTACGTCAGGTAACTGTACTCATTGTTTTTCATATGCATGGAATGTCAATTAGATGGTGCATGGAAATTATTTTTTGCAATATTTGAACTGTATTTTACCACCTTTAAAAAATACTCGAGTCATCATAGATGACACGAAATTTTTTAGAAAAATTGGACTATGTTATGTAATTTTGTTGATGTTATCGATACCTAATGATTGATTGATAAGGAATAAATAAGATTTAAGTTTTGATTAAAAAGATTAATTACAAGAAATTCCGTGACTCATTAAACCTTCGTTGTTCAAAATATTTTTTATGTAATAACACGAAAGTGGAATTATAAACCAATTAATCAATCAAATAAGTTCAAGAAAAAGGAGTTCGAGATTAATTATTTCCGAAAGAACAGATTGTAATACCTTAAAAAATATTGATTCCCATGTAGGTTCAATCTAATTATAAAAAATTGGGCCAGTCAAAATGATACTGATAATTTTACCGTTGAAAGCAAATTGGGTATTATAAAGCTTTCCTGATCCGATTTCGAACGGAATACTATGTGAAAAATTGAATTAGATGAAATAAAATCGCGTCCAATTTTTCGAATTAATGCTCAAAAATCTTCAGCATTTCTTTTTTTATAGCTAATGGGCGGATTTCCACATTTTTTAGTATGTTTAAAAAACCATTCATTATCTTCTTTAACATTATCTGATATAACTATTATAAGTACTGTTATAATAATGAAGTAAATAAATAAAATGTCACCTCCAAGATATTTTTTAAATGATCGATTTAATGACAACTTCTAATAATAAGGCACAACTTGTAGAATGATTAATTTGCTAATAGGATAATGGGAAAATTCCCTATCACTTCGTTTATTATACACCATATGACCGAAAGGAAATTTAATTTATTTATGATAATGAAAACGGTTTCTATTTTATATCTGTATTAATTAAGGTATTAACTAATAAATATTGTTTACTTTCGCCTCGAAAAGTTCATTATGAAATTAGAATCATGTGGAATAAACTGACTACGTCGATATGAAGGATTATTTTTTTTATTATTCTTATTATTTGTATTCGAGCTTTTCCGGTCCATTTCTAATATGTATAAAATATTTATGGATTAAACATTATAAGCAAACATCCCTGAAACATATTCTCATCTTAATATGGTTATTTATGAAATCATATTGAAATAAATTAAAATATATTGCAGTAGACTTCTGAGATGTTAAAAATGATTTATTAATTTCATACGTTATAAACTAGTAGTTACAGCTACTGCCAACTGTTATAGCACGCAATTTTATAATTAGTTTGTCAGGATAAATCCAACTGGTAGTTACAGGTGAATTTATTGAGTGAAGTAAAATGTCTCCTTTAAACAAAGGTAAAAGTTATTAATCCAAACAAACAGAAAAATAAAAAAAAATATGTCTTACAGGAGAATTTATTGTATTTGTGGATTCAATATCAACTCATCCAGCTTGAACGTTGGTGAAAATATATTTGTACATACTATTTAAACGTAAATATAGCTCCAGAGATCATTTATTTGCAGGATATTTGTGAATTCATTTGAAGTATGAGGGCCACATTATTTAAATAGCGCTTTCGATTCGTGAGTTATTCAGCAGTGCGCTAATTAAAAACCAGTGACGAGTGTTAGTGGTTAATTTGTATGCCATTTTATTTATTTACGAATGTTTAAAAGTGCGCCAATTCTAAAATACAGTGTTAAAAATTGATAAGTGCATTATGAATTTATTAAAGATTGTTGTTTTGTAACTAAGTTAGATTAAGTTTCAGATAAGTTTATTGGCTATAAAAGGTATCTAAAGATGTTGGTGCATTTATTTTACAAAGGTTTTTATAATATGCTTAAGTAATTTCAAAAATAAATGTGTTGTACAATTTTATTAAAAAAAAATAATACACTCAATTAGGCTTTATAAAAGTAGCGATTGATAATTTTGTATGTAGGAATTCCGAAATATTTCACGTAAGAAAGTAGTAAAATATCTGGATGATTGTTCTCTGATAAATCAATTAAAACACTTTGCCTAAACCAATCTTTAGTGAGCAATATTATCTTTTTGCGCCGACACACTATCAGTAATTGCTATCATCGGCTATCAACTTAGTATATTGAATGCTTTCGTAAAATGTGTTGCGAGCGGTGTGTGTCAATTTCATATCATTCCTGTGCCGTGTCCAATCGCGCCCTTACAGCACAGTGATGTTCTCTTTGCTCGTTTTGCTCTTTCTTGGCGAATGTTCGGCTACCGCCGATTTCAATTATAGCATTTTACTTCAACCGTCATTTAAAGAATCACAACCTTGCTATGAACTTCCTAGTACTTGTAATACTAACAGCACCGATACTGAAGATTATTGTCCGCTGCACAACGGGACAAGTTGGACCCTGGAAGTTGCCATCATCCTTCCAAACGATCCTTTTTATATTATCAATACAAACAGGGTAAATACTTTTTTTTTATTCATATTTACTGTGATCTTATCGAAATAATATTGTTGAAATTGATGTTTGTTTCCAAATTGAATTATAATAAATTGAATAACGACTCTTTCTCCATTCAGATATTATTTTATTAGCAATAGCCTTTGAGAAATTGTGTTGATTTTAAATAATTTAAAGTTTCCTGTAGATAATTTTGCGAAATATAATTGTTTTATCAGTAACATTAAAAAATCGTCAATAGCTTTTCTAAAAATAAATAGATTTTATCGTTTAATAAACTTTAGGAAGTTCCAAGTTGTATGATTCGATTTGGATATTTCAAACGATTTTTATTGGTTAATTTTGGAATACCTCTCAAACGGAACAGGTTGTAATTGTTATGAATCCCCGGATTATAATTTAATTGTTTAACTTAATTGATCTTGAAATATTTTACCTACAGCCGCTTACTTCAAACAGTTTAACGATAATCCATTAGCACATCTATTTACACAAAATTGCTGGAGAATGAAAATGTTAACAAATTGATCCATCAATGAATTAAATTTTCTCGATTGTTTATGCCACCGTTAAATGGAGTAATTTATTTTTTTTTTAATTTTGACCTGTAATTTAAGAAACTTTGATAAACTTAATATAGTTATTGTATTATAGTATTCTGCAAATGATAGAGCTCATTAAAACTTGTGAAGACGTTGAGAGGAAACCAAATATTATTGCATGGTTAATGAGGAAACTCCGAGTATGCAACCTGAGGTTGATACCTGAGTTATTCAAGATTTAACAAACTCGCTATTGTGTTATCTATTTACCAGATAAAGATATTTCGTTAACATTGTTAAAATGAAATCAAAATGTGTAAACTTAAATGGTTCGCTGTGAAAGTAAAAGATTTGAGAGTTTTAACGACCGAAAGTATGCTACTCGCATTCCAATTTACATGTTAAGTTGTAAATTTTGGTGGATTTTACTCGCAATAAAGTTAAATAGAAATGTGTAAAATAAATTGGATGTTTGAAATAAAATTGCGAATATTTTATTACACATATTCCTCGAAACATAAATAGCTGAATTACATTATAAACTGGAATATTTGATGAATATTGTCGCAAAGTGATGGTTTTTCGTTGTAATTTACGAGACGTGCAAGAACTTTTTGGCCTATTTTAAAACAATCAGAAACGGAGCTCTTTATGCGTGAACACAAAATTTAGATTATTTTGAATGTATTTTGTGCTTTGCTCTCGCCCATTTCGTTTTAGCTGCGTGTGTCTATTAACATGTTCGTTTCATTCGATACGTTCCGAATTGCCTACCTATTATTTGCCCTGGTAAATTCCGACCTGTTATTCGGCTTCTCTTTGACATGTGCGACAGGAATATTGGGTAACATTATAATTTTTTATTGGACCCTTGTTAATTTCACGTACATGTACACAGTTAAATATACTTGAATCATAACGAGGATTCTACGGTAGTTATCTTTTATAATCTATATTGTAGCTAAACATTTACAATGTATATTTTTATTGCAACTTTCTTCCTTTATCTAATGAATGAACAACTTCAATGAATAGATAGCATAATTGCCTAATTATTGGAGTGAAGTTATGGGGTGAGCGCATTTTTTGCTCAGTATTTAATAAGGAAGGCATTTATTGATTATCTTTTACTAGCTCTTTAAGTTTATGAATTTTGTATAAGTAGTTAAATCCAATTTTATAGTCTACTTGTTGAATTTCCATGCTTGACTCCATCCAATTTTGTGCTCTTACTTTAATATTCATCCATATTTTCACGAGACTTCAATTTTAATTTGCTAATAATGAGACAAAATTGTGTTTTTATTGGAAGATTGTAGGTATTTGCTTTCGAAAATTGGGTCAATAATAATTTGAAAAAGGTGATACCAAAATAAACAGTGCCTACTTGATATTTTATTATAGAATGTAGTACTAGAATTGAGGTAAACATCCAACATTTTCATTTTTATATCGAAATATTTCCAACGAAATATTATTCAATTATTTATTCTCTTATTTTTAGTTAATATGCATGTTAAACATAAAACTTAACAGCTTACCTATGCATGTAATTTGATTATCTTATCCCTATGATTCATTGAATATTAGATGTTTATTATTTTTGTATTAAACATTACCACAAACGATTTGGTTTACTTTATACGAGCTAAAAATAGATATTTTGTTATCAAACTGTTCTAAAAAAAGTATACCTTCTAAAGACAATAGAACGTTTCGTAAATATAATAAAATCTCAAATAATGCAATAAATCGAAAAACCCTATAAGTAAAGATAAATAAATCGCAAAATAAACATTTGATACGTAGTTAAACAATTATTTTATAAATCAAAATTGTTTTTTTTTAACTTTGTTTAACGCGTTTTAAATATTCATATTTTATGCTCATTCATTCCGATTCCGGTCCATACATAAATAAAACACGAATTTCGATCTAAATGTTTACGATACACTGAAATCTTCAGATTGAAATCTTCCATTTGAAATCTATAAATCTATTTACAGAATGAAACTAATAAAATTTTGACACGAATCTAATTTAGAAAAATCATCCGCAAATAACATCAGATATGAATTATTAAAATTTGTTTGTTTCGCTCTAATCTCGGCCAGGCCAATTTAGGTGTCCATAAAATAAGCTTTCCTTCACAACGTCATCGCAGTTTGCTGTTTTATTTCAGGCAATGGAAACTTTGAAAGAAGCTGAAAACAAGAGCATCCAAGCTGGCATGCTTCCCGCAGAAGTAATTGTTAATTACAATTCATTCAACGACGATTGCAATCAAGGCAAAGCCACAGGAAGTGTTGTTCATGCTAAGAAAAAATGCCTGCACGCTCTGTTCGGACCATCCTGCGATTACTGCGTCGGTAAGTTGTAGATAAAATAGATTTTTGCGTGACACCTTGTATGTAATTTAACTAATTTAAAATTGGGTACTCACTTACACATTATTATGTAATAGTGATAAGATTAATCGCGAGTAATTTGATTAGAAGCCGCTTTGATTTTTACTGGGTTACTTTGCATTGATTTTTTTATCGATTTACCCGATTACGAATTTCTAGCTACGGTCGGCAGGACGGCCAAATACATTAACACAATAGTCATGACGCCAACGGGCTTGAGTTTTGATTTCACCCTGCCCAAGACCAAATTCGACGATGAAATGTACTTTCTGATGAATCCGGGAAAGGCGGATTTTCGAACGTTCTCGGAGTTCATCCATTTGATACTCGATAGGTAAAAATTGGGGTGCTTCGCGTACGAACGCTTTTCTACTCGCGCATAAACGTTTTGAAGGTACAAATGGAAGAAGCTGGTCGTCATGTACGAGAAAAACGATCAAAACGCGGTCGGCGGCGAGAAGACTTGTTACCTGGCCATGGCAAATTTAATCAACGAATTGAGCATCGATTATGTCGACGGCGATTTGGAAAAATTGGGACTCGATTACACCGAATTTTTCCGAACCAAAGTCGGAGTAAACTACGGAAGTGAGTGAATCAAACATTTCATCGCTCCAACTCACACTGCATCTATTCCAGTAATCATCACTTGCGCGAGCCACGAGCGCATCCGACAAATAGTCATGGCGGCGGCTAAATTGAAAATGATGGACAGAGGAGAATACACATTCTTCAATCTAGAACTCTATAATAAGCAAGTATTTTCGTTGTAGCCCGTACGTAAATTATTATACAGCAAATCTCCCTCGCAGCGCGCCCATTCCTTCTAAACCTTGGATCATGCCCAACGATACGAACGAGAACAACGAGCTGGCCAAAACTGGATATAAAGGAGTCTACACGTTCCTCCCGCTGCCCGAAACAAACTTCGAAACCGTACAAAACCAAAGCACGCCCGGCCAAATGTGGCTGGACGGAATTTACGACGGCTGGTTGATGTTCATACAAGCCCTGAACAATTACACCAACAATTTCACCACCAACAAGAATCTCTTCGGCTGCCAGTTGCTCTACGATATGATGGGCAGGTCTTACACAGGTGACTAAACCGACGCTCGATGCCTCATTTACTCACGCAATCCGTTTAATTTGAAGATAAATACGACAAACAATTCCAAATGAATTGCAACGGATTGAGAGTGCGGGACGTCGGCCTGGTCCACATCAACTCCCGCGACGAATACGAAGTAATGGCCGTGTATTCCACGTCTAATAAAAAAATACATAAATGGAACGTAACGTGGACGTTAGGCGAGCCAACGGACACGCCGAAATGCGGATTCGATCTGTCGAAGTGTCCCAGTGAGTGGAACTCCTTGCCAATTTCCGTTCTGCATTCGATTAATGTCGTGTTTCAGCTTACGATCTCGTGAAAATTCTCGTGGTCGCGCTCTTCGTGGTGGTACTCCTGGCGCTGCTGGTCGTCGGGTACTTATTTTACAGGTAGTAATTACGCGTCGATTATTAACTGATTCGCTGAATTGCCGGTTTTTAATTCAGGCACATCAAAGTGCGACGAGAAATCGAAGCGAAAGTGTGGAAAATCAGCCACGAAGATATCATGTTTCCGCCTAGCAAACCTCGAGCGAGTTACTCGTCTTTCTGCATCAAGGTAAGGAAAAAAAGTTCGCTTCGTATAATATTCCTCTATCAAAAACTCGTTAATGCAATTAATATTTTACTCCAGAAATTGTTATGAGCCTATCGATCATCTTATTAATCAATCATAATTCGTTTCGTGTAGGTACAAGATGAGTTACGTTTAGGCTCGACCAGAAGCGGCCTTT
This sequence comes from Phyllotreta striolata, assembly GCA_918026865.1. NCBI lineage: Eukaryota > Metazoa > Arthropoda > Insecta > Coleoptera > Chrysomelidae > Phyllotreta > Phyllotreta striolata. The sequence continues at coordinate 3,635,856 of OU900103.1, forward strand.
CCTGAATTTATTCCTCATCATCAAGGTTATTAAATATGTCGACATTGAAATTGATCCGCTAAAATATTATGATTGCGTTTTACGCGAAACAATTGGGTTTTAATTAAAAATTAGCCGACCATGTGAAGAATATGGGAGATAGTGGTATCTTCAATTTGTGCATTATATCCATTTGGATCGTGAGCTGAATAAATTTGCGTAAGGCTAATTTAATCCGCGGCGGGTGAAAAAAGCCAGGAGTTTTTCCGAACGTGCGAAAGCATAATTCATATTGAATTCGTGTATAAACAGTCGCGTACGGACCGAGTGCATTCAAACCTCGAATGCGTACCATTTCTGTTTTGAATTTACACCAGATCGCGACCTCATTTTAATATTCCAGCTGGATATTGTTACACCAAAATTGCACTATTAAGAATTGTATGAGAAATAGTGCATTTTCCATTAGGTTATATAGGTAATAAATAAAAAAATATGTAATAATCCTTGCAGGATTCGAACCCGATACTTCCCCTTTACAAAGCTGACGCTGTGAGTATACAAGAGATAATGCAAGACACTAAAATTACTAACACAATTTATTTCATAATTGAGTAAAACTATCGATATTCGATACAACCTAAATAAATCACCGAAAATTGATGTGCTAAAAAAAAACAATTTTATGAAGAGTAAAATTACTAATTTCGCTAAAAAACCGGATTGAATGGTGACAAAACCATAAAATCGCCTATAAAATAAGCGATTTTCACGCGCAATAAAGCAACAATTAACCATCTTATTACAGCACTTACAATAAACTTATCTTACATAGCACATTTCGAGCAGCAACTTCGCATTTGACGATACAATCTCGTTTGATTGCAGACAGAGGTGGATGGATTCAGCTTGGTCGGCGACAGGCATCATTCGTACGCCATTACTGGCCTGTACAAAGGCAACATGGTGGCCGTGAAATATTACCAGGACCTCAAAATCGAATTGAACCGCACCAATCTGTACGAGCTGAAAGCCATGAAGGACTTATCGAACGATAATTTAGTGAAATTCTACGGTGCTTGCTTCGACATCCCCAATTGCGTCCTGAACGAGTACTGCTCGAGGGGCAGCCTGCAGGACACTTTGGAGAACGACGACGTCAAGCTGGATTGGATGTTCAGGATCTCCCTAATTATGGATTTGGTGCGTGGGATGCACTACCTGCACCGGAGCCCCATAAAATACCACGGCGCATTGAAGTCTTCGAATTGTTTGGTTGATTCGCGATTCAAACTGAAAATAGCGGATTTCGGATTGCAATTTCTCAGGCCTTTCAATGTTTCGCAGGAAGTTAGAGACGACTCCCACGAGTATTGGCAAAGTGAGTATTGATTTCCAGTGAGTAATTATTAAACGCGCGGGCACGGGGTTTATGTAAAATAAATAAAATTCATTGGAATTTTAAATGTCCGGCAAATATGCGCATAATTTATTAACGTTGACAACATATTTATTTGCGATGTTATTTTGTTGTACACGACGTTTGACGCATTAATTTAGCGACTTATTATGATGAATTATTATATATGACCTATATTTGATTGTATTCCTTTTCGTAAGCATTATTATTAAATAAATATTATCTTTTCTGTTTTCGAACAAAACATTCTCGATTACATAACTTTTTAATCATCTAAAAATCTCTTTAAATCATTTTTCGAATAACTCGTAATATTTGCAATTATTCATGTATTCAAATCTAAAATTTATAATTGGAAAACTTTTGGAAAATAAGACGGATTGTTGGAAAGTTTTTCTGGCTAATAAATGTATATCTCGGTTAAGTCTCATAAAGTGCTACGAGTGAAATTCGACATTCTTTTTCATTCTCCAACTTTTCACGGTAAATTTAAATGAAAACGAAATCGTTGATTTGTAGAGATGTTACTTGAATTTCAATTATGTTTCATTCCACACTCGCACTTCCAAAGCGCACTTTCCTATCTGCTTTTATCCAACAACTTAATCATCATGGCTTTTCCACAGCGCTGTACACTTTTTGAGATGTACACAGATGATGAGTCTCAGGCTGTGTGTATATAAAATCGAAAAAAAATTGACCTCGCACAAAGATTTTCCGGCATAGCCGACTGCGTGACATTAAATCCTCCAGCAAACAAATTTTAATTCATTCTTGTGTTCTCCCGATTTCGCAATATCGAAAAAAATATCCTTCGAATATGTTCTTATCGAATAAAAAAGTTTCCAATAACGAAGGAGAAAGCGTCAATTAAATAAAAATTTATAGCGTTGTGTTTAAGAGGAAATAAAAAAAAATCTGATGCAGGTATTTTCTGCAAATTAAGATAAAAAATTCAATATTTCAAACATATACAAACAAATCCGCATTCCGCTTCTAAATTCGATACATTTCGCATCGATAACTGTCAAGTTTCGGGATTGCTTCGAAACTTGGTGTGAACATGCACATACATAAAATCATTCCCTGTAATCCAATTCTCGATTTACGAAGATCTTCTCACAATGGCTACGGAATATTGATTGACGCACAATGGAAAAACTGATTCATTATTGCACTCGCCCTGGATTAACTGGAAACTTTCAATTCGATGCTTTTTCATCGGTGTATTCGCAGTTTAATTAAAATTCCGTCATAAAATTTTTATACCATCAGTTCGGTGAGCAATGGCGTTTGCTTGCAGGGCTTTTGTGGACCGCTCCGGAACTTCTTAAGGATAAATCTGCTCCTGCGACGAAAGGCTCCCAAAACGCCGATCTACTGACAGTGGCTGCTCTAGGCTCGCAGAAGGGCGATGTTTATTCCTTCGGCATTATCCTCAATGAAATTATAATGAGAAAAGGCGTTTTTTATTTGGGCGAAGACTGCAATATGAACCCGAAAGGTGAGTGGAAATCTTTCATACACCAACCGGTCTATAAATTAATAATGAATTAACGAACGGTTCGAGTATTTTATAGTCGATTCAAATATTTATGGCATCCTACTTGATGCCTAATAAAACCATCCATTTTACGACGCTTTTATTTTACTCGCGCTTTTGCGATATATATTTACCAAAAAAAAAGTTTTGATTCTCGAAAGCATACAGGAAAGCGCCATAATTCGCCGTACCCACTAATTGTAATTAATGAAAACGCCTTGATAAACATCGAAATTACCAGAGTTGATTAATTAAGTTTTTGAATGTTCCCGGCATCCCCATTAGCACCGAATTTCATTATCGGTATTATTTCAAACCTTCCGCACTTCCTGCAATAGTCGAAAATCGCACGGAATCCTGCGGAATAAATCATAATTGATAGGATCTCATTAATTCCGCGTCGCCGAAATAACGGGAAATCCGCAAATGAAAGTTCCACATTCGCAAAAATTCCGCCAATCTGGATCGGATTCAATTAGGACATCGATGCATAACGTTTACATTTTTCGGTTATACAAGGTGAAACGTAGCATTTACCCGGACACTATTTAAGTGGTTCACCCTGTATAACGATGTAACTAAACTAGTTCAACGTGGAATTTGTGGGAGTGGAATGGAAATTCGCCGAAAGTTGGCTAATTTAATTTTAATTAAATATAGTTATCGGGATTAAAACAGTCGCGTCGAACCTGTCTTTTACTTCAAAGAGGTGATTTCCTTGTTAAAGCGTAACCGGAAATCAGGACGAAAAGTAAAAGTGATCCATAAAACCGTTCCTCCCCCATTAATCTGGATTTCCACTTTCTTATTCCTTCTCTTATTCGTTAATTAGAACTTCGGCCACAATGGATCCGCCAGGGATGAAAGAACCGGTTGGAAAAATATTTCTATTGTCGAGCGGGTTGAACCGAATAAAACTATAATGTAGTTTTTTAATGGGTTGGAGGAAAATGCCTTTCTTCCGTAACAGCAATGAACGTTTAACGTTCTAATCTGGAATAGCGGAAAAGCTCCCAGCTTTTTTTCGAAACCTCGCTATATTTACTGCTAATTTAATGGTTTATGAAACTTTTGCAAGCACCAACAATGGGATATTACCGTGGATTCGATTTATTTCTGCAACGCGAAACATTTTCCCGCGTTATGTTTCGTCGAACTAAGCTCTTATCAGGGCTGTATGCAATTTTAATGCAAAAAGTATTAGCGCACTTTCGGGAATCAGTAATACTCTTAAAACTTACTTGATTCCAGTGTAATGCACCAACCATATCGAATAAATTCGAAATTTTTATTAAATATTTAGAGCCACACGGAATTGAATATACTCTCATTGTGAATATGTGTTTAGGTGTTAAAATATATTAATCGAAGAGAGTAGTACAGTATTTTAGAAGATAGTAGAAGTAGAGTAAAAGAGAGTACAGTATAGAGTAGTATGGGATAGAGTAGTTTGGGGGAATTCCAGCGTAGCATTAGTGCAGTGTTCGGTAACCAAATTTTTGGTGCAGAATTTCGGTATCGAATTAATCAGGTAAATTCCGGGGCGCATAATTTGGAGTAGTTTGAATTGGTTTATGTGGATTTTATTTTAATCCGAATCCTTGAAATTGCATTAAGAAATTTTAATAAATATAACAACGTATATTATACACCAAAGTTATAGTACTGGAAGAAATACTTAGTAGTAGTTTTAAAGGTAAGAAGGGAGTATTTTTAATTTTTTTCATAATAGTGAAAAAAAATGTGTTGCACATTAGCTAGGCGATGAATAATTGGATGATCATAGTTAAAGTAATAGACGTTTCATGGGCTATTGGTCCGAAAAATTCGCCTGTCCTGTAGCATAGATCGGCGCAAAAACATCGATTTTAGTAGGGAAACTGTACTATGTCCGACTGTGGTTTTAACTCCGGTCCGTGCTATTCAAAAGTTGCAGCATAACGTCCGCCGGCTGCCGGTTTGCCGCTCGCATTTCGCCACACTTTGGAGTTCGAGTTCGAGCGGCGGCGAATTGAGAATTGAGCGTTAGTCGCACGATGGCCACCACGCTGTGAACATGACGAGTGGCAGCGCCAGGCATCCCGGTCTCGTGATGTCGCTCAATCTGCCGCAGGACAACGGTAACGGCAAGGAAGTGAGCTCGTCGACTTCGCCGAGGCGGGCGGTCAGCCCGCTGCTCGAAGTCAGGAGGCCGCACTGCACTATTAACTGCGATTACTGTAATGCCATACTTGGCGACAGGTTTAAACATGTCCTTGCTAACCAAACATCAAGTAAATACCATTTAATATGTTATTGCTGATTTTTATTTAGTTGTATTTTTGCATGGTTATTGGTTTTATTTTTGTATCTAGTAGTTTGAAAGTTTCGCAAACTTTTTTTTGTATTATACATGCATATTATGTTCCTTATAAAAAAAACCAATTCGACGGCTTACTTTTACTGAGTAAAAAAAATCGTTATTTTTTCCATTAAAATTTTAAATGAGCCGAGATATTCATTTAGGGTGGTTTTTCCTTTAAAATGGATAGAGTTTTTTCGACTTCCGCTTCACTGGTATACGCCATGTCATATTATAAGCTCAATACGAACTCTAAAAGCTTCGCCGAAGAAATGGTTTGTCCGTGCAAAATCTTCTTATCTTTTTTCACCCGAACTCAAGTGGAGTATTTTCATTAAAAAAAACCGCGCGATTTAATCATAGTTTTGTTGGTTTTTTGTCGAAGGTTGCATTCAAAAGCGCTCTAAATACCTCCGCGAAAATATCGACGGTAAGCATGCTATTATTATGTAATTGTTTAAATTTCCCATCCGAGAGCTTTGCTACACTATTTTGATAAAGACTCGAGAGGTAAATTCCAAAATGCTTTTGAACCGAACTTGGATTAATTAGAATTTAGGGTCTTTCTGTTCGAAAAAACAATCAAATAAATTGTTGCGAATAAAAAACGGATTAATTCGTTTGAAATTCGAAACTCCCTGCTCCAATATGATAAAGTTTTTAACAACACCTTTTCATGGAAAGTTCAGTTAAAAAGGATATTCATTCCGCGGATTTGAACTTGAAGTTCGACTCGTCCATTAGGCTAAATGCAATTTTGCAATGGAAGTTCGCGGATTTATTTTTACGTCGCAAACTTCAAAATAGTATTCATACGTTAAAGACTTTCGGCCGAATTTTCCGCAAACTCTCCGGTTTTAGACACAACATACTTCATACACCTTTTAGATCCAATTCGATTCCTTGCAAGGTTGCCGGGAGTGAAATTTCGCAGGTACCTTTTTTATTCGCCCCTCGAGAATAACGGAATTATGAAGGACCATTCATCCGAGGCGTATTTTTCGATTTATTTAAGACCGTTGACCTGCAGATAAAATATGGCCGGTTTTTCCTCGCCCGCGTCTCAGGTAAAGCTCGGACCTATTGTGTCGGGATAATCCTTAATTTCAAAGGGGGATTAGGCGTTTCAGGGCGCCCTGTACACCGTCTCATTTGACTTTTAGAAGGAAGACAATGCGAAGGCAATTAAAATTACATACTCTGGGGCATTGATCGGGATCTAATTAACTTTATCGGATTAAATTAAACGGAGGAAGGAAGCGTGGTTTGTTGAAAACAAGTCGTGTAACTACGAAGTACGAGAAACTGATGCTAGTTTATACAGGGTGATTGTAGAATTCAATATGTGTTTATTGTGCAATTTTCGGGATAATTAACATTCCTGCCGGATGGCCAGCATTAATGGTCAAAAATTCGGGGAGACCCTCGCATAAATCACAACGTAATTGTCGGCACTCGAAATAATTTCTCCAGAGATAACCCTCGAAACACCGACCTGTGATAATAATTCATTAATTTTTACCCTGAATTATTACTCCACAGCTACAGCAGGAGTTAAAAGTTACGTATATGAATGTAGGTTTAGAAAGGAAAGCGATTGTAGTAAAACTTTTTTTAAAGGTGTCACAATACATTATTTAGTCGAGTCGGTTTTAATGTCGAAAGTTCAAGGCAATAAAAAGATTTGCTAAAATTCGCACAAAACGACGAAAGTAAAAAAAACGCTGGAAACATGACGTATTGTTGAGGGAAATATGAAAACTTTTACGAAGTAGACGAAAGCATTTAAAATGTAGTAAAAGTAAAATGACGTTTGCGGTTTTACGGCGTAATTCAAAGTTCAAAAAACATTCTGACTTCACTGAATTCACATATACACAGTCATTTCTACACAAGTTCGCGATAGTTAATAACTGTGTATTAGTGTGTACGGCGAATGCAACCTGTCATCTACAGTTGAAACATTAAAACATTAATTACAAATTCTCGCTATCTACCTAGCGCCCCGTACTAAAATATTCATCAAAAACTCCAATGCAAAGGTCTGTAAGTATATGGCAAGTCAAATTCAGGGTATATTCCGTAAACGTTTTGATCCCGCGCGTTCTATTTTTGAAATTATGGTAAATGGGTAAACGTAAGTGCTTCAAGAGTGAAGACACCTTTGCACCTATAAAACTTTAAGTTGCCAATATTATGCCCTGCTTCGCGTATGCTAAATATCAAGGTTAAAATTCCTCGCTTTGTTTTTTTATTATATTCTTGATTAATGGTGTATTTTGTGTGCTTTCGGTAAGTACACCGGTAGAAAGTTTAAACTAGGTTGTTTCAGGAAAATTTATCGTAAATCCGGCTATATTTAGATTGTAATCATTTATTCAGAAATATTCAATATTATTATCCTTTTATATCTACTCACTCTTATTCTACTTTGTGAAATATGCATTATTAATTGACTATTAACCCAAAAAATACGTAAAAATTTGTATTAAATAAATTTGTACATTTTCTCATTACCTACATTACATTTTAAATTCCGTTTTATTAATTGCTGATGCTAGACATCCTTTTTGCGACTAAAATCGTTTAAGGTATTTAACGAAAATCCTGAAAGTTAATTAAAAATTCTTATTACCTACGTACAATTTTTATTACATTTTTTCCTGATTCTGTGGTTATTCCAAGTTGTAATTTACAATCCTTCAGCAAAAAGCATAATCTAATTAAAATTGAGCGCTACAAAATTTCAAGTGATTGCAAGTAAATATTAGAAAATTTTTAAAAGTAAATAGGAAATACCGGTTCGCATAATTTAAAGCTTCATAATCAGATTTCCCCGTTTTGAAAATCGTTTTTTATTCAACTCTATCCATATCTTATAATAAGACGATTATACGTTATTGAGTACCTCCTTGCTTTTCAAAGAATTTCTATTCACTTCAAAAACATTTTAATCTCTAATTCTTAGTTCTTGTTCCTTTGAGGAGCTTATTTTCGTAACGTCAGCTTTGCGATGGGAGCCGCTTACAAGTATATACTGCTCATTTTTATTTTTAAATTAAAATCGGATTATTTTTTACATTCAGTTTGCGTACACTTGTGCTTCCTCCGAAATCTGGGCAATTTTAATTGGATATTTTGCATGATGAGCGAGCTTTACGTAAAACCAACACAATTAAATCGACCCTCCGCCAAAGATAAGTAATAGATTTTGAGATTTCGAAGCTCAATTTCGCGTATTACACTTGTAGTTGTTTCGCTGGAAGGCCGTTTCGAAAAAATGTGTTTTTTAAATTCCAACGCAAACAGTGGAAAAAAAGCTGTGGGTTCGGGCCCTGCGGAGATTACGACAAATAAATGGAATGTAAACGATAACATTTTTATTTCAAATTTTACTTTGCATTCGACATCATCCGAATAAAATTTTTAATAAATATTCCCGCTCCGTTTTCTGGAAATTGCCGTGTTGTGTCCCACATTTGCTTTAAAAATGTATTCTTATTGGGATTGTAAATCGAAATGTCTTTTCGGAGATAGAGAGGCTCGGAACCTTTAATTTCCTCCGGGAGTAATTTGTATATTTTTCGGCGGATGCGTGACTGCTCATCCGCCAAATTTCACTTTCCGATTAATTTTTTATAAATACGCGCCATTACGTGTTGTTTTTCGAATTTTAGCAAGTGTATATTAAAGTGCTCCTGTCATATAGCGAGCCTGTTCTAAAGGGAGGTAAAGTTTCGCGGATGAATTCCAACTTCTGTGGCGTTGAAAACTTTCGAAATCAATCTTGTTGACAGTACACTTAATTGAAACTTTCGTAATTTCAGAGTATATGATATTAATGAATTTTGATTATTACATTCTGACCGTCATTTGGGGCTCTTCAATTTTATTACGGTGGATATCAATGTTTTGAAAAATATTGAGTTTTTGCGCCTTTATAGTTGTCATAAAATGTAGGTCACGTAAAAAATATACGACTGGCTTTCCGCCGAGGAATCCACCAAGCGATATTCTCTAAAATATGAAATTTTGATGCAAATTCGCTAGTGTTAAACATACATTTAGAAATAATTTGACAGAGCCAAATCCCAACATTAATATTTTTATAAGCGTTTATAAATCGAGCAAACAAAATAATTAAACTATAAACTTAAATTTCTAGGGTGTGAAAAAAACGTATAAAAAAAAAATAAATATTAGAAACCCGACTATATATAATCCTAAGGTGTTTGCAGTTACCTCATATAAATCTGAATTCATATTCCGGTAAAAATTTCTTTCGAGAAACTGTTGAATAAACATGCGATATTTTCCGCATCAACAATTCCCGTCGAAAAATTCAACTATGTTTAAAGTGGATACATTTCAGGTTTCTTAACCTAAAGGTATCAAGTATCCTTTCGCGCGTTTACCTTGAACTTAGACATCTTCATAAACTGTCAGCAGATATGCCAAGTAGACTACAAAAAATCGACTACACGTACATAAAATTTACTCCACTGGATATTTTATGCATGAATACTTTCTTCGATACCGGTGAACATTACGCGTGATTATTCCCAGATCGGACGCATTAAGTATAACATGCGGCCAGAATCATGCCAATCACATTGATTGCTTCAATAATACAAATAGCATTTCACCGAAACTCACGTTTGTGTGCAGTGCAGACCTTTGTGTGAAACAATTCGGGTGGAATTCTAAAAATAATGCTGCACCAACAAATAGGTGTGGACACACTGTATGGATCCGGAATAATTAAATTAAGTGTGTATTTATTGATTAGTAAAAAAAACGACATTGTTGTTGAATTCCCACCGAATTCCGTACATTTGTTCAAATAATAGAGGGAATCATATCAAATTGTTTTATCATTAGGAACCAGATTGGCTTGTTTAATATTTGTCAACCGGGATTTATGTTAAGGATTGATAATAAACGCGCGGATTATGTTGAGTATACGAAAATTAATTGGATTAAGATAAGATCCGAAATGGTGAAAAACAGTTTTTTACTCGCTATTTCAACCCGGCGAATCCCGTTCAACGAACTTTCTGGTTTGGTAAATTGCGGATTCTTGAACTATTGTCTCCGCGTACACCAAATGGAACAAAACAGGTAGAAGAGTAATTGTCACGTGGGCGAATGAAATCAGTCCAAGCAATTTTCTATCGCTAAAAATACGCATCAGGAATGAGCTGATTTTTAATCCATACGGAAGCTCTCGTTCATAATTCAATCACCCGATTGGATTTATGTTGTTTCAACTCATTAATATGGATACAGGAACATTTCGATCGTGTGTTTTTCGCAAAAACACATAGTTTTTCTTAAATTACGTATGCGCATTAATTATGAAACTGTAACAATATTTTCTCGTCGATTGTGATGTTTTCCAAAAAATTCGAAACTCCAAGCGCAAATAATAATAAGGATGATGTATTGAATCTGTTTATCGGAAAGAATAAACTCATTTAGTCGGATGAAGAATATGCAAATGCTTCGTACTAGTATTTTGAATAAACCACTCAAATTGATGAAAAACGAAGTACTAATAAAATGTCTAAAATATTTGACATTCGTGCAGTTGATAACAAAATCCTACTAGCTAAAATATTTAAGATTCAATACAATATTTTTTGTATCATAAACGTTTGTTAGTTGAAGTCGAAAAAGGTCCGCGCTCCTCGACAATTTGTAAATCAGTGTCAGGTTTATAGTTCTTGTCCCTTTCAGAATCAATTTGCATACTTATTCAAATCCGAAAGCCGGTCGCTAAATCCGTCTGTATGCAGATATTTCCTTTAAGCATTCAAGTCGAACCATTGTTTGAAGGCTCCATAAAAACCAGACGGTGTTTGTTTTATTCCCGCCGATTCAACAGCGCTTTCTTCCATTTCAGAAATCGTGGAAGCGGTCAAGAAGGGCTCCGAGGAGACCGGCAAAGCGCTGAGACCCATCCTGGGCCCGGACGGTCTCTGCGAAGATGACGAAGTCGAGAATTTGATGAGAAGATGCTGGGCCGAGGACTCCATAGATCGCCCTGACTTCGCAACGCTTAAGAACAAATTGCACCAGCTCAACAAAAAGTAAGCAGACATTCCTCCTGTTGTTTCCAGGCATATTTTAGGAAGTAAACAATGCAATTCAATATTTAATTAAGAGAGAGAGTTATAGAGGATTAGATTGCCTCCATTTTTGAATTAAACATTTTGTCTTTGCGCGGAAAGGTCAATTCGTTCAGTCGGAATAGCAGTTTCATTTAAATTAATTTTGCTCTATTATTATAACAAACAAAAGGGGAAACGTTCCTATTAATTCTAATGTTTTTCTAAAAATACCTACAGGTGATAATTAAGTTGTGAAAATTCCAGCCCTAATATAAACTCTGTTTTTTCATTTAATTAAATCGACAATATGAAATTATCAGCAGGAGAAATATTGGTGCATTTTTAGCAAACTTTTTTCTTTAATATGCAATAGTTATTAATTATAGAACGAAAGTACCAATTTACCAATTCCCACAAAATTCCCCTTACTCTACTATACTTCTTTTTTTCTCTCTTATCCTCTACTCTACTCATTCTCCATTTTCCCATCAGAGTTAATTTTTTTTCAAAGTTTACAATGAACTCAATTATCTCTTCATCTACCTGAAAATATTCTCGCGTCCAATTTACCTATGCGATTAAAATACCCTTTTAAGCCCTCAGGTGATAAATATATTTCTGCATCCAATTTACCACCGCAGGAATTATTAGGTATAAGGTGAAGCTTGCGATGAAAGGTAGTGAGAGAGAGCTTTATAAAAGGCGACTAGGCCTTTGGTGTTGAAGCGAAAGCGTGCATTTCACGGTAAAGTTCGAAACAGGTTAATGTCCAACTTATAATGCGACAACTAAGAGAATCAACTTTAGACTGGGCGCGTATGAAAGGCAATCCTCCTTTGATCAAATACTAATAGTTCCGCTTTCCTTTCATCTCCTCGCCATTTTGCAAGTGGTTAATAGATTGGCCTTTTTGTCTGTTTATTTCGGAATTTTGTCATTAATTACCATTTAGATAATTTAGTAATTTAGCCCTGTGATGCACCGATAGGTAGATACAAAAGGTACTAACTTTCTGATTAGCGGGGGGCGTTAATATTAAACTATCGTCCGGCACTTTCGGTCTCCGATGGCCGAAAAACGTCCAAGTTAATCGAAGAAAAAGTCACGTATAAGAAGTTTCTATTAGTTCGCCGGGTCGGGCGAGGAAATTATTAACAAAAAGTATTTAACGCCCGTCGCATCCTCGAAATCTGCACTGCGAGGTTTCAAATTACAAGGTCAATTTCGATATTTTAATTAGCAGGTTGCTTGGAGAATTTCCTTGGCTCGGCCAAATTAAACTTTGTTATTACGTTTCCCGTGCACTTGCCGGAAAAGTGTATTTTTTTGGGTTTCGGGACGAGCGCTAATTGCTCGTGGTATCGAGTAAACAATCCTCTTAAAAATTTTTCCGGATGTTTTCCCCAATTTTTTGAGGCGGTCTGTTTGACGACGAGCAGGAGTTTTACTAAAATACTAACGATGTCCGGTTTATGTTTTCATCATAAAATTATTAATTTATTTTTTGATTACCGAAACTACTTCCGAAACCGAAATGATATATATTCCGAGGTAATAAAAACGATTTAATATCACCGCAATATTCGCCATTAAACCAGAAATTTGAAACATTGTTAATTATTCATAGCGAATATGTGCATTACAATAAAGTGATTAGTTTACATTGCGTTAGTTAATTTGCGTATTCTAGTAATTGGGGATGCTTAAACTGAATTGTTATGCAAACGAAAAAACGCAATAGCTTCTGCCAATAATTACAATCGGATTTAATCGATCAGTTTGATTTGATGGTGTTTCAATTCGAATCGGTGTCGATTTTTAAATGCTCTTCTCTTCATCTGCACAATTAATCACATTTATTAGTACTTGGCATATTCCGCGTACATTTCGAGCACTAAAACTAAATAAAACGTGTATACCAGAAGTTTTGGTTTGAACAGAAATACATTTTCTATGGTGGATTGTTCTTTCAATAGCAACGGACACAGCTAAATAATTAATGAACAGACAATATTGGAGGAAATAAGGAAGTCGTTTGGATAGTTCCCAAGGGTTTTCATCAAAGAATGAAAACCGGGCGCTTTCCACGTTCCATCCACTTAATAAGAAGAGTTTTTCCTTTTTAATAAGTTCGAGATGCGCTTTAATTGTTGAGAATCGAATCCTTTTTTAATTAAGATTGTATTTGTAAGATAAGAGCCTCACCTGCTCGTTTAACGCTTCGAAGTATCCAATAAGTTTTCTTGTTAGCAACGGCATTGATCCGGCAACCAGCTCAAGCCGCGTATAATCAAACTATCGATATTTAAACTGACCTTAATTACTGTCGGATAAATCTCTTTATGATGGCAACCTCGGTTAAAGCAGCTACTCCTTTGACTGATCAGGGCTCTAATTAAAGCTAGATTTCACGTTCGTGATCGGGTAAGTGTTGCCGCGATAAGGGGAAAAATCAGGGAGTATTGATTCAATTCCGAAAACGCTGCATTCGAAACGTATTTAAAAAAACCCGAAATTAATTAATAATATCTCGGAAGCATCGCCGAGCCGCTTCTACTTTCTTCCTTTATCTCTCGTTCGCGTTTCATGTTTACTTGGAGCTGCTCCATTCAATTTTTGATAATGCCCTTCGAGTTCTTGGTTCACGCATCAAATTGCCGAACCCAAATTTACATAACAGAATTCATTTCGATAATATAAATTACTCTTTGATGTCGGGCTGTTTCGCCCTATATCGCCGAATTATATTGGGCACTAAAATAGCAACAAGGATTCCCGCTTATACTGTCCGCGTAAAATCTATTACAGTAGAAATATAATTGCTTTATGTTTATAGCACGGACTTCCGTGAATGATAAGTAGTTGAATCGGTTGTATTTTTGCGGCACAATCGTAATAAAAGCGGCTGATCAATAAACATTACAGAATTGCATCTAATTGTTGCAAGTGTTACATAAAACATGGAGAGTTCCAAGGTCGCCGTGGGGTATCGTGTCAGCGGAAATTCAGTTTCACTTGCACGTTGTTAGGTTAAATTATGTGGCGATGGATCGTTCGTTATTATTCGACCTAGTGGGGTTTTCCTTATTCGGAACGTTCCGGCTTCCATGCGAAATTCAAATGTGAAACTAACACACCGTCGCATTTCCATTTTCCGAGCATTTGTTCGAAAAGAAGCTTTGTCTGTGCGTTTATTCAGAAAGGATACGGCACGTTGTCTTGCATGGCGGGAACCAATCGGGAATTTAAAGTAATTCCGGCGCCACGGAGTGTACCCGGAATATTTTTATTATTTTATTAACGGGAAATTCTCTGACCCGGACCTGTTTTACTGCTTTCCTCTGCATTGCTCTGTCGCTGTTTATTTTTACCTCGATATTTTCACCTTCTATTTTATACTTGTTATAGAGCTACTGGATTTTCTCGCAACATTTATTTATATTCCCATTAAGTTTTCCCTTTAAATCTTTTTTGTTTTTTTGAGGTCACTTTGAAGGAAGTGTCTTTGATTAAAGAGCTTAATTTATTTTATATTTTTAGATAGGTTTTTTTTAATAAATTTTAGCATATTTAGGAGTCCATTAAGGATCCTTCGAAATGTTCAAATTATTACCTATTGATTATGTGCCATTTTCTGCGAAATCTCCGACGAAAACACGCGTAACAAATGAAGCGATTAAAGTCTGAGATTACCATTGATTTTTTTTACTAAAAATACGCCGGAAAACACTATGTCAACCGTACTTCATTATTTTATCTTCTAAAAATTCTTGAAACAATATATTCCACAATATATCTTGTTAATTTTTAACAAGCTCTGAAGTTACATTATTAAAATATTCGCGATTATATCGCATGGTGTATTTCACACAATTCTATGCGCGTTCAACTTTATTGCAAAGTATATATCGTTAACAATTTCGAATTTCTATAAATAGCTGCAGCGACAAACCCGTTGTGAAACTTCTAAAGTTTCCATTATTCAAGTGCAGCAGATAATATGATGAGGGCATAAAGGATGCAGAATGTGTTGTATCTCAAATTACTAAATCCTCGCTCGCTTTTAAAAAAATTTCATCAAGTCGTAATTAAAATTAATTTACCTGCATAGTGAACTCCGGCAGTGGTCTTTACATTTGCAATTCATTGCCTCCTCCAATATTTGCCTGGTCAACTAATAATTAATCAAAAATTTACTAACTGTTTTCTAATTATCAGTAACGTTAAAGGCAAACATTAATTACCATCGAAGCCGTATTGGAATATCCACGGGAGGTAAAGGGCTTGCATAGAGTGGATTTCAGTTTTATATTAATAAAAAAAAAACCTGCATTTTTGCTTTATTTGCACAGAAATTTTCATTACCAAGTTGACGTTTCGAGTTAATGATTTTACATTAGTTCGCTGTCAAACACACGGCCAGTTCTATTTATACAAAATAATATCGTACTCTTACAAAGTGGCATCGAGGCCTTTGGTTGTTGGAAAACAAAAAGCAAGGTTCCAAATGGAAGCGAAACGAAACCAGCAGCAAATATGATATCTGAGTTAAAATTGTTCCACGGCAAACAGACTTGCCGCATAGGCAGATCATGTGAAAGCGAAATAAAGTTCTGCGGTCGGCCGAGGCTCTGTTTGCCAGCGCCAAAACGCTCAAACACGCGGTTAAAATTGGGATGCATAAGGAATTCCGGTTCTGTTCGTTTCATAGCAGGTATTAGAATTATTCCCAAGCCCGTATTCAAATTTCAACCGAATCAGCATACAGTATTAGGAGGTGCAAAAATATGTGTATCGGAACTTACCAATAAATTAGACTGTAATGAAGTGCACGAGATTCTTCCCGCTTTTTTATTGCTCCTGATTAAATTTCCGCTAGGTGTACATTCCAGTTTTTTTTATGCATTCCCCATTTCACACCCTGTGCACTTTCAGTGCCATCGGCCTTTCGAAAATCGAACCGAACCAATTTCAAATCGAATATTCGATAAGAATTACGAACCAGCCATGTTATAAAATTCCTGCAGAATTTCCGCTATTAACTTTAGAAGAAATGCGCGCAAGAACCTCATTATTAGAATTCCTGCTCCAACGCGAAATCTCTGCTTTAAATATCCAATTAGCAATAATTTATTTAATTTTATTTTCAGGGAAAACGACGGGAACCTGCTGGACAACCTCCTGGCTCGCATGGAGCAATACGCCAACAACTTGGAGACCCTGGTGGAGGAGCGCACCAACGACTACTTGGAGGAGAAGAAGAAATGCGAAGAGGTCCTCTACCAGCTGCTGCCGAAGAGCGTGGCCGAGCAGTTGATCAGCGGCAAGTCCGTGATGGCCGAGTTCTTCGACTCCGTCACCATCTACTTCAGCGACATCGTCGGCTTCACGGAGCTGTCCGCCCAGAGCACCCCGCTGGAGGTGGTGGATTTGCTCAACGATCTCTACACCTGCTTCGATTCCATCATCGGCAATTTCGACGTTTACAAGGTAAACTGTTTGTTTTCTTTTTTTCGGCCGGTTAAATATGCGCTCGTATACGATAAGTGCGTACTTGGTGTGTATAAAGAAACGGAGGATTCGAGGATTAATGCGTGTAAGGACGAGGGTAGAGCAGAAGCAGTTTCCTTAAAACAACGTCGTCTTTCCGAGCTTGTAGAGCATATGAAAAGTCCATTGACCTACGGCCTTTTATCATTCTCGTCGCGGGCAACTGGCGAACATGATGCGAATATGCCAGCGAAACAAAATCAAAATCTAGTTTGTTTCAGTTCCTCGAATATTTCTACCTTTATTGCTCTGATTTATCGATTGTTCTTTTCGAGATATTCTAATAACGCGAGCTTTTTTCTACGTCACTGGCCCAAAGCTGACTAGATTTAATCCAGATGAAATATCCGTTCCGGTGAAATTTCCGTATCACACATTTACGTGAAACGCATCAGAATCCAATTCGGTATCTCGAAACCGTGAATATATTCTTATACTTTTACTAAATCCATATTGATTGTGGAGATGTTACGCAGCCAAATGAAATGGAACGCCGAACCGGAATACATTTGTTCATAATCAAAAAATTCAAATGTTGTTCATTTTTCTGGTTTTCCGATAATTCCTATGCATTAAACAGTCCCTCACATTTTGTGGATACATTCAATTCGATTCTAGTGCGTTTGATCGACCGCAATGAGATCGTTAAAAAAATTCCTCGCGTAATTTCATATTCTTAACTCGCGCTAGTCGCTAGTCGCTCTCGCCCGATATTAGATGTAAATCGGTTTTATTTCGTTAGATGATTTAAGTACTTTTTCCAGCCAAATAAATTGATCCGGCCGACGAGCGTCGGTTGCTATCCGAATGTTTATTTCGGCGGAAAATGCGAAATGTTAGTGCTGTTTGAACGTGTTGAAACGAAGGTGGTTTTGCATCGATTCTCGAGCCGAGGAAATTCCCGCGACGGGAAATTTTCAATTGACTTCACAGTGAAATTTTACGACCTCGCAATTGATTTATTCGCGAAATTCCACCTTCGATTATCATTATCTGAAGGATATTACTTTTTGCTTTCTTTTACCCATTGAATTAGCTGTATTCTTTTTGTACATTTTCTGAATTATCACCGCCCGTTCCAAAATCGCTCTGTAGATCCTCTGAAGTAACAAGACGGAATTCTCGCGTTGAATTTCATTGTTAATTCCGTTGGAATATTAATATGAAGAGGGGAGCAATTTTTGAAGTGTGTGTAAAATTGCGGAAAATTTAATACGTTGTCTTTTATCCGCTTGGAAGTCGCTTTCTGTCTGTCAACATGACTCGGATTTTGTTCGCAAATAACTTTTATGCCGAAATTAAATTAAACGTTTGATAAACTAATTAGCAATTTCCAAAATTCGCGGAGTTGAATTTATTAACGAAATATGTTGAACTTTAATTCGAGTTTCCCTGCGCTATCACGACTGATGTTGTTTGATTGAAATATTAATTAATTTATTTAATTTATTTGTTGTATCGATATGTTTGTAACGTTGATGAGTTTTTTTAACATTGTCACATCCAGTACGCGCATAAAAGTTAATTCGTAAAAGTTTATGACGTGAAACCTGTTGAGAAAACACTGATAATGATAAAGCGAATGTAAGTTATATTTCTATTTCTGCCGTTAACATACCCGAAATCTGGAGTTTACCACCGCCTTATATAGGGAAAGTTTATTGTTCGTATGATTACGGGAATGGAACAAGCGGTATGTAGCAAAGGGAATTCTGCGAGTGACTTGGCGAGCTTTTCTTTGTTTTCCAAACTTCGCCTTGTTGACTTAGAGGGAAAGTTCTTAACTTTCGCAATTCATAAAATCTTGCTTTTGCAGGCGATTAGTCGCTGTGAAGTAATTACGGGTACAACCAGCGACGTTCGAAAATTAGCCGATGAACGTTTCTTTTTTTAATATCGCTTTGGGGCCCGAGTAAATTTATTTCAGTTTTAAAAGGGCCTCCGACGGTTCGGTAATTGAATTCCCGAACGGTTCTCGAGTATATTTAATTCATCGTTTGATAACATTACGATTCTACTGCGATTAATTTTTCATCTTTCTGTTGTTTAAAAATTTCATGTTTTCTCAATCATTGGGGTCTTTGTGTATGCTATGCAATTTCTATTTACCTCGCAATTATTAGTTGTTAAATGTAATGTAATTATCTGATTATATTTCCATCCGCGTAGCTTTTGAAGGAAAACAAATTGAGGAAAGAAACGAGGGCGATTTACTTGTTATAACGAATTCAACGTTCAATAAAAAAATTATATTATTTCTATTCAGCGAAACAAGAAAATGATGTGCAGTTATCTTTTCCTTGGCAACGCGTCGGTCATTATTAGAAATTGGTTTTGCGTAATTCTAGAAATGTTTATCTGCCGGGAAAGTTAATTAGAATTGTAGTGCGATGAGATTGCCTTCGAACGAAACGAAACCGAATAATCGTCGATCCTGAATTAAAATTCAACTTCTTTTACGTCCGCACGGGCAAATATTCATTTAATTGAACAGTTTATACTACAAATAAACTGCTCCACAAAAGTTAAGGAAGTTCGCAAATTTTGCGATTATTTTAAAAATTACAGATTTTTCGATCACCAGATTTTCAAATATGCGAAATTAAATGTTTTCTCTCATATCAGATTTTTTGCCCCTATTGTAGAATTCATACTAAATTTGGCGAACAAAAAACCTGCAACTTTTAAATTAATCTCAATATTTGTGAACTTCCTTAACTTTTGTAGAGCAGTATATTTACCACTAAATTCAATCTGCCTTATCCAGTACACTATAATAGTATAGTATAGACTTTTTGAAGTAGATAATTCACTGTATTTTCGATTAAATCTTTTCAAATCCAACAACATCAAAGGTATAAGGAAAGGTATCTAATTAGACGGGGTATTCTCGTATGCACCTAATTGAACTGCTCCTCCGGCCACAATGCAGGAATTCCGGAAATTCGACCTTTATGTTACGATACCACGTGTGTGTATAGTACACGGCGCGTTTGTGCTAGCGGGCAACCGTTCCCCCATTTATCAAACTCAATTAAGTTTTGTTATTGTTGCAGGTAGAGACAATCGGAGATGCCTACATGGTCGTATCCGGCCTGCCGAAAAGGAATGGAAATTGTCATGCCCGCGAAATAGCCCGGATGTCTCTGGCCCTGCTGAACGACGTCAAGAAATTCCAGATTCGCCACAAGCCGAACGAGCCGCTCCGGCTCAGAATCGGCCTGCACACAGGTTAGTAACCGGCGAAAAGAGCGAAAGCGCAATCGATGAACCAACGAAATCGCGAATTAGTATTTACGATCGGATGGTTTATGTTTATTCAAAAAACCCCGGGATGGTTTTTGTCGCACTTTCCTGAGTGGGATGTTACGCTGTTAACCTCCCCGCAAATGGACCGGTTGACAAGGAGACCGTCTAAATTATTTTAATGGGTTTTAAAAGGCCTCCCGCAAATTTTGGGCCGCCGTTGCTCCGCTGCGTTTCGTTAATTAGAAGAAAGCGAAATGCGGATTAAATAAATTTCTCGTGGAAAAAATTAAATTTACCGCGCCTCGTTCGGGTTTAATGCCGATAAATAGTAATGGAACTTGTCAACGTGACATTCAGGCGATTCCTTATTCATTGCAGGGCCCTGCGTAGCCGGCGTTGTGGGATTGAAAATGCCTCGCTACTGTCTTTTCGGCGATACTGTAAACACAGCGTCCCGCATGGAATCCAACGGGGAATCTCTGAGGATACATATTAGCAGCGTTACTAAGGAGATCCTGGAGACGTTTGGTACTTTCGAACTGGAGCACAGGGGCGAAATTGAAATAAAGGTAGGGAGTTGCGGATAATACGATAGTTTCGCAATTTTTGGTAGGAACATTTTTTACTTGGTCTACTAAAATTGCAATTAATTAATTTGCAGTATAACGACAGGATGAGTGTTTGACTTAATGTTGAAATTTTCAAATCTCCTTAGAGTGAATTGCATTTGTTAAATGTATTAGTGCTTTAGCTAGTTATTGTTTCCTAAGTCAAATAGAGGTGCTTACATAATGGAATTTCATCGCTGAAACTTAGCGTTTATGTTCTACTAGATGGCGGAATATTACACAAAAGGGTCCATATACACGTACGCGGATTTCTCGAAGTTTCTACGAGTCAACAACGTAGCTAAAATTAAAATCGAATACATTGTAGCAAAGTCCGTTCGAAAATAATTCAATCGCAGCGCAATAGCCTAATGCGATTGTTGGGGTTCAATTGATACCGGTCGAAATGAAGAATTAATTGGCGTTCGGCTAAAGCACCGTACAATCGACTGATAATAATTTCTAATCCAGATATCCCGGCGTTTCCCTTGCAATCCCGGAATTCCTACGATTTCATTGTCTTTCCGTTCGTTCTCTGCTCGAAGTGAATGAACTTGTATAGCAACAAAGAAACTCACCAGCGTACTTTTCCATTCCGATTTAAGACAACAGTATTGAATATTTTTTATTAAATAGCGTACGAATAGCAGAAAATCGTCTAATCTAAGCAGAAGTCTCTCCGAATTTACATACGAAAATTGAGCCTAACTTCGCAGAATCGCAATTTAATGAACTTATCTAGTTTTAGTATGACAATTTGTTTCCAGGGCAAAGGAAAAATGACCACGTACTGGCTGAAGAGGGAGCGAGTCGTGAAAATGAACACCCCGGCAGGTCCGGTTCCGGCCCTAGAAAACCAGCACACGAAATTCCCAACGACTCCGGTCCCTCAAAACGCGCGAAGGGAAATGGCCAACAAGGCCATCAGCTCTTCGACCTCCCGTTTGGCAGATAAGAACGCTGATGATGCCGGCGTTCCGCTATTAGCTGTCACCCCGTCGCCGGATTCACACGCTTAAACTTGTACCCCCGTTGTACTCCTCTATGTATGGTATTTGGTATTGACCCCCTCCCTATATTCTAAAGGTAAGCCATGTATGTGTACATTATAAGAATTTACAGATGTGGCAACCATTATAGTTGCGTTCGGCGCAAAAATCCGGTCGATTTCCTCAAAGTGCTGTTTAATTTTAACATGTACGTATGATATGATATGGGTATGTAATGAAATTATACGCCGGATTGATTTTTAATTAGGCTTATTCGGAAAATATGATGGTTGTGATGGAAACCAATGCGTTTTATGATGTAATCAAACAAACATACCGTTGATCTCAATATTTTGTTTTTTTTTTATTATTATAGACTGGTATATTAAGGTAGTACCGAACGTAACAATATATGTACTTATTTAACTTAGGTAATTATGTATTTTATCGATCCACCAAAGACAACCTTGTATGTTTCGTGTTACTTATGGCCTAGGTTCCCGAATACCCCCCGTGCAGCCGCTTTAAGTGTTTAAAAACGGAATTTTTCAAATATCAATCTCACAAAGGTGTTATCATACCAACTTTTAAAATAAAATACAATTTTACTCCTACGCAGTTTCGGTACGAGTAATTCTAAATACTTTTACCATATCATGTTTTATTTACCGAACAAACACAAGCATAAACACCTTTGGGGAAATGATATGAACTTTCCATTATATTGGAAAATGTATGTGGAAGTCCTTTCCCATTGTCGACAAAAAGTTTGCTTAGTAGAAAAATATGTGTAGAGAAAATATATGTGTTATAACTCGACTCTAAAGGAGGCATATAAAATTGTTCACTCGTTGTTTTCGTTATTTAATAAGAGGCTAGTTGAAAGCTAATCAGCGCTACTCGAAAGTAACTTACAGTTATTTGGAAGTATTCGAATTAGGTAACAAATAATCCGGCGCTGTCGGTATTTGTAAAGTTTGCGAAGTTTCAAAATTACGAGTTGATAAACCAACTAAGTGTATAAGAAGTCGGATAACACTGCCAAGTCGCAGAGTGCAAGAAGACATATCGGAACTAAAGGTAAAAAGAAATACACGTTATCGCAGGAGTTTCGACGGAAATAAAAAAATTCCAACTTCACGGATATTATTAAGTGCACGTTCTACAGATCGACATGGATAGTTGAAAATGCTACGTGTTACAAAAATAGTTCGAATATTTCAAATTACAAGATAACAATGCTTGGTAAAAGGTAAAAATACAAACATTTTCAACTGCTCCTCTGAAAAATATTCCGTAAATCTTATTTTCTCTATCGCTTCTATGTTTTTATTCGATTTGCGCCCTCATTTTATCTGACGCGATTGATTTTTTTCCCACAAATCAACTACTGACCATTAATGAGGACCAGTATTAACAACATAAAATTAGGAACTCAGGGTAATGCGTATTCTAAAGTATTGAACCTCAGATAGGATAGTCACTTAGGTGCAGTATGACTGATTTTTATTGAAATACCTTTTATTCATTAGAAAAGGGGAGAAAGTGGTCACATGCAGGAATTAGCAAAGCTGTTTTTATAAAAAAGGATTTTTACAATGTTCCTAACTACTGTCGAGTAAGGAAAAACAATATTCACAGATTATAAGATTATCAACGCTGCTTTTAAGTGAAAAAAAAAAAAATAATACAACACCTATTGACCTACTTTTGCGCTTAAACTGCCACTGGGTTTATTAAATTTTTTATCACAATATCGTAATACAAAAGTTGAAAAAGTTGGTTATGCTAAATCCTGCATGAATTTTCGTGAAAAGATTATTTTGACTGTAAGCGCACCTTTGGAAGGCTTATTCTTGTGATGGCTTCTAGAGCAGGATTATTTTTTTTTGGCGGAGCCCAACATTCCAAAGTACGATGTGATTTTTGTTAGTTACAGAATGGACTGTGTATTTATCGACTTAATAAAATATTTAATCATCAGCATATTCCTTAAAAGGATGATGGAAGAGGTACATATGTATTATTTTTTGTAAGGTAGATAAGTACACGTTTAGGATCTCATTTATATGTTTTCGTTATTATTAATATACAGGATGTCTGAGGAGACTAATGCATTCCTTTACATCAGCAAGTCTGGTAAGTACTTCAGTTTTTACAGTTGTTAAATAATTTAAAAAATTCAAAAACTAATAATGCTGGATATTAGAGTAAAAACGTCAAAAAATTGTATTCGCAAAATTTACCCTAAAAATATAATAAAGAAATACATTATTTACTTCGATGTTCTGTATATTTAAAATATCTTGTTAATAAAAATCAACAAACATCAAGAGTACAAATAACTTTTAGCATAAAATGTTAAATATGCACAGTCCAGCTTCGGGTCGCCCCGTTAGCATAAAATTTTCAATTCTATTAATTCGGGTTATTTATTTATCCACCACACTACCGTTCGAATGGATTTGCGAGTACAAAGGAATATTTTTTTATATTAATAAAATTCTGAAATGTGTATTAAACAAATACAGATACCGCTGACAATAGTAACAAACTCATAAAACGCGGGGTGAAAATGAACGCAGTCAAAAATTATTTAATTCATGAATGCTTTTGGACAGTGGTGTAGATATTATCGTTGTTGTTAAAATTCACTAATTTTAGTTGGAAATAGTGTGAACTTTTTTAACTGCCGTGTAATTTCCTATGTGGCGCTTATAAGATATTTTAGATCGGGTCACTAGATCTTATAGTAGCCGGTTTATTTGGATGATCGAGCAGAAATTGGCAGATATGACATTTGTAAATGTCACATTTAGTACAACAAATTGACAGATATGACATTTGTATATGTCGTATTTAGAACAAATTAAAGTGTTTTGAAAAATTAAATAACGAAATTTAAGGTAATTATTATATATATTTCAATTAATTTTATGTGATAACGTTCATCTTACTTTGTAAATATTCAATTTTAGTAAAAGTTTGCGTAGCTCTCCAAAAGAGCAGGCTACTATGATCTAAGGTAGCCTATTTTAGATAGTGTATTTATTTGATTAATGTTTTATGCAATGTTGTCAAATGAGAGTTTATGACTGTTGAGAAAGATGTTACCCGTTATTTATTGTTTACATACGTATGATGAATTTAATTTAATTAACGAAGGTTGAACGAAACTGTTCAAAATAACAGCAGCTAAAATCAAAACGTTTCATTCTCGGATGCAATTCGATAGGTAATCGAATAAAATTTAATGAAAGTATGAATTTATCGGAAATAATTTTGAACATTTTTGTTGCCGCAATTCCGAGCACATAATTGGAGCTTATTCGTTTAAGTACCAGGCTTAAATATAGATATTTCCAGTAGAAGTATTAAGTGTATTCATGGATGTTTAAATAGTACTCTGACGCTGGTAATTTTCATTACAATTTCTTTGTATTTCCTATAATTACATTCAACTTTTCCTTCTGCTGCCAAACAAAAATTCTTCCAATAAAACTGGGACACCTTGTATAAAATACTTCAAAATGCAATGTGTGATACGCGTATACAACTTCTTAGATATCGCACTGATTGCACAATAAATTGTTACAGGGTATTTTAAACATAATCGTACTATACGAGCTATACTATCATACACTGTATATTGAAAATTTTAATAAAAATTACAATAAAAATAACTCCGTTCCGTACGGACACGAACGAACGTGTTAAATTGCTCGCGTTTAATCAAGGGGGTTTTACAATAATCACCGGCCTAACAAAACTAATGAGCACTAACGAATAGCCCTGGAAATTCCAGCTATTGCTAAAGGTACCTAAACGAAAATTTCCCAAGAAACCAACAGCGAGTTCGACGTACAGGGACGTCGTGATGAGACTTTTTTTCTCCATAGAAACGTGGTTACTAAGAAAAATAATTAATGGATCCCTTTAAATATAAGAGGCTAAAAGGAGCATAATATCCCATGCTTCATAAAGACCGTCTTAATTAGTCACTCCTTAATGTCTCTACGGGTTTTTATAAGCAAATCTGCATAAATATTCTCATTTCGAATTAAAAAATCTCATGTCTTTAATTAACTTTTTGAATTCAACATACACCAATGTTATATCAAATTAAATATGCATTAAATAAAATGGAGTATTAAACATTTACCAGTGGTTGCATAACTAACGAGATCAAAATATTACAGGCACATCAAAAACAGGTGGCGGAAATTTGATTAACAATTTGCGGTGTTTCTCGAAGCGTAAAATACGTTGCATAAATATTTATATTATAAACAATTAAGGCGATAGATAAATGGATTCGACAAGGAAAATTCGCCCCTGTGATTGTTCGACCGTTGGCCCTTTTGAAACGAGTCGGCTAGAAAGCTCTAATGTTTAGCCAAAAAAAATTATATCTTTCAGGTCAGAACTTTGTACGCCAGTTGATCTTAAACCGGGATGAGCTGGCTCGTTTTAAATATTTTATGGTACGGCAAATCCGACATTCGAGTAACAAAGGAAACGGAGCGAGGCGGGTCGAGATTTAGTTTGTGAAGTCGCGAAGAGATTGAAAAGTTCTATTGGCGTTTTAGTTTAATATCACAGATACAAGGTGTCTCGAAAAAGCATTTACGATTAAAATTTGAATTGAAACAAAATTTACGCAGCGGCAGTACCTACTTGAATATTGGTACAAACCCATCATAGAATACTATTTTTGAAACTAAATCAGTCCTATTGATAATTTTTTTAGATATTTTATTCACGTATGTTTTATTGACTATATTTAAGTTATTTATTTTATCCTACTTTTTGACAAACTGATGTAATGAATAATAAATATATAAACCTATTTTTAGTTCGTTACCATTTGATCCTTTTCATTCTAATTAGCAGGTCAGCAGTAAGTTTTTGTCTGACCCATCAAACTAGTTTTAATACTCACGACGGAACGAAATGCAGCACTGCAGGAATTATATAAAACTGTCTCCTAAACTTCCCTTAATAGGTGGAAGTATTATTCCGCTCTCAGTTGAAATAAAGTCACCCCTCGCGCCTTACCGGGCTCGAGATTAACATTGCAATAAATCTTTCTCCATCATCAGGAGTACAATTTTAAATCTTATTAGAGTCTGTTGCTGAATCTTCCGCGACCTAGGCTTTATTTAAGGCGACGTCTCGACGTGATTTCATTCATTTTCCCGTTCATTTTGTAACAATGTTTAAAAACATGATAATGCAAGAGCTTCGTCAAAAATGAGAGGAATTGATTTACGAGTGAAATATCAAATTTGCTTCAACTTTATTAATCCGCTTAAGTACTAACTACATTCGACAAGACATTATGTTTAGGGTTTTTTTACCATGGTGTGTTTTATTATCCAGGGTAAATAGTTACCGACTCTTGTGTAGATCCCGGGGCTGTTTTTATTTCCGCATCCAATTCCCCATGATACAATTCCGACTGTTATCCATCTGCCATTTTCTAGCCGGTACATTAACGGTCCTCCGGAATCGCCCTTAAAAAATTCATTGCGTTATAAAAAATTCAGTTTCATTACTAGTATAATTAAACAGCAAACCACGTATGGATGCGGCACAATATGGCATAACGAATGCTACGCTCGATATAGATATTATTGTGTACGAATTAGGACACACACAAATCTTCAACAGGCTCATATGCGAAGCTGATTAGAGCCATATTGAATTCGCAATCGGATCGAATCGTATCGCGATTTATGCAAAACAACCCACCTGCCGGGATTGATTCGCAGGTATTTTTCTTCATTTCCTCACGGCCCATTCATGTTCCCGCTGCACATTTTAAACCAATTATCTAAAACATCCCGTTTTAATCGAAACGAAAATTGAATTTCCAATTATATTCCGTTTAGAATTCACAAGAGTCGGATAGCCGATCGAATTATACGAAATACGAATTCTTCGGTCTAATTAAAAAGTTGTTGTGCGAATTCCAAGAACTCGCTTTTAATTTTTGAATTTTCCGCGGATATTTCGAAGCTAAACTTTTGCGTTTTACCCCACTGCAGGACACTCAAATGATGGAGCAGGATATTCAAATGGTACACAAACAAAAACTGTCAAAATTGATATTAAAGACGTTTCGTTTGACAAAAGTGTGAAAAGGTGGGAATCAGTTTTTTGGTATAGAAGTGCAGTAATGACTCACAAAATGAGTGTTATTTTTCAAATATAGTTTTCCTGATTACTCTACTCTCTTCTACTCTATCCTCTATCTATACATACAGTGTAAATTTGTTCATTACACTGCCCTTTCAAATAACTATGCCAAAATTATCAAATTTATCATCAGACCCAATTTACCAGCAGGCAGAATTTACCACCAGACCAGACCCAATTCAGCACCCAATTTAGGTACCTTTACTTACCAGACAAGAGTCCTTTCCGCCTTCGTAGGCAGCCGCGCAGATGTTGTCGTCGGTGACTCTCTGCAAGAAGGAATTGATGCATCGGTCCAAAGGCCACACGGGAATGGCGACCTGCAGCAGGACGGGGCTAGTCGGTCCGGCGAAATACTGCTGTCCCCATCCGGCCACAACGACAGTCTCGTTAACGTAGTCCCTGTCGCGCGGCGGCAGGCAGATCGGCCACATGTACGAATTGAAGCTCGTCGGCGTTTTCAGCTTGACAATGGCTATGTCATTTTCGTACGTGGCCAGAACGAAACCTGCAAAACGGTTGGATTCAATTCGACGCGCTCTAATTGAACCGGCGCGTTTACGATACCCTCGTGTTCTATAATTTCGGCCACTTCGAAGTCCCTCGAACGCGACTCGTTCGATCTGTCGAAGTCGTATTCGCCCAGGCGGACGCGGATGTCCTTGGCGCTCAATCTGGCGTGGAAGACAAAGGTTCGAATGATACATCGATAGTCGTGAATAAGAGACGATTAATTACCCTTGAGTGCAATGCGAGGCGGTTAGAATGTGGCTCTCTGTTATGAGGGCGCCTCCGCAGAATTGCTGCTCCAATCCTTGCTGCAGCTGCGGATGCCTGTACAGCGCTGCTATCCAAGGCCATTCTTGTATGCTGGCTTGCTTCGTCTCCGTCGAGGATCTTTCACTCGAAAGACCGCATCCTGTTAACAGTATTATTTTATAAAGAGCTTATGGTATCAAAAGTAAACGCTGCAATAAATTTCCTCTTCCTCCTTAAGGCATCAGAAACAGAGGTTTAAAGAGCATTATCTATTGTTGATTCGCATATGAAATTATAATAGAACAATTAATAACAAACAACATATGGATTTTCGTCGGGGAATTTTGTTTGTTCGAAAGCTGAGGGTGAGCTGGTTGTAATATCATAACTGACACACATACAATACATCTATTTATAGATTGATATCGACAACGGTGTTTATTTTCAAATCAGTCTGCTGTTCTGCTTTGTTTTTATGTACCTACCATTAGGTATAATTGAGTGCCTCTAAATTCTCTCGCTGGTCAAACTAAGCTCTAAAATAATTACCTGTATATTTGTCGCGCTCGTCATAGTCGTTGCCTCCAGCTGGTAAATCTACTATGAGCTGGGATCCTGCGACTCCTGTTGCAACTATGTCATCGGGACAGCAAACGCCAACGAACCTGCAATGTGAGTACTTAGGAATTTATGAAGATTGTTATTTCATGATTTTTACCTATCCTCTATCACGCATAAATAAACCAGTGTGTTGATTTGCTGAAAAATGGATGTGGGGCAGTAATCTATGTGTTTGCAATGTCCTTTTACGTCTCCTGGTCCAATGCATTCTTCATAGCGTTTGTTTAACTTGAAATAAAATGAATTTCGTATAGTCGATTCGATATATTAGCAATTGACTCACTTTGAATTTTCTGCTGAGCCCTAGATAACGTTTTCTTCTTATGTGATCTCTGTTTATAAAGTCTTCCAGATTTTTCTTTTCGGTTTTTTCTACTAAATCTACAAAATTATTAAATAAACTGTAATACTAAGGAAGTATTAATTTGTGTACTTACTTCTTTTTACAGAAAGACTATAACATAATTGCAAAATTTCTACGCTCAGCAAAAGGAGCAACAGTTGAAATTTCATATTGCGATTTTGTTCACTACCAGTGAATAATTGATATGAAATTTAGTGATTGGAGATTCTTCCTGTTTTACATTTTTTATCATCATTCATGTGGGAGGACAATTTTTGTCTCTGTGGTTGTCCCTGATACCTATGCGATATATTATCAAAATTTAATATTAAAATAGGACTGATTAGATATTTAATATTTTTATATTTAAATTATAGTACTAATATAAATTTTGGCAAAGGACATATTAAATTAGATAATTATCTATTCTTCTAATTTATCCTATAATATATTAAAAAGTTACGCATCCAACGTGTTAAATTTAACACAGAACATACATAAAGAAATTTAAACACTCCACTGACATCTATCGATACCTACTATAAGTATACACAGTATTCTGTAAAATGCAATCCGGTATACTTTTAAATGAATCAACAAATATGCTTAAAGATAAAGCAATTAATAATATTTTGTGATCTAAATGATAATTATTTTATATCCTGACTGATTAACTAAAATCAATTATTTCATTGAGTCGCGAAAAATCTTCCAATGATTTTTTTTAACGTTGACGTAAGTGACAGCTGGCATGACATGTGACATGTGAAAAGTGAAGTAAGCAAACTGCCCAAATAGTGCTAAAATGAGATTTAAACCTTTTTATTTATGTTTTTAAGCAAGTAAAGGTATAATATACCAGTTTAATAAATGGTGTGTTACTTTCATTTAATCTAACAAACATGACCGACAAACTGAAGGCAAGTTTAATTGAAATTTTCACAATAGTTTTTCTGCTACCAGTTATTTTATTGCAGAGTATACCCGAGCAAAAGCTGAAGGCTTTCTCAGTGGGAACAATGGGCAAAAGGAACCTTTCTAAGCGTGAGTTAGAAGAGCAACGGAAACGGGAGGAAGAGGAAGCTGCAGCTCATGTAAATCTAACGAAAACATTACACCATACCCCATAGCTAAAAATCCTATCTTTCAGGTATTTCAAGAATTTGTGGAGACTTTTCAAGAAGCCCCGATCAACGGCAGTTCTAAAGTTTGGGTCAAAGCTGGTACATACGATGCTGGAGCGAGGCGTAAGTGTTCGTTACTTCGAACATGGATTGTTTTATAATCGCTCGATTTCAGGAGAAGACACTAAGGATAAAGGGAAATTGTATAAGCCAACATCGAGAATAGCATCTAATCAGGAGCACAATTTGAGTTCAGCCGAACGGGCACAAGCATATGCAAAACTGTTATCTAACGATAAGAAACCTGAGAGGCTCGGTAAGAAGAAGCCTTCGCAAAAGAGCAACTTGGAGTCCTTCATGGAAGAATTAAGACAGTAAGTTACTGGATTTTTGCTCTAATTTTATGTTATATCATTTGCTTCTGTTTTAGAATACAAGAGGAACGCGAAGAGAGGCAGAAATATAAAGGAGCCCTAAGGACACCGATTGAAAACGAATTGGATATGCTAATGAAAAGCGGCGATATAGGTTCCTTTGATAACGGCGATCCCAACACAACAAACTTATATCTAGGGAATTTAAACCCGAAAGTAAGCTAACTTCTCACGTTAAAAACACTTCTCTAGCGATTTAATTGTTTAGATAACGGAGCAACAACTCATGGAGCTGTTCGGAAGATACGGCCCCTTGGCCAGCATAAAAATCATGTGGCCGAGGTCCGACGAGGAGAAGGCCAGGGGCAGGAACTGCGGCTTCGTGGCGTACATGGCGAGAAAAGACGGCGAGCGGGCGCTGAAGAACCTCAACGGCAAAGACATCCACGGCTACGAAATGAAACTGGGCTGGGGCAAGGCGGTCATAATTCCGCCTCATCCCATTTACATTCCGCCCGTTCTGCTGGAAATCGCCCAGCCGCCGCCGCCCTCCGGGTTGCCCTTCAACGCCCAGCCTGCTTTGAAAGATAAAGAAGTGCTGCCGAAGTCCCAGGAGGAATTGAACGAGATACTAAACAGGGCTTTGGTCAAAGTCGTCATACCTACCGATAGGAATTTGTTGATGTTAATCCATAGAATGGTAGAGTTTGTTGTCAGAGAAGGTCCAATGTTTGAAGCGATGATTATGAATAGGGAAATTAACAATCCACAATTTAGGTTCCTGTTTGAGAATCAAAGTCCTGCCCATATTTATTATAGGTGGAAGGTTTACTCTATTTTGCACGGGGACTCTCAAAAGGAATGGAACCCTAAGGAGTTCAAAATGTTTAAAAGTACGTTAAAAATAATTCATATAAAATTAAAAAACAAAACTAATTCACCGAGTATTTCAGACGGTTCTGTTTGGAAACCACCGATAATGAATTGTTACACGAACGGAATGCCTGACGAGTTAGTTAGAGAAGATGAGGCTAAAGAGAACTCGAAAGGAAGTCTATCAAATTCGTACGTGTTAAAACTGTCATGCATAATATTCATTTAATTCACAAACTCGTTTCAGGCAACGCGACCGATTGGAAGATTTAATTAGGCAATTAACACCGGAGAAAAACAAAATCGGCGAGGTAATGGTATTTTGCATAGAACACAGCGAAGCTGCCGATGAAATCGCCGATTGCATCACAGAATCGCTAGCTAACGAATCCACCGCGTTGACTAAGAAAATATCGAGGCTTTATTTAATATCGGACATCCTACACAATTGCCAAGTCAAAGTCACAAAGGCTTCGTTCTTTAGAAAAGCGTAAGAAATTCTATGAGCAAATCGAAAATTTTCGCTAAACTAACCACTTTGCAGATTTGAAAATAGACTATTAGAAATTTTTAAGTACATTAAAGAAACTTACGATAAATTAGAAGGCAGGCTGCAAGCTGAGGGCTTCAAAGTGAGAGTGGTGAGGACGTTAAAAGCTTGGGAGGATACAATTTACCCCAAAGATTTTATGATTAAACTTAACAACATCTTCCTCGGGCTTCCCAATCGAGCGGTAAATACTCGTACCACTATAATAATCACTTTATTAACACGCTTTTATTTAGGAGGAAGTGGCCGGCCCCAAATGTTTGATAGAAGACATTGACGGTAATCCCTTGGAGCCCCAAGATTCCGACGAAGACGCCCCCATGGACGGCGCGGCGCTTTTGAAAGCTACCATGATGCAGTACGAGAGCGCCGGTTCAGGAGACGACGACATCGATGGTAATACTAACACGCAATTAATATTCGGATTTATTAAAGTGCTGTTTAAAGGGAAGGAAATTAAGGACGACGTGCCGAAGGATTCCGCCTTGAGCGGTTTCATAGTGTCCAAATGGGAGACGGTCGATCCCGAGCAAATCGAAGCGCAGGCAATGACTACAAGCAAGTGGGACATGCTGGAAAACAGCCAAGATAATAGCAGGGAGAGTAGCTCGAACGAAAACCAAGATTTCTCCGATTACTCGGACTCGAGGTGAGTCAATTTTGAATCGAGGAGATAATAATAATAGTAATATAACGTTGTGATTTTAGGAATATGACTGAGGAGAAGAGGCAGCAGTTGCGCGAGATCGAGGTGAAAGCTGTTCAGTATCAAGACGAGCTCGAATCGGGACAAAGACAATTAAAGAGCGGCTGGACGTTGCCTCAGCAGGTGGAGCACTACAGAAGGAAATTGTTGCGGAAGTCCGAGAAGGTGAAGAAGGAGAAAGAGAAGACGCCGAAGAGCGACAAGCACAAAAGAGACTATGATAAGAGTGATAGAAGGGCGGCTGCGGACAGCTCGGACGACGAGTCCTACTACAAGGAACTGTAAGTATGCCAAGGGAAATGAAGTAGTTCATATTTATTGAGACGTTGAGGTTGCCAAAGCATCATGTGCATATTATATTTTTGAATAATGATGCTTTTGCAAATGTACTAATTTAGAATTTGGTTGATAAACGGTTCGTTTCATGTTTTGCTTGATTTTGTAGTACTTCTAGAAAAAGTAAAAAACATGCGCGAAGTTCATCGAGTGGGTCAACGTCCAGGCACAGGTAACATTTTAAATATAGTATGAGTAATTATTGTACTTCAACAGTCACGCTGCATTGTTTAGATAAAAACTCGCGCGATTTTTTTTGTTGAATTTTCGTCTAACAAGTTTGCCTTGAAATTGAATTTTAGGTCAAAAAGTCGTTCGCCGTCACGTAAAAAGAGCTCGAGGGCTCTTAGTCCTCCGAGTCCACCCAAGATAAGAAGACATTCGCCCGGTTCGTCCCGATCCTCCCGTAAAAATAAAGGTTCCCTATCCCCCGCCGATTCTAACGGTAAATATTCCCCTAAAAGACATCGAGCGTCATCACCTAGCCCGCCTCCTAGGGGCGGCAAGCACAGACGGTCTCAGAGTCCTGCTAGAACCAGACATACCAGTCCTCCTCGTTCCAAATACCATTCTCCCGATTCTTCTAGCAAAAAACATAGACATAAACATAAACACTAGTGAAAATTGATTTTAGTGTGAAATATAATATTTTGTTTAACTTTGTATATAAACGCAATACACTTTTTTTAAATAAGCGTTTCGTTTAATTATGTGAATTGCAACTTTCAGTTTTTTTTTTAGATTGGTACCCATTGTGTACATATTTGTATTTCATTTTATCAGTTATAATTATGTTCTAATAAATAATTGTCAAGACTCATAATGTTTCTTTTATTGCCATTAGAAATAAAAAACAAAACTATTTTTTTTCTGCAAAAGTTTTATTCAGTAGTATAACATCTTATAACTGGGTTTAACTTGTGCGATTCCCATTTACAATTTGTTCAAACTTTAGTGTAACACATACACGAAACAACCTTATTTTATCCATGAAATTCTAAAGTCGGATAAACGCTCCTTTAATTATTAGTAATGCATTTATTTGTATAATACCGTCGACAATTGTATAATTACCATAGCCAATGAGACTTATTTCGGCGAACCTAACATTAGAAAATAAATAAAAACGCTCATTTATTGATCACACTCTTAAGG
The DNA here is from genome assembly GCA_918026865.1 of Phyllotreta striolata. Taxonomy (NCBI): domain Eukaryota; kingdom Metazoa; phylum Arthropoda; class Insecta; order Coleoptera; family Chrysomelidae; genus Phyllotreta; species Phyllotreta striolata. The sequence continues at coordinate 3,670,690 of OU900103.1, forward strand.
CAAAAATATGTCAGTACATTAAAGAAAAACCAGTCGTTTCAATTCTATTTCTTTTTGCCGCCGGACTTTTTGGGAGCACCAGCAGCCTTTCGCGGAGGAGGAGTGGGACTTGCTGCGGCCGCCGGTTCCACACTTGCTGGAGGCGGCGTCGCGGGAACGCTTGCCACCGGATCCGCAGGTTTAGGAGTGGAAGGAGAAACGGGAGTAGTAGGAGTAGCAGGTGGAGTAGGTTCCGTGACTGCGGTTGCTGGAGGTTGTACAGTCTCTTCAGGCTTTTTGATTTCCTCTTTGGGAGCTGTTTGTTTAGCCGCTTCAGCAGGCGCTGGCGTAGGAGTCGGATCAGATTTAGGAGTTTCAGCGGCAGGTTTAGGAGCTTCAGCTGCTGGTTTTGGAGCTTCAGGTGTTTGTTTAGGTGCTTCAGCTGTTGGTTTAGGAGCTTCGGCTGCTGGTTTTGGAGCTTCAGCTGTTGGTTTAGGAGATTCAGCTGTTGGTTTAGGAGCTTCGGCTGTTGGTTTAGGAGATTCAGGTGTTGGTTTAGGAGCTTCCGCTGTTGGTTTAGGAGCTTCAGGTGTTGGTTTAGGAGCTTCGGCTGTTGGTTTAGGAGATTCAGGTGTTGGTTTAGGAGCTTCAGCTGTTGGTTTAGGAGCTTCAGCTGTTGGTTTAGGAGCTTCAGCTATTGGTTTAGGAGATTCAGCAGTTGGTTTAGGAGCTTCAGCTGTTGGTTTAGGAGCTTCAGCTACCTTAGAAATTTCTTGTGGTTGTGGAGTTTCGACAGGCTTAGGAATATCAGATGGTTTTGGAGTCGGTTCAGATTTAGGAACCTCTTGAGGTTGCTCAGTAGGAGGCTTAGGAGCTTGTTCACAAGGCTGTTTAGGCGGCTCTGTGGAAGTTTCAACAGGTTTTTGAGCATCCTGAGTAGCGTCTTTAACAGGCTCTGGTTCTACTTTTTTGACCTCGGCTGAAGTTACTACTGGGGCAGCTGGTTCAGAAATAGGTTGACTTTCTTTAGCAGGTGCTAGGGGTGCTACAGTTTCTTTTGGAGGTTCAGAAACAGTTGGGGCAACTTCTTTTGCTGCTTCAGGGGGAGTAACGGCGCTTTGAGATTCAACAGTTGGAGCTACAGTGGGTACAGTAGGAGTTGAAGGTTGAGGAAGTGCTTCAGAAGGTGCCACAGGAGGTGGACCTGGCAATTGAGCACTTGGAGCGACAGGAGCAGGGGTCTCAACTTTTGGTGCGTCTGGTACAGCCGCAGGAACAGCACATTCAGCTGGTTTAGAAGGTAACTGAACCGGTTCGGAAACCTTTTGAGATTCCGCAGGCGTTTCCTTAGCAGGTTCTTCTTTCGGAAGAACGTCTGTTTGAGCAATTTCCACAGGTTTTGTGGGCTCTACCGACGGTGGCGGTAGTGCAGGAGCTGGTGCAGCAGGCTGAGCTGGCTCAACTGAAATATTTACTAATGACTTTACATTACTTGGAAAATATGTTAGTAATGCCACTTACTGCCAAACAAGCGCTTTTGTTATATTTTGCCTATATGGTAAAAGCCATTCATTTTTTGCTGAAACGGGGAATCACAAAACAAATTAATAAGCTATTCCAGTTACGTGTGTCACACACGATGTGAACTTTTGTATTTATGCAAGGGTTCTTGTTATCGCACTAACTCTATAAAAATACAATCTCTTTATTTTGTAACAAATTTTAGTAGGTTTATGTTGCACAACAACACACAAGCAATGGACCTATATTCCCAGATGTATGTGTTTAAATGGCACGGAATTTTATGTATTTCAGTCGATCTTATAGGCCCATTAAATGTTATTTCATTTTTGTCGTGAGGGAATTTTTTCACCTGTTGTCGGAGCAGTTGCGATCGGTTCAGCAGGAGCCGTTTCTGCCGGTTTCTCTTCTTCTTTCGCCGGACTTCCTTCTAAACGTCCAAACGATTAAATTAAATTTTATACGATTTTATAGGATTGCAAGCTGAAGAAGATACAAGAGGCGAGTAAGGTGCAGAAGATAAAAGAAATACTGTTAAATAAATACAAACAAAGCGAAAAGAGTAAATTATACTGATAGTATGAGCAAAACAAAATCCAGAACCGTAAACCAAAATTGTTTAATAAAAATAAAAATAACAAGCATCAATCTAGTGCGTTCATGCGTTACCCTTGTGCGAGATACAGAAAATATTAGAAGAACCTCCGCGTGAGATTAGTTACATTTCTTACACCGCACCTTTTTCCGGCCCACCGGAGAGGGTCTCGCAGATTTTGCTCCAGATGTTATCGAAGGAGTCCCTGCCCAGGTAGTCGATGTTCCCGACTTCCCATCCTTGCCTTCTCAAATGATCGTCCAGGGCCTGTTGCTCGGCCGTCCTCGCCTGCCCCAGCGTCAGATTGGCGAAAGCACCGGCCAATCCAGCCTGAAAAAATCGGAAAATCGTCACGTTTCCCGCCGCAAATAAATTATATTGTTCTGAATTTGGGCTCGAAGGTGCGTCAATGAACAGTAGCAGTTAGTAAAGCAGATTTAAAAAGAAACTATACCTTTTTATACAAGAATGTTCGTGGGGATATCTGTACAATTTACTATTAACATTTAGTGGATATATATCTAAGTAATGCTCAATTTTAATATACTTACTTGATCGTCATTAGTGTCTTCTTTAGAGTCTGTTTGCAATGTTATTTCGTTGGACACTGTAGTAGTTGCCACACACTCATCTGGTAGTCTGGGATCATTGGGAGGAGGCCTATTGGATGAAGTGCCTTGGGAACAATTATTAGGCGGTTCGTAATTGGTGGACGATTCGGGAAGAGGAGGTTCATCAGGTGTATGCGGATGACTGTATGTAGGATGATGAATGTGATGATATTCAGCCTCATTAGGCGCATTTGTATTGTGAGATTCAATTAGATTTTGTCGATTTTCAATTTCATGACTTTGGACATTACTCTCTTGGTAATGGGTGTGTTGTTCGGGATGATTGTAGGAGTGTTGTTCAGGTTGGTGATGGGTGTGTTGTTCAGTATGGTACTGTGGTGGTTCAGGGTGGTGATGGGTGTGTTGTTCAGTATGGTACTGTGGTTGTTCAACATGTGGTGCATGTTCTGTAAAGGAATGTATGTCTGGGGAATGGTGATGTGGTTCTTGTAAAGGCGGTTCATAGTGTTCTTCATAACTAGTATCTTGTGTATGAAAGTTAGTACTAGATTGTTTCGATTCGTATTCGTCCCATGGGTCCCACACGTTTTGGTAGTCTTCCGCAGTAGTTAGGTTAGAAGTGGGTTGTGGTTCGTGATAGTAGGATGTGTGGGAAACATTTTGGGATGTGTTAGACTGACTACCGTACACAGTGTCTGAATGGCTGGTCTGAACAAACAAGCATGCAAAAGAAAGAAAAAAGTTCAGTATGACTAATTGTTAACGTGTTCAATTACCTGAACAAGGTGGTAGTTTGCTCAGGTAATGCACTGTGAACAAAATAAAACAAGAAAAAGCGAACAAAATGCCAATTAAACTCAGAATACAAATAGCGTAGCTCTGTGCTGCATCATGCAACAATGTTTTTTTGATAAAACGCCAACGAATTCGGAATATTTACAAAATTTCGTTCGAGTAATAATTGATTTAAACAAGCATAACACTATTTTTAAAATTAGCAATTCACACTAACAAAAATTTAATGTAACATAGTTATTCACAAAAATTTAGGATTACTTTCAGAAAAGAAACGTTATTAACAAAGAAGTTTGTAGGACACTTTTTCACAAAAATCCTCGAACGTAAAACGATAAATTAAAATGCACCATGTGAAAATGTATCCTACCAAAGGGAACTTCGAGTAGTTCTTTTCACTATCCTAAATAACAACTCACCTTAGATTCATCACATGAATTTATCGAAGGCTTGTAATAATTTGAAATTGTCTCTGTTAATAATATTCATAAAGTTTTTATACAATTAATAAACAGCTAGCGGGAAGTGCGATAAAACGTCGTATATTTACCATATCGGGCGACAGTTTCGGATGGATGAGGTCGCAGAAAATGTTCCACCAAAACTGCAGGATCTCCTGCAAGTGGGCCAATCCCTCCGACGGGTGGACCTTCCTCGTTTCCGTGTTGAAATATTGCAGCCATGGCTTCGACGACCCTATGAAGTGGATGATCTTCGCGTTTTTGCCGAATCTAAAAAACCGATTAATTCAGCGCCAAACCGTAGAATGGAATAAATAAAAATGACGTCGCCCGATCGCCTCGCGAACGATGCAAACCCATGTTTATTGCGACAACTATTAATGGGATGTTTACTCGATTTTTTATTTTCTAAATTATTTCTAAACGGCTCGTTTCGGCGTCGCCGCTATTTTTGGCAACTAAACGGCCTATAGTCGTAAATAACGTAGGTGCATCCTCCGCACGTCTACTTACTGTTTAAATGCAGGCAAATACGAGTAGCACGCAGTCGACGACATGTTGTAAATAAACGGCAAGTGCTTGCTGATGTCTTTGTGCGCCCAATCGGAGAAGTACAAATTCAGAAGCCCTTGATCACCGCCTAAAATCCATGAAAAAAAATGCACTATAGAATAGAATAGATTCAGAATAGAGTAGATTCAGGGTAGAATAGATTCAGAATAGACTAGATTTAGAGTAGAGAAGATTCAGAATAAAAAAGAATTCAGAATAGAGTAGATTCAGGGTAGAGAAGATTTAGAGTAGTAGCTAGAATAGATTCAGAATAGAGTAAATTCAGAGTAGAGAAGATTCAGAGTAGCGTAGATTCAGAGTAGAATAAATTCAGAATTGACTAGATTCAGAATACAGTAGATTCAGGATAGAATAGATTTAGAATAAAGTAGATTCAGAGTAGAGAAGATTTAGAGTAGAGTAGATTCAGAGTAAAGATTTCCGAGATTCCTGAGTTTTCCTTTGTTCAACTCATTAGAATTTACCATATTGCCAACAAATTTGCCACATATTAGCCTAGACGAATTAATTCGACTGAATAAATCGATCATTTACAGGTTATTTATAACGCTCATGTATCAAGTGCAATTGACGAGAATTCTAAAAAGAAATCACGCTCGCAAATCATCAGCTATCTCCTTGGACGGAAGCCAGACATTAACGTTTATGTTATTTATAATTTGGATATCATGGGTCTTACCGTCGAAGCTTCCTTTTTCGAGCGCGAACTGCACGAGCTTCTCGTAGGTTTCGTTGGAAGGGCGGTAAACGTAGACGCCGGAGTTGAAGCAATCGGGCCAGCCGATGTCGGGGGCCGCGGAGAGTTCTTCCCTTTCGAACAATTCATCGCAGTTTTCCAGCACCTAAATTCGAAAACAAATAGTAATTTCTCTTATAGCCGAGAGAATCGCTAATTATTAACCACGGAAGCTTTTTACAGTCAATTACCTCGAGCCTCTAAAAGCGTAAATAAATAGTAAACCGCTCGCGGTGTTAGTCCCCGAGCGATTGTTTACTTTGGCTTAATTACAAGTTATTTTGGCTGCGACTTAAATAAATCCGGATATTATATGAACATGGTGTTTACACGAAAATTTTCCAACTTTTTACCGGGATGGCCGGGCGTGTAAATAATTTTCGCGTTCGACTAAGGCAGGAGCTATTTTCGGACAAATCCGATTCACCCTTTCGCCGGGATATTTTTAAAAGTCGCACGGGAAAGCTCTCTTCGACATACCAACGTGTCTGCGTCCAAAAATACACATTTCTCGTACTGCGTGAGACGCCAACAATGCAATTTTGTGAACGTTATTCCCAGCTCCGGTCTCTTCAGCAGCTTCAAGTTGGCCTCGTCCTTCGAATCCAGAATGTTCACCTCCTTCACGACGTTGAAAATCTCGCTCAATTTCGACCTGCGGACGAGATATAAACTTTACGATTAACTCGCTTATAATGCAACACCTGTTTTTTCGCACTGCGAGCTGATAAAGCGGCACATATTAATAGCGATCGCGTTTTTAATCGCTATTATGCTATAACATATTATTTAACGAGTTTGATACGGTGTTAAAAATAAACGGCTTTATCTTTGAACGAAAACAAATTGTTGGATGCATAACTGTACCTCATCGGGCCGGTAACTCCTGGTGTTATTAGAACGGCCAGTTCTTGCTTCGTGCCCACTTGCTTCAAGGAATGGGCCAGCACCAGGGCCCCCAATGAATAGGAATCATTAGTTGCCAATGTCACCCAAGCGTAACCTGAACACAATACCAATAAAATGTACTCGAATCAATCTTATTAATTACGTCCTACATACTATATCATGATTATACGCTGAATAAAACACAGCTGTGCCAATTTTTATGTTAAATAGGTGTCCCAAATCAAAAATTATCACTGTTTACTTAGTGAAATTATCATCGTAAATTATCTAAATTAATATAGATGCATAACGTGTTTGAAAGTATCGTAAGTTCAAATGTCTTATGGAAAGCATCCAGTTCGGGTAATTGGATTATTAGCGCGCAGCTGTCTTCGGGCCGAAACTTAATTAGCGTTAAATAATTTGGGAGCGAAATGGAGCTTTCGATTGAATTGCGTTTGATGTTACGCGTCGTTATTTATTTTGTGTTAGATATGTATTTTTCGCACATGTAGGAGGACTTTAAAATTGCGAATAGTTTAACCGGCACCATACTAAAAATACGGCGGAAACACGCAGTAGCCAAAAATACATTTTTAATTCGCATTTCAGAGATGTTACTTTTAAATGACCCTATTGATAGATAATAATAAGCGTTTTTATTTCGTTGAGGAGCCATGTGGGTCTAATGGAGAATTAATTAGAGTTTTGAAATAATGTTTTTAGGTCGACGGGAATAGCAAAGGACGCGATAAATTTGATTTTATTATACTTTTAGTTATTCCTGTTGGTTTGGGGTTTATTTTTAAGGGCATTGAATGTTCCAGGTTGTTTTGTACACTCAATGAAAAGGTATAAATGGGCATAAGATTATTGCAAAATTACGATATCACAATTTTATTCATAAATGACATTGAATTTGTTAGATTTGAAATTATTTTTAATTTCTTTTGACCGTGGCTTATATAGAGGTTTTGCAATTGATTTGTTCGCTCTTATCGGGCCCAATATCGCACATTTTTATTGTAAAATTCGGCGATAAGCGCAAAAGATTGGCCCGAAAATTAATCTTTGTAGATTTTCAGCGACCTTTGCGAAAATCCTAATCCCGGCGACCTAAATTTTGCGCTCGATTGAGAAAATAAATGTTGGTCCAGATAAAAAAAATAATTTTGTGTTTAAAAGTATTTCGGTTCACAATCGTTTTACTTTATTGCTAGCAAAAGTAACTAGTTTTATCAATTTTTTGTTTATAAACATACTAAGATAAATTAAATTATATCAATTAATCTGAACGTCATTCGGGGATATTTATTTAACACTTAAAAAGTGCGTACACATATCCACACGTTTTATTCAACCACGCAAATTATTTATCCAAGATTTTTTCAATTTTTAAAATTTGCGAAAAAATCTAAAATACCGGTTTCGGCGTATAACAGAATTTCGAAGACAAAATACCCAACAATTTGTTGTGGTACGGCCTTTACACATTCATTAACCTTGTCAATGATAACTCGAGTTAGGTTAATTCATTCAACATTCCCAATTATTCTAAAAAATCAGTCAAAGCTCACCTCCACCCATGTCGGATTGCAATTCAAATATTCACTGGACACTAAACGAAGGTTAACACAAAAGTCCTGTCATAAGAAACTCAATTGAAGTTCAGAAAATCAAAACAAGTGCACGGTCCGACTGTAGGACGAATACGCACGAGGATTATTTCAGTAAAACGTTCACGGAACATAATCCCAGTCGAACGTCGCCGCGCACTCTAAATTCAACCTTAATCCGCTGTGCATAAGAGCCTCGCAACCTTATCGGCCCGGCATGTTCCGCGCGAAGCCGCCGCTCGAGCTTATGTGGCTGATGTGCCGGCAGGAATATCGCTCTTGTTGCAGGAGTAGATACGATTATCGCTCAAAAGGTGCGATTTTCTTGCGAAGAGGACGGTTTGTTATGTAGAAGAGGTGAAGAGGATCCGAAGGAATTCTTCGGTCGTTTTCTTTTACGCCGGGGTTGCCAACCGGCGAAAAAGTCCCAACCAGAAATAGCAGCCTACTATTTCTATTTCGGAGACAGTCGCTTTTATGCTTCAATTAGAAACGTCTAGGACAATTTAATTCCCCCCGAGTCGCTTTATCGATAACGAGTAACGAGCATCGCGAAAAATTAATTATTGATGCAATTGAGCGTATAAATTTCTAATGTTTCGGGAGGTTTGAATGTCAAGCCTGGTCACCAAATGTCACGGTATCAGAAATTAATGCGTTATTAAGTTGATAAGGGTCCGATACGAATTATTTTGCCCCAACGCCATTTTTTTAGAAGAGTCCAGAAATAATTTAATAGGGAGCTTTCGAGCCGGCAGACTATCACTTTGAGTTAGAAAATTGAATTTTTGTTTTACTGTAAAAAGTATTCTTATCTAGTGTTACTTTGAATAAAAATGACACACTATTTTGTCATAATTGACAGAAACGTGACACATTAAGTTGTCATAAATGACAGAAATGAGACATGGAACATATTTTAACACACAGGATGATTTACTTATTATGAATATGTCGTTTTAGTAGAAATAAAGTATGCGTTTGGTATTGAATAATTGAATGCACTACATGCAGAGACTGCCGCAATGATGCTTGGCTATTGCTATTGGATTTTATTGTGCGGCATCGGAGTGTCGGGTAACGCAACTGGCAATACAGATTACAGAAACCGAAAACCGAAAGCCGGCAGACAGAACAGAACCGGAGGGAAATGCGATAGGAATACTACGGTAAACGGCATATCCATTCTGCTTCACTAGTAGCGCACGCTCACTGAAGTTTGTATTATGCTGCCGTCGCACGAGAAAATACGATGAATCGAATTTTTTTCACATGTTCTGTGTGCTTTCAGTGCCGATCTGAGCCGTCCGTCTGCTGATAGTGTCGCCTTTGCATTGGAGAATTTTTTGTGTTTACATCTGAAATGAAGACATTCTACATGTCATATTATGACTTGCCGTTTGTCAGGCGACGTCTTCTCATTCATTTAGTGCCTCAGCTATGGCCGATATCATTATAAAATTACGAATCGATTATAATTTGCTACAAATCCGACGTAGTGCACGGGAGATATGGAAGATAGGACCAGCATTACGCGATCCAGGAGCTCTTATTTAGATGCAGAGTCGCCTGGTAAGTTGTTACATACGAATTACTACACGTTATTTCGATGGCTAAATAAAACATTTCCACCCCGGGTTCGGCTAATCAACTGCTCGAAATTCTTCATGTATTCTCTTTCAGCCGGTTCAATGTACTTGCAGAGCGATTCCTATCAAAAGTCGCTTAAAGAATGGCAAATACCTATCAATTTTGTAACTGTTTTGTGCGGTTTATTTTGAAATGCCTTCAGGTTTTATACTGAATTGTTATTTATTATTCCACAAGCATCTCATTGAAAAACTATCGTTCCGTTACTACTAAATATACTCGCAATCGACCAACAACAAATATTAAAGTACAAATGACCAACCCTTATTTGAGATTTATTAACACAAAAAATCTAACTACATCCTATACAAATTTACTGCATATTAATCCGAACATTTTAATCAATTATGTGCATAATTTAGTTCACTTATCACCAAGTATTGTAACCCTCCTGTGTGTTTTACATGTATTGTTGCACACTCTTGCTGATGTAGAAAATATTACTCGATTTTTGTTGCATAAATTCTACTTATAGGTAAATATAGAGATTACCTAATAGTTCAATATAAACTTGCTGAATGTACCGATTACGTTACTAATTACAATGTTATTTATTACTTAAAAACTTAATCTATAATTCAGAATAACCGACCTTCAAATGAACTATTATATCTACTTTTTTTGTACCGAGTAACAATGTAATCGAGGAACAAAAAGGAAGAGCACGAATAAACAAACGTTCGTCTAAATTCTAAATTTAGGCGATTTATCCCGAAATGTACCAATTTGTTCAAGAGAAATTATTTAGGAAATGATCCGCAGGGTACGTTGATCTTAACTTCGAATCGTTAATGCGGATGTGTGGAACCTTATAATTACATTCTAATTTGAAACTTCACATTGATGAGAACGTAGAAATCGTCAATAAGGTGTAAGATAGACAATAATGGGAAACGATGCAGTTTCAATTTCATTCCCAATAGAGGCGACGCATTCTTAATTAAGGTTGATGACATTCTTGCGGTAAAATAGTTAAAAATTAAAGCCGCATTTAACATGCATTGGAAATTTAATTCGTCGTGATGTACAGTACGTGACAATAACGAGTTATGTACCTGAGAATAAATTTGTGAGAATGGCTAAATTGGTTGGTAGTTTTTATCGTTGACTGTATTTATTAACGTATTTACAAGGTCCTCACGTTAACGTCATAGTTTTTTTAATATTGCAGTATTAAATTGCTATTAACCAGTTCGGTAAAATATTATATCAGGTCTATGTAGGTAGTACTTGTATGGAATGAACCGTTACCTATGAGACTCATTTTTTGTATCACTAATTGACGAGTCGAAAATTAATTCAATTTTCAACTCAATGAATATATTATAATCTGTACGTGATACCAAAAGTGAATATATTTTACTTGGTGTGAAAATGGATAGGATTATGTAATGAACAATGGTGCATGTATTCTAAAGAATCATCTCTTGTTTAGGTTTAACACAATAGACAGATGCTGTAGGCGCTTAGTGAAAATGTATTTCAATTTAATACGTTTTTCCTCGATGTTCCAGTTTTGGTGTGTATATACGTATAGAATGACGTGAATACAGATAACGAAACGTATATTGGAATATTGTTTTCCAAGAACATGGGTATTTTATTGGCTATATTTAGATATAAAATAAACAGCACCATATTGTCATGAATTGAAAAAAAAAACAAGAATCGATCGGAATGGACGAATTGTACAATGTACTGCAATTACATTATAAATGTTCAGTATACGTGCAATTAAGGCAAATTAAAAAATTACGTTCTCTCATTGTGAATTCAGTTATTTCCCGTTTTTTGCCTTCCTTTTTAGCATATCCACTTGAATGATCGGTACTTAAAATGGAATTAAGTCATTTATTACTCAACGTAGGTAAATTTTTGAATAATTTTCTAAACTTTCTCCAGAAATTTGGGTAGAAACTAATTGTTTATACCCAGACTAACTAAATGTTTTTATAATAGTAAAATTCTGTCGATGATAAATTCATAAATCGCTTAATATGTATGAAAATCATTTATGCTACACTGTCTTATGAATTCAGACAGCCTTCACAAATTCAATTCCCACATTACCATAAAATTAGAATTGAATTAAAATAAATTATCGCAAATTGACGAAAATGTGATTTTTTCAACACTTAAATGGAATCATGGGAGCTTGTAAATAATATCGAAAATAATAAATTAAAGGTACAAGGAGATAGTATGTAGTTCGATTTTATTGTTTAAAATTTTTATCTGTCGACGTCACGGCATTTTATTAAATAATTTAATTTATCATCAGGAAATAATCCGTTGTATTATGGGTATTGGAAATTTATTTACAGATTCGGAATTTGAAATGCAAAAAATGTTTGAAAATGCCACTTTCTCTATCCCGTAGTTTGTTGATCACGAATCTTTTTCCTTTTTTAGGATTCTTCTTCGATTTATTCAAAGTTAATTTTTTTCACTTTCACTTACAAAGCGCAGTTTAATTGACATTTCGATTTTCTAATCAATACTAATCCTTTTATGGATTTTTCACCTGGGTGTATTTCACTAATTATTCAACTAACAATAAATCATTTAATGAGCAATTCATCTGTATACGAAGTAGATTAAGAGAATTCAGGCGTTTAAGCAAAAGTTAAGTAATAAATGCATAAATTAATTGGCGAAGGAAATTTTGTTTTGTCGAAATTTGTTACTCAAGTTTGAAAACAATTCTCATCTCAAATTATTACAGGATATTCTTATCTATATCCGGCATTTCGAATAAACCATGAATGCGATGCGAAATACATTTTCGTTAATGATTTTTACAGTAAATAGTGGCAAATTTTTATGTTGTTAACTGCAGATATAAGTAACGGTTACACCGTAATTTTTATATTACTAAACAGTTATAATTTTAACATTTAAACATATTTCTGTCCCTTTATTACCAAACGAAACACCCCGTGATCATAATTGAATCTCTTAACAGCCAAAATGGGAGAACCCCCGATAATTGTGTAACATTTTTAACTTCACGAAACCTTTTAAGTGCTGGTAATTTAGTTATTTATCGATTATTGATTAGGTTTGTGAATTTTAATAATCACCTTTTGCAACTTTCACTAATAGGGTGCAACATTGGACAGAAAATGAGATGAAAATTTCAGAATTGGATTTTAAAATTGTGATTTTCCTAGTGGCTTAAAATATATTATTAATTTTCGTATTCTTTGAGTCCCATTTATGATTTATGCATTCTTAATATCAATCGATTCCAGATAAAACGCACGACATACTTGTGGATTATTAATCGACGAATAAAAACAAAGATAGGATAATTTGAATTGTTTAACTGAATTTAAATTAATTAGTGCATTGTGAATATTAAAGCAAAAACAGCCAAGCCGATCTGTGTTTCTCAATTCATTCTAATTGAATTAGATTTCTCGGTTTGGTCGAGAAATGCATTAATAATCTGGGTCGCATTAATGCAAAATGAATTATGGATGTTGGCGTGGCTCGTTAATTTTTCAGAGTAAACATCAATATTACAATCCATTCAGTGGATTTGTAGAGGTACACGATCTTGAGCTCCCGAGATATCATAGTGACAGTTGATATGTCAATGTCATTTTTAGGTCGTTGACCTTTCAATATCAGTCGCATTTTTTTTTAAATACAACAATACAAATTTGCTACAAAAATTATTATATTAGAGTTAAAGTAGTAATTTTGCTTTTCATAAATTTAATTATTTAGTTTCTCTATGGTACTTACCAACCGCTATGGTAACAGCCTACTATAATTGACATTGACATTTATTGATGGATTTTTAGCACTTCCAAAGATTATTTTGTTATAAAATTTGCGGTGATGTTTTGGAGAATTTTAAATTTGAATCGCAGTCGGCGAGCGGGCCCTCGGTGCGCAGGCGCTCGTTTGTAGGCAAGCGCGAAGCGAATCGACGAGGCAAAGGCGAACCCGACAGAAGCGCTATCGTAGCGTTCATTACGTACAAATCGTTTTGTATTTTGCATCGATATTTTTCACGAATTCTGAGTTAACTCGGCGGTGTCTAAGTGAATGTCCGTATGGCCGAAGTGTTTTCGGAGTGTATTGATGGATTTTGGGAGAAATAAGGCGATAGGAGGACGATAAATCGGGAAAAAGGTAAGTGAATTGGACATGTAATGGATGCCAATATGGGCTACTTTTGTGTGTCTACAACGCAGGCGAGCGAATTTGATCTCTTATGGATCACATTAAAGACGGTTTTCGCTCAAAACAACAATCGTACGAATTTGTTTTGTTTATAAACATTATTCTGACAGTCCATTGGCTTATTGCAGTATTTTTAATTTTTTAACGTCAAATCGCAGTCATTTTAAATCTACATTTATTTTTATTATTTTTGTCGTTACTTAATACAACAGAAAATTTTATTATTTTTTATTAAATAAATTACGAATTTACGTTTATCATAAGAATCATATTTTCGAATTATAATCAACAGCTCTTGGAAAAAAATGTAATTCGCCTACTGTCTCAAATTGATGGTATAAGAAAAAATATAAATTTTAGATGGCAGCTGTTGATTCGGCCGAGAAAGAAGCCAGCGAAGTTCTTCATACGCTTCTATCTGTAGAAAGAATAGAAAAGCAGGAAGACGGAGGAGACAATCAATCGTATCACTCTAACCAAAGCGTTGGCAATGAGAGCCAAGAGGAGGCCCAAATCCAATGGCACACGCCTGTATCCATATCCCATTCGTTGTTTTCTGCCATCGATGCATCCGGACATTTCACTCAAAATATGGACGAGCAGCAGGTAGTTGTAGAGTTTGAAGTTTACATAAAACACTTATAAACACACTCTTTCTCAAAAACCTGGTACTAACAGCACCATTTTGCAGGTCATATGGGAAGGCCACACCATCGTGGACCCCGAAACGAATAATATAAACACAATTTACACAGGCCATCCTATAGACGAATCCGAAGCCGAGCAATCGCCGAAAGCGGAAAACGAATCGAAACCCAAAGCCCCGCCGAAGAATAAGAAAAAAGTACCTGTTAAAAAGAAGAAGAAGGTAGCCGATGGCGTGTCGAACGACCCCACGCGACTCGAAGAAAGCGCGGCTCAAGTGAAAGACAGATTTAAAAGAGGTTGTGAATGCCAAGACGAGAGCTGTTTTAGGGGTTTAAACCCCGAAAGCGTGTACAAACATCGATTGAACATAGCGGAACTAACTAAAGGAGAGCACGATATGTATTTAATGGGAGTCACAATGGCTTGTCTAGCTAATCCCGATACAACCGTAAGGCATAAAGAGAGAAGGCGGTTGAGAGCTCAATACGTCTATCAAGGCAGGAGAGTATGCCTCGATGCGTTCCTGTATTTAGAAAATTGCACCCATTATCAATTGAAACGAATTAGAAAGCACGTTATGACGCACGGAGTAGCACCCAGAGTACACGGAAACCACGGGAAAAAGCCCCACAACACCTTCTCGTTGGACATCTACAGACACGCCACGGAATTTTTGAAACAATACTTGGAGCAACACACGGGCGAAAGGGACATCGTAAACACCAAACTACCTATCCAGTTACCTTGGGACGTCACGAGAAAGAACCTCCACGACGCGTACAAAGACTACGGGCAAATCCTCGAGCCCGGCATCAAGCTGATGGGATACTCGACGTTCAGGCACTTCATGAAGGAGCAGTTTCCCCACGTGAAATTCTGCAAAGTCGAGCCGAAGGTGTGCTCGTCGTCGCATCACAACAACAACTCGCACGCCGCCGGCAACCAGCAGCAGAACCAGCAAGCGCAGCAGCAGCAGCAGGTCCAGGCGGTCCAGCAGCAAACGCAGCAGATCCAAGCGGTGGTGGAGAGGCCGCGCGAGCAGCAAATTCAAGTGCAAAAGTGCGTGCAGGTGCAGCAGGTGATACCCGTGGTGGTGGCGCCGTCGCCGTCCGATGGCGCCAACGGCCAGCACCACCAACAGACATTTTTGGTTACGCCCGTGCCTCAGGTGGTTCCGAATGGGAATATCGTGACTCCCCAGAACGCTAACAACCACACGACGACTAACACGTTCTCTTATCAGTTGGCTAATACGGGGTACGTTATAAACGAACAAGGGAACATTGTTACAACTATGGCCAGTGCTCAACATCACACTCCTTACACGTTTGGGAGAATGTAAATTCTGATTGTGATCGAAATAATTGTAAATATTTAAGTGTATTTATTTGATTTTGTTTAGGTTTAATTTTTTTTACATTTGCATTCAGATTTTTTATGTTGCTTTGGCTTTTATTTATCGACCAGACGCTACTTATTTATAATTAATTGAAATATATTAACAAAATGTTAATGCAGGTTTTGAGTAAAATTTTTGCTCGATTTCAATGTATTACAAAATTTATAAAATAAGTTGAGTAATTCGTTGGACATTTAGAGATTTTAATTCGTAAAATTAAGAATAGTCTGAAGCGTGAAAGATATTTTTAAAATACTGCTCAAAGCTTGAATGGTAAATTCTAAGAATTTAAATTATCATAAGAAAAATTTTAGAATTTAAATTTAATAATTCTTACTGTCTTTTGAATATCACGAGGAAAGCTAAGTTTTATTGGCATTGTGTCTGTTGCATATTTTTATGTACAAAAAAACACGTTTAAAGTACAATTTAAAGATTTTTATTTATCTACTTGTTTGCGTTCTAAATTATAATTCACTCCTTATCTTTTCTAAGAAAACAGCAACAAATGTAACAAATAATGTTTGGTTGTAAATTTTTCCTAATTACATTTTTCGTAAGTTACCCTTTAATATTTTTATGATAAAAATATTGTGATTATTATTGAATATCTAATATGATTTCATTAGATTAGCCGTGTTAAAACATTTGGAATACTAATACTTGTTTTCATATCATTTTAGTGGTAAAAATTCTCATTACTATTATATTGTGCGTACTGCATAAGAAGTCTGAGTTGTTTTACAGTTTTTTTATATTCATAATACCGTAGCATTTTTATTTATAAAAAGGGATTTATACTATAATATATTTATGTAAAACTGTATGTATTGGTTTTAAAGAAAGCTGAACTAGGCTGTTTCTCGTTTAAATATGTGATATGTGTATTTTTTTAATAAATACCTTTGATTTAATTTGCTCGTTCTTTCAAAATTTTATAAATATCTGATAAGTATTTGCCATTGTTTAGGATAATAACCAATTTATTTAGTCATCAAAATGTGTATAACAGTTAAATTTCACGAATGCGTGTACTTGTAGGAAATTCAACCAATGATTACGAAGAATTCGAAATGCAAAATTCAGTCAATTCTGAAACCCTGAGTGTTAACGATGTTTTAGATTTACTACAACAACAATATGCAATTATCTCAGGTGGAAAGTCTAAAGAAGGCTGTCCCATAATTACGTTTCCTGATAACAATAATTTTGAAACACTGTCTGATTTAGAATACCAACGATTAATGTTGTATTTAACATCTGTGCCTTCGTAAGTCTACCATCCATTCAATTTCTTGTATCGATTCAAATTAATTTATTTTAGCCTCCATGATGCTGATTTGGGCTTCCATTTAATTATAGATAGACGGAATGACAAATGGAATTCCGTAAAAACAGTTCTCTTGAAAATATCCGTAAGTTAAAATTAACCCGAAACAAAACAAATCATTTCTACATTTACGCGTTTTCAGGTATATTTTCCAGGCCTGATACACGTTGTTTACGTCTTACGGCCGGCTAGTTTTTTACAAAAGGCCTTATCCGAAGTCAGCAATAAACTATTTAAGGACGAATTCAAATTCCGCATGATCGTTTTGAGCACCACAGACGAACTGCACAAGTACATCAACAATCGGCAACTAACCCCGGACCTAGGCGGCACGTTGAACTACAATCACGATGATTGGATACACCAAAGGACCGAGCTCGAGACGTTCTCCACGGTCACCCAACAGGTCTCCACCGCTTTGGATAACTTCACCAAAACCATCGAGGAGACCGAGCTACCCAACGACGTCGAATCCACGGAAAACCTGCTCGAAAAACACAGCTCAGTCTACACGGAGCTCAAAAAAGACATCCTCTCGGCCGCCAAACACGGAGAAAACTTGCTAACAACCATCAAAGAGAAGAACAGCTTCACCCACGACGAGGAGTACTACTCCCTCAACGACACCTGCGGCAACGTGTTCGCCGTGGAGCGTCTGCTGGTGCAGCTGGAGGAAACCGAAAGGACCTTCGACGAATTCTGGCAGGCGCACTCGGTGAAGCTCAGGCACTGCCTGGAGCTGCGCCGGTTCGAGCAGGACTTCCGCGAGTTGCAGATCAACTTCGAATCGAACTTGAAGATCGTCAGCGAGATGACGGAAGCCGGCGACGCCGTCGAGAAAGTGGAGAGCTTGATGAAGCAAGTCAAGGCTTTCGAGAAGCTTTGCAGCTCGGACATCGACAGGGCGGAGGAGGTCATTTCCACCGGGCAACGCCTCGTCACCGTCAGCTCTTTTCCTATAGAAAGCGTAGAGCCTAAATGTACAGAGCTAATTAGAGTTAGAAATTTGTTATTAGAGCGGTTGTCGAAGCGAATGGAGCTGCTGGATTTGACTAAAATTTTATTGGAGCGAATCGACAATGTGAGTAAGATGCAGGGGTGGTGCAATTAATTCGAATGGTAAATTTCCAGGCGAATAAGTGGTGCGCGAATGGTTTAGAATTATTATCGGTGCAGAAAATCGAGCAATGCTCGACCTCGACGGAATTGGCGGAGAGATATTTGAAAGAAATCAAGGAATTCATAGCGTCTTCCCAAGAATTTACCTCAAACGGCCCTAAGGATTTTAGGGATATATTCCAGGAAACCAGCACACTAGAAACGAAAGCACTAATTTCCCAAGTAAAGCTCCCGAATTCCGGCCGGGCGATATTTCAAATATTTCACTTTCAGGTCGTGCAGAGGATCGAAGATGTCACCGTGATGTGCAATAAGCGCGTCGCGACGTTGAACAAACTCGCCGTTAAGCCACAGAGGCCCGTGCAAACGGTCCTTCCGGAGCCGGTGGTTCCCCGTCAACCGGGAGCTCCGGCTCCCCATCACAATCGGGCCGTGTTGAAGAAGGCCTTCACTATACCCAAAGTAAGTGAAAAAATATCAAACTCACCGTTCGAATTCTCGCGGCTGGAAAACACTCGGATGTGCAAACTAATTTCTTTTAAATAAAATTATTGCCGCAATACATTATCGTCCTTTAAGTAGTAACGGCATAATTTATTGATTCGAAATCGTCATATAAAATTCCATTGATTCAGAATTTAGAAAGAGATAATCAAATTTAGCGTCACTTTTGAAGATATGTGGATGACTGGTGGTAGGAAAAACTTGACTTATTTGCCGTTAATAATTCGTTATTAGACATTTACTTTTCTTTCCTAATCAAGTATTTTGATGGTTTGTTTCGACAATATTGTTTATTATGGTTCGTGTAAAATATCGTAGTGTCATGTATATCTGGGTAAGTCTTTCCTACCGACAATGAAGGGTTAATTACTCGCAGTTTGGTGTTATTGCGTTGAAAATAAGTCGTTATACGTACACAAAAATATCGCATTGGCAGTTAGTTCGATTCGACTGGGAAGGTGATTCCAAATAACAATGTTTAGTGTCAAGGAAACATTACGTGGTGACCTCGTTTGAAGAATATTCATCTGATTTGGTGAAATTGATCTAGAAACAACGGCATATTTCGAAGAAACTGAATAGCTCCCATCGTATTCACCAACGAGTGATTAATACTTTATTAAACGTATCAAATTCGACACTTATTTACTGATTGTAATCTTTTGTACGTCTGTTCTTCCAACTATTTTTATTCGTAACGCTTAATGTTTTTGATCCACGTTTATTTTGAAATACGGAATTTCTGTTTTGCCGGATTCTAAAATATTTCTGCAACTTATATCATTTTTCGTACATTGTTTGCTTCTCTATCGCATCCATTATTAGATGCAGAATTAAATGCAGAATGTTTTCTATAACCAGCAAGTGACTCAAAAATATATCAATTTTTAATTTTATAAATTTGCTCAATATTCCTCCTGTCTGGCTTGAATTATTTTGTTAGTGCAAGTCACGCTAACTGTAGATTCATATTATTTTATTTGAATGATTTTCAGTTTCGAAAATTTACAGTTAATTTGAAATTACCTTACCTAATTATGTAATAATTTGCTTTTTACTACACAGTTGAAATTTTTCTACAAATAAATATTTTCTTGAAAATCTTCTAATCGTTAGTATTTTTAGCAACTGAAATAATTTATTTTATATAATGCCTCCTTTTATTCGGGACCATCTGTTTTACGACTACTAATTATCCACATAAAGTTACATAAGTCCGTTCGTATAAAATGTTAAATAATACGTTTACTTCTTCATTTCTCGGACACATCTGATATAGCCATCCGCCTCCGAAACCAGTTTGTTAATTTCTTGAGGAATGGCTCAAAAATTGTGCTAGTTTGCGATTTATTGTACTTTAGCATTGATCGAAATCTCAAAAAGATGGCCAGTCGTGCATGTGGTGTTACAGATAACAACAATAACAGTGTTTTCAGAAGTTTCGTTAATTTTAATTCTGGTTCTAATGATGGATTTTTTTATCTTCACGTATGTACGTTTTGTAAGTTGTTGATTAGGGCAATATTTTTAATAACAATCCATAGGTCGATTAATACACTAAATCAGCAATTGCAAGTAAATAAACATTGTGTCAACAATTTTTGCTCGAGTTTTAAAACAGCTCGACAGTTCAATAAATCATTTATAAAAGGGTTTTATTATTTTATAGTAGCTTAGTTAATTGGCAAATAATGATATTTTTAGTAAGTATTCACGAAATTATGTAATAATTTTTTAGCAAATTAGTTATTCCATTGCGCAGGAATTATTTTAATAAATTAACAAAATAACGGGGTTACATTTCGAAAGTGTCCTTAATTTATTGTATTTTTTTCTTCTATTTTTAAGATGAGTAATCCAGAAAATGAAATAGAAAGTAATTTTGTTCAAAACAATGACAACCAGTCGCCACCAGATAATGATGAAATTAGCAACATTAAAACCAAACACGTTTTGAATGAACTCTTCGAAACCGAAAAAATATACGTCAATGAATTATTTACCATATTAAAGGTAATAAATAATAAATCAGAGATGATGAAAATTTCCAACGAGCATTTTTTAGGGCTACAAAGATGCGGCGCAACACGAAGATCTACGGCATCTTCTACCGGCAGACGCTGAGGAAAGATTTAAAATTATTTTTGGCAATTTAAAAGAAATATTTAATTTTCATTCCGACGTGTTCCTGAAAGACTTAGAAAATTGCATTTCTTCTAGGGAATTAGTAGCATTATGTTTTCTTCAAAGAGTAAGACATTCCACGATAATTTTAAACATTTCACTAACACATATTTTTCCAGAGAGATATGTTCTCTCATCTATATAGCTTTTACTGTTTAAATATAGCGAAGTCGGAGCAGATAAGAGAAACTTCAACGGACCTTCAACCGTTCTTTCAAGCTTGCCAACAGCAATTAGGCCACAAGCTACCCTTAGCTGCTTATCTACTCAAACCGGTGCAGCGTATTACCAAATACCAACTACTCCTCAAAGATTTACTCAGATATTCCAACGAGGACGATTGCAGTGCGGAGCTGAAGCAAGCCTTAGATTGCATGCTGGTCGTGCTGAAGGGCGTCAACGACAGCATGCACCAGATATCGATCACCGGGTTTCCTTTGGACCTGTCGCAGCAGGGCGAGCTCCTGCTGCAGGGCTCGTTTTCCGTTTGGATCGAAAACAAGCGCGACCTGAGGTTGAGGCTGAAGCCGATGCAGAGGCACCTGTTCCTCTACCAGAAGGCGCTGCTCTTCTGCAAACCTATATCGAAGTCGATGCACAACAAGGCCACTTACCAATTCAAACACTATCTGCAAATGTCGCAGATCGGCCTGACCGAGTCCGTTAGGGGAGATCCGAAAAAGTTCGAGGTGTGGCTGCAAGGCCGCCAGGAAGTGTACACAATACACGCCAGTAACCTGGAAATCAAACAAACTTGGGTCAATGAGATTAAAAAGGTGCTGTTTAACCAATTGGAGGAGATCAAAGGGGAGAAAATCAGACAGTACGCAGCTCTATCTCATAAGTAAGTTTTCGAAGTATTCCGTTTTGAGTTTGTGCATTTATTCGTTTTATTAGACCTCTTAGGCAGACAACGTCGTGGGAGAAGCAGAAAAATACAGTGCCTGTTGTACCTATAATTACACACCATAGGGCAATGAGCTGTGATTCTGATAATTCCTCCCATGGCAATGAAGAAATATCCAACGATATTGAAACCGGCAATTGGTCTTCAGACTGTAGTAATAGTGATGATGAAGATCATAATTCTCCGGTACGTTCCATCCAATACTATTCAATGTAAATACAAAATATCTAAATGGTGTTAATAATTTCTCAAGGTAATTACTAACAAATATCCACAGAATAGTTCAACTCTTTTTTTGCATGTGATACATCCAAATTTTGTAGCTTTTGGGCGAATTGGCAATAATTGTTTTATATCATTTTTTGTTTGCGATATTTTTTATTGAGAAATTGGTAGGTACACTACGCTCATTACACAAAATCCTAGTGAAGAATTTTTTAGTAATTACATCAGTAATTTCTGCTTAATTTTTATGGTGTTCTCATGTACTTTCTTGCAGTGGAGGGATGTGGTGAAGGGTCATAGTACGATAGTTGATCGCGTCGTTCAATATTTCATTGGCAGTACAACAAATTCTACCACATTTTATGTTAAAAATTTCTAATTTCTCCTCTTCTTTTGCTCATTCTAGTAAGTTAAACCTAATTTTTTGTTTGATAGAATCCCATCGCACTTAATTCACTCGTATTTTAACGCTAATGCATTGGTCGTATTTTAGCTTAATTTAGCGCTTGATTAACAACGCTTTTTAGCATTTCGTTTATGTGCACACCCGTCCCATAATATTTTAACTAACAACAGGTAAATAGAAGTACCTATAGCAATTAATTGTTTAATCGTAGCAAGTTGCATCTCTTACAATCTCCATGTTTCGTGCATTTTTGTACAGGACAAAACCTTATTAAAAAGGTATATGTAGAGCTAAAATTAACTGCTCAAAATCGGATAATCTAATAGCATATTACACCGAGAAGCTTTCTATGTTATTTGAAACGACATTGTAATAATGTGTTTGCTTGATAATTGTAATTTACAGCAGGTAAGGACATTGTGTTACAAAATTTCGAATTTTACAGAACGGAAGATACATAGCACTTGCAGATTACTGCGCCGTTGGTAACAGCGAGGTAAATATGAAAGAAGGGGATGTTGTTGAACTGCTAAAAGTTGGCTGTGCTGGTTGGTGGTTTGTTAGAATGATTGGTGAGTCTTTTAGTCATGTTTACTGAGCGATTGTTATGTGGTGTTGTTTTTAAGGGACAAATACTGAAGGTTGGGCTCCGGCTGCTTATTTGGAAGGCCAGCATTTCAAAAATTCCCGTAGTAGTAGCAGTAGGAGTCACGACAAATTGAATCTTTAGTATCCGATGGGGACCCGTCGGGAGTTTTCGATGGAATGTGTTGTGTACATTCGACAGACGTAGTCAAAACACCTCCTTGTTTGATTCGTATAGTCAGATGGATTTATTTGCGATATAAACATTTGAGTATTCACATATTTTTAGAATACTTGTTTCATTGATGATCGTTAGTTAATCATTATAAATTAAAATTGTCGCTGTGTTTGAAAGGCTTGAGAACAATATTATCGTTTGACTATTATCAAACAGTATTTTTAACATGGAAATTAGCGTTGTAACGAAGATTTTGGTGATATAGGTAGTTGTAAAGAGACTTTTGTATTATATTTATTTCATGATAGCTGTACATAGTTTTATAAAATGATTGTATCAACAATAATTTTAAGTGTATTTCCGCGGTTTAATGAATGAAACACGTATTTCCAAATTATTCTTATCTGAGTAACATATCTTGATTTTCTAATTTTATAGAAAATGAGTTGACCAAAGTTT
Organism: Phyllotreta striolata; assembly: GCA_918026865.1. Taxonomy (NCBI): domain Eukaryota; kingdom Metazoa; phylum Arthropoda; class Insecta; order Coleoptera; family Chrysomelidae; genus Phyllotreta; species Phyllotreta striolata. The sequence continues at coordinate 3,694,217 of OU900103.1, forward strand.
ACTTAAAAAATTGTTTGATTTTCATTGTGCAATTTTATTTAGGTGCGGGTGCTAAAAGAAACCTCCCCCGAGAAGCTTTTGTGAGTACAAATATTTTCCTAAGATGTCTGTTGCAAAAAAAATATACATTCCTATTGGATTTCCAGTGGGTTTGTTAAATATTTTTTGCAAAAAAATATTTTGTTAAAGCACTATTTATTTTTTAGATTTTATTCGACTGGTTATGTATTTATTTCAATTGTATTTGTTATTCGATTCTAGTAATTTATTATATTTTTTTTTCGTTTTTATATAAATATGAACAAAACATACAATCGCAAATCAATCTGATATTTATTATATCCTCGAAAAGTATATTTACAAATTACCTATTGTATAGTTTAAATTGTTCAAAAATAAACAATATTTCTATTTTGTGTCTATTTTACCCGCTTTACTGGTTAATTAGTTAAATTGGCTGATAAATAAAAATGTTCAAACTCATTTACTGTTTTATTACAATGAAGTTAGCTAGAATCACAGAACATACATAAACTAGAATATAAATAGGATGACAGTTCAATGACGGGTAAATTTTAAAGCGTCATCTATCACTCGCTAAACAAACACTAGGCATTGAATAGAAACCTATAAATAGCTGTCTCGCGGTATTCTTGAAACTCACGAGATGGCGTGCAAAAGATATTTTTTGTGCTATACCGAACAATAATCCCTGAATATGCAGTAAATTCGGACGCCGCAAATTTTTCAAAAGATCAAAAAATACCGAAACCTTTTCACATAGACAAAAGATTTTGTCGTTCGTTAACCGATCGGTATCGGCTCGAAGGGGAATCCCTCTGTTTCTGCATTAAGTGGACCGCTGAATTGGCTTCGTAGTAAAAGCAAAATATAATGACGTCGCGACGGCGTCACTGACGCGTCGCCTTGTTGTCACCATTGACTTCAAAGTTCCGACATTCGAGTGTTTTAAAACATCCCTTTGCTTTCGAGATTCCCCGGCATCGAGGAACCCTTATTTACGCAATTCTGACTCTTAGAGCATAACTGCCAAAGTTTTTATTCTAATAAAAAGGATTCCGGGACCACGATTGTTTTTACTTACACTAAAAAAAATATTCTCACCTACCCTAATATTACTCGCATCAAATATGTTTAATTATACATAATTCAATATCCATTACAAAATTATAGTGGTGTGGTGGTATTTAATTTTCAATTTTTACATAATTTTTTTTAATAGTATCTATATCTACACTTATAAACTTCCATTAGATACATCAGTTTCTTGTTTAGTATACAAAATAAAAATAAAACGTGGAAAATATTTTTTTTAGTGTACCTTGTTCGCAACCACTTGTCCATATGAATTCAAAATTTCTGATGCGAATGGGAAAAGTCGCTCCGCATCCTCCTGTAATTCCATAAATTGAACAAATTATTAGATTCCCTTTTGATTTCGGCGAGTGTGGACATCATTTGGAAAAATTCGCTAACATTTTTTCGCTTTGATATGCAAAATATAATTAACAAGTCTGTGATCTTCACTCGAGTGTCATCTCTTACAAAACACCGTGCCCCGATTGAAACGGGTGCATAATTAATTAAAGAAACAGCAATTATTGAAATTGACATTACACAAAGGAATCGCGAATGGTACCTGTGCAATTTTTTTTGTCGCCGTATAACAAAAATTTAAGTATAAGTAAAATTCGGATCGCTCAGTATAGCTAATTTCTAAGTGAATTAGGTGCCCCGGAATCCATTCTTTTCGCCGAATTAATTTAAATAAACATCTGAATGGTATCGAATAAAAATATCACCCTTAACATTTCGAACCTATTACCGCTGAATACATTCGAACTCCTTTCATCTGAGGTTTAATCAAACTTTATAACTTTGACACGCACACCCTGTCGACTGGTCTCATTCAAAACAAACTCATATCTTTTTCACGGAACGCCGCCTTCCACTGAAGACCTAATGGACATTAGAGTATTACGGCGAGATTAAAACGCTTCATCTTATTACGTTTTCATTCAAACCAACGGCTCCCGTTGGGATAGGCTAATTTGATAAGTATAAGTTAATCATCAAATAAAGTCATTTTTTGGCTAATTGTTAATTACATCTACTCGCGCAAGAATGTTGTTAACAAAATAATGCAAAAGAAAAGTATCTGCAGATAAATATATAAACACTCGTAGAAGCAGTAAAATGACTAAACAAAGTTGGCTGTATGGCCGTCCATGGTCGACAGGTGAAGAAGTGGTTGAAGTGGTATCCCGCCAACAAGGAGCAAGCGCAGCCCGTAGAAATCCGCACCACGATAAACAAGAGAACAGCTGTCGTTCCCGAGGGAAACGACAATAAAGCAGGGAAATAGGTAATAGCACGGCACACTCCGCCCTGGCCTCGCCCTTTGCGCTCGCCCATTGGCGCGATGCTAGATGATAACGTTCGATTGGTCGCCGGCGCGTCTTTACACAATCCCTTTTTTGTAGTCCTCATCCTTGGTCCACAAATTATGCAAATGGTCTTCTTCTATCTGCTCACCTTCTGCTGCCACCGTCAGGCAGTGTCTTGTTTGCACTTTTGCCAAATTTAGAACTATAAGGGGCAAAGTTCACGTTGCCATCGACTGTCAAACAGCCAGCATCGGTTTGCCCTTTTGAAGTCACCGACGGGAAATCTTACTCAACTAGGCTTCGTCTCTTATTTAATGTTAACCAGTGCTCCGATGATGTGAATGAAATTTATTTGGTGACTGTGCTATATTGTGAACATTTTCGATAATGAATATTTAGAGGATGAGTCGAAAAGGGTGCTGATGGTTTTTTCCTCCACGGTATCATTACTGATTGCATATATTTAGGTAGGTTCAATTTTCAATTTTTATAAGTATTCTAGGTTGTTTAAAACTTTCCTGGTGTCAACCTATTTGTTTTAAATATACAATTTATTTATTGCCATAAACTATAAAATTCTTTTTGATTAAACTTTTAGTATAAACCCCACTTTTTCTATATAATATACTGAATAGCAATAAGCATTTTATTAATATTCCACAAAAATTCTATACACGCACAACAACCTAATTTCGAATCAGCTTTACTAATTAATAACGCCTGTAAGCAGTATGCATTTATTTACCCTTACAAATTCTGTACATTTTTATGTAAAACATCAACCGAGGCGTGAAATTGATAAACGTAATACTTTCAGGTATTCTATACATTTTCCGGTTGGCCATTTTGGCATCGCGTGACATTATTTTAATTTTCTAACGATTTGTCACATACCGTATAATCACATGTCATATCATAATTAGATTTGTCGACACAAATATTACAGAAAATACCTATATAAAGCTCCATAATGTTCAAGCAACAAGCTGTACTTAGTTGTTCAAATATCCGTGATTTGAGTAGTTGATTATTGAGGTAAAAAATAAGATTCTGTTTAGTGTAATTATCGCTTAAAAAATAACATTTGTTAAAATGCATTTGGAACTTGAAATTTTGAATCCAATTCCAACTTTGATTCCCATTTTAACATCACCCAAAATTAATTAGCAAGAAACACCATCTAAATACAAATATATTTCTGTCGATACTGAATATTTTCCCAGAAACATTTAAAACGGAAAAATATTTATTGCTTTTCACAATAACAACAATAAATTTTTAAATGTGTGTTTATTGGATTTTTAAAAATAATTCCGATAGTTAATGTATGCATGAAAACTGAAGTGTTTCATAATAATTGGTCAGATCGTTTTCATGATCACCAATTTGCTACTATTGTAAACCCTGATTCAATCAAAATCGATAAAGGTAGTGACCATTTTAGCATTCTATACAACTCCCGATTAATCAATTCTGCTGTATGAAGTCCAATTTGATACTCGGACCCCTGGCGAATTTCGAATTTTCAATTTCGACGGATTATTGGCTGTTATGATATTCATATGGAAAAGATATCGATTATATAAGTACCTCAATTTTTTTTTAATCCATTAAAGTCACACAATTCGCTGGAATAGGTCGGAAATATTAAATTTAACGCTACAAATATTACCCAACCATTTATCATAAAAGTAAAGTTACAACTTCCGCTATTTTTACACGGAGGAAACTCTGGGAAAAGTGTGTAATGTGTGCATGAACGGCCATAATTCATTCAACTCTTAATAAATAGTCTTTCAAAACTTATCCACTTTGTTTTCCCTGTTTTAACTATAACTACCGCCCACAACTTAATTTTATTGCCCTAATGTTAAGGGTGCACATAGTTAACTGCTATCACTTTGCACCCTTCCACCCTTCCCTGTGTAATTTTCTTGCGTGTTCCCGATGGTCTAATCAAATGTGAATGCATGATTTTCTTGGTAAATCGTGTGAATAGTTTCTCTTATAGGTGTAACCTTATCACTCGAACACCTCGGCAATTTGTCAATATAATACATTTTCAATAATATCAACAAATGTATTGGCATAAAGAGATATATAATTCAACCAATTAACAGTAATTAATTAAATTTATGTAAAATCCAGAAATGTTATCTGTACTAATCAGTAGAGTGGAACAAACGCGTTCATTTTACTGTGTAAATAAGGGGGGTAAAATGTGATGTGCGACCTCACGGACCGAATAATTACTAATAACACGTTGTTATTTGCATACTGTTACGTATTAGTAAACTCGAAAACTGTACAACAAACAAAAAACCAATTAGTCCACATAAAAGGCGGATCATTTATTAATTCGAATATCGGCATTCAGATGAAAAAAAATGTAGCAAGTTTTCAACCATTTCGTGCAGATACGAAGTGCAAACCAGCTGAAACATCTCGAGCCAAAGAAAAGTTAAAGTGCACTTAAAAACCAAAAACAATAAGTAAACCGGGGTTCCAGCAAGCTTTTACAATCATTACCCCGACCTTTATTCGTCGAGTACTAGCATTTGCTAACCGATCAATATTTACATTACTTATAATGCACGCACTATATTGCTTCTGGAGTGGCCTCATTGTTTTAAAAGTATTGTTTTCAATCTCTACAAGACGGTGTTTTTGTTAGTCGCTACTGTACGAGCTACAACTTCACCCAAAACTTATTTGCTTAATCAATCCCTATAGATAAAATATACATTTAGCAGACGACAATAACGATACATTTAGTGTAATCAGCAGAAGAAAAAATAAAGTAAAATTCATGTGCGGCTAAGTTGGACTGATGAGGCGCCCATAGAACAGCCTTTTAAGGTTGAGAGTTCACTCGATGGTCGCAAAGCGTGAATAAATTAATCAACCCTCAGAGATAGTTAACGTCCAGGCAAGACACGCGAAAGTTGAGGTGAACTTCGGTAAAATATGCATCGTCCGAATAGGGCGGTAGCCGAACCATCATCCACCTCCGGTTAGACATTTATCTTCTAGATAGGAATTGGTATAGGGTTTGTGTAATAGAACAGTGCTTCGATATAAAAATTATTTCACCACTAATATTTATATTGCATTTGAATTGATTTTATAAAAAGAACTAATATTCAAGATCTGTGTTTAAGTGTTAAAAGTAATAAATAAATTTGAGTTTAAAGATTTTTTCATACTGGTTTCATAGTCTGCCTGAGAATGAATCTACTCAATAATAAGTGAAGATATTGAACTATTTAAAATTTTTGGAATAGAATATGTGCAAAACTTGCAAGGTTGGATGGAATTAAATAGTGCTCCAAGATTGTACTCCAAAATTTGTAGTCCAATATACCTAGTATTGTTTAGATTTTAGATTTATTCCGAGGCAGACTATGAAACCAGTATGGTTCAAGATGAAGATAGTATTTAAGTAATATTATCGCAGGAATTATTATTGTAATAAAAGATAATATTGACTCAAGTATTCAAAATTCTCATGGGAGCAAAAATTACTCTAAGACCAAGTATTTCTCTTCATTGGATTAAATGGTATTCTTGATTTAACAAATATTCAATTAACAAAATATCTGCTCCACAAAAGTTAAGGAAGTTCCCAAATATTGAGATTAATTTAAAAGTTGCAGGTTTTTTGATCGCCAAATTTAGTATGATTGTAGAGGTAGGGACAAAAAATCCACTCAGATATGAGAGAAAACATTTAATTTCGCATAGTTTAAAATTTGGTGATCAAAAAGTCTGTAACTTTTAAAATAATCGCAAATTTTGCGAACTTCCTTAACTTTTGTGGAGCAGTTTATTTACTTGCTTCTAGTATATGAAACAGTGATCGTTTTGAATTAAGCTTATGTGTGTTTGATCTAAGAACATTTTTCTGTAAATTTTATAAAATTAAAAATATTTCTTCATTCAAAATTGAAATTAAAAGTAGTAATTTATTGAGATAAAAAAGTTATTACACAAACTGAAATTTATTTTGTTATTCCTGTACTATTATTCGAACGGATAGTGGGCAGTAAAATCAGCAGGAAAATCAGGTGCTCACCTGAACTTCACCGAAGCTCGACGTAACCTTAATCACGCTATAAACATGTAAATTTATCACCATCACATGACCAACAAATCAAACGAATAATAAAATTAAATACACCTTTGACAATTCTTTGTTAAGCTTTCCTTAATTATCTAACTCCGCATCAATCCTGTTAGTTTCGAGTGCGATAACAAACGATCGAGAATCGATACAAGAAATCGATTTTTAATCCCTAACAAAGTCATTTTTCCAACAACACCGCCGGTCCTACCCTTACCACTTACCATACTTAAATCTAGTTTAAACAATAGGGGATATTTGTATCGTCATTTGTCGAATTGAGTGTTGCTCTTTGAGGCATGAAGCACGAAATTGTTAGAGACCTTTCGCCGGGCCGCTCCGCCAAGAATTCGAGAGAGAGAAGCATCGAAGGGTTTGGCGAACCGATAGAGCCTCGGAGGCGGTAGCCGGTTTAACCTCCAGGGACCGCCTCCCGTTGCCGGCACAATGTTGGCAGACTCGATGAGCTATTGAAACATCGACAGGGCTGTGTTTAGAGTTTTTTTACCGTCTGCGGAAATTAGTGTGCGCCGAATACGCTTTATTAGTTGCAGGAATTTAATGTTGTAATTGATTGATATTTACTAATTATAGTGGATTAGTATGTTTGTATGTATGTATTGTAAACTGGGAGTTTCATTGGTTCGTGAAGTTGTGGCAAATTTATTGTAATGTTTGCGTTATAATTGGATTTCGGGGGAATTTTTGTTGCGGCGATGATTTTGTTGTATTTTCCGGAGTGATTTCGACCCTGTGTTGTTCGCTGTAGCACGCCCCTCAGGCGCGAGTGTAATTATCTTTGTCAAATATTTGCACTGCATTTACCTTTTAACTATTTAGATCGACTTTAAACGAACGATCATATGCGTATGTGTGCCGGGCGTCGTCGCTGCCGGTGGATTCATGCCCGCCCTTTTCACCCTCTCTATTAAACACACAATTTTTAATCTTTCTCCCGGTTTCCCTAATCGAACTAAGAACTTTCGCCGTCCTTCAAGAGGTTATTTTATTAAAATCTCCCGATTTGATTCCGCGGAAGCGGATGTCGCTGCAGCGGCGCGTTTCGAAGGGCCATTGAAAACTTCATCGTTGCAAAATTGGATTTTTCTTTCTAGGAATTACGTGGAAATTGCTCGTGTGTGTGATTGTGTGTGATTGTGTGTGATTGTGTGTGTAAGAGGGATTTTTATTTTAGTATATTTTAGTCGCGCGTAAGCATCAGAAAAAGATTGTTAATTAAAAGGGAAATTATTTATTTAGACTTCCAGCGATTTAAATTGAACGCTCCTCCTAAGTGTCGAGGCAATAAAAACAAATAGGCCGATAATTGAGCGGAAGATGGAAATAATTGCGAATAGACGCGACATGGCGTGCTCAAGGCAAATAAACTGCGTTTTGATCTTGCGGTGTCCACGTGCTCCCCGACATAATCTACAAAATATAGACACACCCTCGACGAAAGTGGAACATTGACAAGATCTAACAGTTTGTGGGTCGGGTATCACCTCGGTTTTTTGCCTTTACATCCGGACACGTGTCCGTTGGGGAGTTTCTGTACTATTTACCGTGTAGTTTAACCGCTCTTCGACGTTGTACCGGAAAAAGAAATTGCCACAATAGAAATTAACCCCAAATTATTCATGGAAAGTGCTAATCGCGTGAGCATTACCCACTCTTGGTACATCGAATAATACAAAACAACATTGTATGTATGTATATGGAAAAGACAAATGGAATAAATTCATTTACTATACATACTTTAATTTTAAACAGACGTTATATTAGATATTATAGATTTAAGAAATTGGCGTAAAATCAATAATTTCGGGGGTAAACTTTGAAGGGGTCAATTAATCGGAGGCCGGTGACAAAAATGAGACAACGTCGAGGCGGTTGAATTGGAGCCGAAGCCGAAAATGGAAGAATTCGCGAATTGTTTTGGGGGATTATTATTTTTCGCTTTTCGTCTTTGGAGTTGGAGCCGGGAAATAAAAGCCGGGCGACAGAGCGCGGCGCGGCGACGTGCCTAACAATGGTAGCAACGGGGTGACTATGGAAATGACAGTGAGATCGTGCTAGTTGGCGAAGTTGTCATCCCCAATGCCGTGATTTCAAACCCCGGTACTATAATTTACCAGCGAATAATAATTATTCATTGTGAAAGGCGAGCGAAAAGTTGTGCAGCCGCAGAGGTTCTCCCCTGCGGTTTTCTTGAATTTTCTGACATATGTCGTAATTATGGACTCTCTAAATCTACCCCAGCTGCTTTTTTTATTGTTTGGCTTAGCGATTCTTTTACGGCACTTGCACTTTCGTTCGCTCGCTTTTCTTTAATTAAGCCAAATACGACCGGCTCTTTTGTTCTTTTCCTATCGTTTCCTCGGTAAAAAAAGCGTTTGTTTTTTACTGTTTCACAACAAGATTCGCGGTTAATGAGTTTATTTTCCCACCGTCCGTTTCCGCTAGGATTAGGTTTTTTTTTTCTTATTTCGAAAATTAGGCGAATATATTATGAATGAAAGGATGCCTGGAAAACACATTTCCAATATTTTTTTCACGCGAGTTAATGGATGTTCGATAGAAACACGACTCCCGCATTCCCCCATTCAATTTAGCAAGTGTCGGCTGCAACGGAAATAGATTTGCGGTATATTTTTACAAATATCAATTATAATGGACAAATTAATTGACCAAATGTCACTCGAAAATGATGGGCGCGTTATCCCAAAAATAAACTAGTCCACTAATATTACACGGCTTGTTTGCCGGCTCTTACACTCGCCCGGCGTCCAATCAATAGTGTCCGTTGCACATTCGCACAATTTTCTCTAGTGGGGTGGTTTTGATTGAAATCGCAAAATGAACGGTGATTTTTACTGCATTTCTGACCAACTAACACCTTGACTGCCTGCGCTCCGGCGTATCCGATAACACGCAATCAAGTTGTCGACGGTAAAGCGTCCACAATAAAAGGCGTTCTTCGTTCCCGATTCAAAAATCCTTTGGCGCATTATGCGAAAAAAAAAACTAATAACAAAAACGATGCAAGCATATGTGCCGTCTTCCGGCCGCGGTCCTTCTTCCGCTGGCTCCTTTTGTCGACGGTTCGAACACGCGCTAGCGCACAAAAGACGCAAGGGCCTCTCGAGGGAGTGCCGAGACTTGTTTTACAAATAATTTTCGGTGAAGTACCAGTTCCAGATTGATGTCGCACGACTGATATCGGCTTACACTTCCGCGAGTTGCATCTGTAGTCATCAAAATTCTATAGCTCATTTGACTGCTTTTATATGTCGCTTTTGTTGGCGAAGGCACGCGTTCGACCAACAAAAAAATAATTCAAATAACCGACCGTCTCATTCGCATTACAAGCGGAGAATTTCCGCTAATTCGATCATCTCGAATCTTCGATGCCGATGCGGTCGGGAAAACAACCACCCCTGTCGGACATAATAATCCATTAAGAAGTGCGATCGGATGTAATTAGCGATTATAAGTGTCAGGAGCATCAGCAGTTGGTGGAAGGCGTGTTGATGACAATATTCCAAATACGAAATAGATGTCTGGTGGGGCGTTTCGAGGTGTAGCCTGTTGTTCGCAGTTAAGGCGATTACGAGCATATAAACATGGAAATGAGTATATCGCAGGGGATGAGGCGAAACAACCGCCCCAGCGATATATCTGTTCGTTGAAACAGCGACGGATCGGACGGAACTAGCATCTTCCAATTGAAATGTAATCGCTCTGTTGGAATTGAATGCAATTTTTCTAATCCTTTCCTGTGCAAGGACGTTTAACCATTTAGACGCACGTGCATTGTCACAATCGCAACGATTTCATTCCGCATACTAAACCCGACCGAATAAATATGGTATATGGTCAATTAGGCAGTTGGTTATGACACTAATCATAAGATAACACGCGAGATCAACGTTTATAAATTTATACGATGCAACGATTTAGATCATCAAAAAAACTAGCAAACTGTTTAGGTGTATGGGTACTTATGGGGTGCACCGCGAGCAGTGAAATTGGAATTGGATTAAAATCGAAATTCGTACCAGTCGAAAACCGGCCTAAGTCGAAATAAAGTTGATGGCCTTCGGAGTTGCATGCTCTGTCGAACTCAAGAGGTGATTCTAATCTCGAGCCTCTACCATTTGCGAATTGAGGGGCGTCGACTCCGGTAGTCGACAGCGAAGTCGTTTTCAACTGCAAAGTTAGCTCTGCCTTTCACGATCTCAATCACTCTATCGCGGAAAACGTTTTTTAAAAGATTGATGCGAAGGGTTGGCAACGCCTTGCTTTACACATGGTTTACCATTACTTTACACCCGTTCCTCGGATATACATTGAAAAGGTTAATAATATTCACTCAATTTCACATATTTTCCCGGTTTATGTGGAAATATGTAAAGTATTACGTATATTTTTTCGCATGCCTAGTTAGTTCGGGGTTCCGTATACGCTCGATAAAAATTGTTAGATGTCGTGCGATTCAACAATAAACTATTGAATCGTTTGCTGTTTAATATCGGAACTCATAATCCAGCTGTTAACATATTATAAAAGAGGGTGCAAACTTTAATAATAGTGAAAAATCCATTCAGGGTCTCTTTAACCCCGCCCATGTGTAGACTAAAATCGTACCCGTATCCCACTTTTCTCTAAAATCCACTACTTTAAAACCCCCTAAAACTAATTGGCGAATTCGCTTTAGACAGAATTTATATAAACAACGCGTTTTCTTTTTGTTCCAGGTCATAAAAAAACAGAATGGCGTCCGAAATATCAACGAACATTTGCCCCCAACCACCGAAAGCTCCGCCATCGCCGGCGAGAACGCTGAACTTTTCAATAGCAAAAATCATGGAGCCGGACAATAAGACGAGAAAAACATCGGATCAGGACATCGAGAAAGACAACAACGTTCTCAATTTATCGCACAGCTCAGCCTTCGAATCAGCCTTCAAGAAATACGTTCCGAATGTCCTCAGATCGCCCGACCTCCTGCACAATTACCCGTTAGTCTACTACCATCCCAGCCAGCTCATGTTGGGCTCCGTTTCCGTGTACACATCATCGGGCCAGGACCCCGCGGGCCCCATAAGCAGCGGCTCGGCTGTCAACCCGCTGGCGTTGCACTTCAACCAAGCCAAAGCGAGCCCCGCCAAGGCGCAGCCGAAGACCAGCAGCTCGTCGAGCGGCAGCTCCCCCAACATCCTGACGCCCAAGCAGAAGAGCTTCGAATGCGGCGAGTGCGGCAAAGTGTTCAACGCCCATTACAATCTCACGAGGCACATGCCCGTGCACACGGGGGCGCGGCCGTTCGTGTGCAAGATATGCGGAAAGGGTTTCAGGCAGGCTTCGACTCTGTGCAGACACAAAATCATCCACACGTCGGAGAAGCCCCACAAATGCCATACCTGCGGAAAGGCGTTCAACAGATCGTCGACGTTGAACACCCACGCGCGTATCCACGCGGGGTACAAGCCGTTCGTGTGCGAGTTCTGCGGAAAGGGGTTCCACCAGAAAGGGAACTACAAGAACCACAAGCTGACGCACAGCGGCGAGAAGGCCTACAAGTGCACGGTGTGCTCGAAGGCGTTCCACCAGATTTACAACCTGACGTTCCACATGCACACGCACAACGACAAGAAACCGTTCACTTGCAGGGTGTGCGGCAAAGGGTTCTGTCGAAATTTCGATTTGAAGAAGCACATGAGGAAGCTCCACGAGAACAACGGCAACTGCATGGAGTCGGATTATTTGTCCGGCGGTTCGCAGGGCGCCACTACTCCCGGATACTCGGGCGATAGGAACATTCACCATTTCATTAGTCCGTTTATTCGTCCACCGATGACCGTTCCGGTGTACTCGTCTAAGTTGTTGTGACCCCCATACTAATTGTAAAATATTTTTGTAATGTAGATAGTTTTTCCTAGACTTTGTAAATGCCACCTTGATTCGCCAAATTCGAAACACACCTTTCGGACATGCTAGTTATTCGTTGATGTAGGGAAATGTTTTTTTTGATGGCAATATTCGCACTAAGTCTTCATGTTGAAGTAGTATCTAAATAGTCAAGGGGCATTTGTAAATTCCAGTTTTTAAATTTTTTACGAAAATGAGTTGTTATTAATTGTGATTAATTGTAAAAAAATTTGGTGTACAAGTTTCTTGTTACGCAATGATTTCGTATAATAAGGTAATTCGAAATTTTTCATGATAGACAAATTTTATAATTAATCATGATGGTGTGTAGGGCAACGGCTTATTTTTGTGAAATGGTGATAATATTGATTGGACTTTTTTCAAAAAAGTTTTGATCTCTTTTTGATGTGCAATATCTAAGATACAGACTACATTGATCGGCGCATGTAACAATTCTCATCGCTTAGATATACATAAGTTGTAAAAAATATGTATTTAGTACCTAGTAATATAATCTAATAAATGTTATTTAATATATTCCTGGCGTTTCATTACCTCACTGAATCGCCTGCCAATAAATGACTCCTTTATTATTGAGTAACTAATAAAGAAGCAGCTCCAATCAAAAGTTGATTAAGGAATATATCCGTTTAAAAAAGATAATATTAACTGTAACGTGTGGAGCAACCCTAAATTTTAAAATTGTTATGAACGAGGGGCGATCGCGGGAGAACAGTCTAAGAGCCACTTCAGATAATTTAATATCCTGATTGGAAACATCATATGCCAACCAGGAAACACAGAGATTATTCGACCGAAAGATCAATTTATTATTTTCGACTACATCCCCTTAAGTCTTGCACGAATTTCCGCAAGGAAAAATTCATAACCGACCTTAGCTATTTTTCTCTCCCAGATGTTACTTGATAAACTCGTAAAACAAGATTTTACCTGTTACGCAAACATAATAAAATACCGAACGGTCCTAAGTTGGCACAGAAGGCGGATAATCTTCAATTTGTAATATTTAATAGCTTGTAGTATGGAACATTTTAATCCTGTGTAAGGTACTTGAGAAATGAATAGCGAGGGGCTGTACTGGCAGTGGTAAATATCTGAAGGCGGATGTTTGCTAACTGAACCAAATCAATTTTGGTTTGACCATACAATAGGATTTTACTTACGGCTAAATTCGTAGATCTATTTTATTGGCCTCATGGACTCTACAGGAAGTTCCAGCTTTAAATTCATTGGTTTGGTATACGTTACTGTTACTATACATATAAATGTAGAAACAGGGTTTTTTTGATTAGGTACATTAAGATAAAATAAATAAAGAGTTGCCGAGGGAAACGTGGAAAAAAAAGAAGAGATCATAGGAACACAAACACCTGCATACTTTCCGCCAGGAGGAGCGAGTAGGTGCGAGGAGGATTACGGCTTAATATCAGGACAACAGCATTCAAGTTCACAGTTTCCACTTCGACACCCCCTAACAATATTTTCACAGTTCAGCAAATGTGTAAGGATTCGAACATCGCATTGGCATATTCGTATTCGCATCGTATCATTCATTTTAGAATATGAAAGCCGATATTGCGCCCTATGCCCCCTCAATTTTTGGGGTTTTAAATGTCTTTATTAACAGTAGCTTAAACTTGCCATTGTGCTCCGACGTTGTCCTTGCATTAATTGGATTTCATGTTTCCAGTCTACGATAAAACTTAAAAAATATCGCCGTAGGATGTTATTGGAAAATATTCGCATCGCGGCAGCGGGCTCGTTCCAATAAAATAGTTCTAAATAAATAATTGGTCTTTTTGCCGGATCTCCGTGCATCATACCCATCGAAGCGGTTTAATAACCATATTTTCTATTGTTAGTCGGTCCCGAAATACCTTGTTTTACGTTTACTCAAGCAAAAATACCGCAAAGTCGAGTGATCTCGACCGCCAATGGTCAGCTATTCGGCTTTCGGTTTCCGCTCAAAGTAAATATTTGCATGAATGGAGCAAAGAATCATTGAAGTTACTGATCTATAGAAAAATGGAAATACATATACGCCACGTTCTCGTTTCGAAACGAATGTCTGTCCATACTTTTTTTCCTATTTAGGAATTCACCGGAGTGTGAGTGTGAGTTCGATGCATAGAAATTTCAATACTGGCGTCATAAAAATAGATATGACTGAAAAACTAAATCGGAAAAATAGGAGAATTTGTTCGTATTTATAGAATTTTTAGGAAGTTTTTGTAATCTTTTTGTCTAATTGAGTACCTGAAAAAATTTCTACAAACTAAGAAATTTTGAAATATGTCTATGTAACTTTTAGTGGCGTGGAAAATTAATTTTAGTCAACCAAAACTATAAGTTTTACATATGAATGAGTCTTAAAAAGTAAAAGCTAAAATTCTTGGTGTTGTTTTTAAAAGCATTTCAATGCAGAGTAGATTAGATTGGAGCAAAGAGTAGATAATAGAGAGTAGAGACTAGAGAGAAGATAGTAGAGAGAATATATGGAAATATGAGGAATTTTTTCAACAAATATCAATAATAAATGCATGCAACAACTAGATTTAAAAGAGGTGAAACATTGATAAGACCTTGATGAAAAGCTTCTTGCGTATCGCACCTATAAGAAAGAAAATGCAGATAATCACTATCTAATAATACAATCAAGCAAAAAACCTCAAATAATATCTCTTTCAGTTTGCCCACGAATTTCACGCCTACGTACAAACCGACTTGCCGTTCGCAAAATTCGAGGACGAAAAATAAAGGAAGTTTTTGAAAAACATGAATGAACGTAAAATCTGCGAATTCCCACATCTGTCAAAGCTAATTTGTAAAACTTGGGCAGATATTTCACTTGTGCAACTAGTCAGAGAAAAATGTTTTGGGCGGTTAAGCCACTTAAAGCGATCGCACAATACACGGCAGATAATCACTGCAAAAGGCTATTGGGACTAGGTAAGTGCTAAAGACGAAGATGTTAGTACAGTGAAATCATATTCCAATATAATATTTCGAACAGCACATAAAAATATCTTATTACAAATGTTTAGAATGAATAGTTAATGAAGTACGAATTATTAGTAGTTATGAAAATTAGAAAATATGATGAAAATGCAGTAACTGTATTACAGTAATCTTCCTGTAAAATAAGATAGTGAGAGGAAAGAGAGAACCGAAAAAAATAAAAATACAACCGTACTATAAAATAGTGAGATCGGTGAACTGTGATAGGTGAGCGGCATCCTGTTGGTAAAAGGAACCAGGACCATAAGGAATTCGTATCTGGACTATACGCAACACAGCATCAGGGCTGTAATCTGCTTAAAGATATTAACGGAGGCCGCTGTTGTGAGTGACCATTCAAGAGGAATAAAATATCTAATCTCGCTGACACAAATGCTGTATTTTCTATTTGTTCCTTTACACATGACGCGATTTTTACTTTTCGGGAAACGCTCATGACGAATGCATATGTTCTTTTGCAAAGTGGACACCATATTGTCGCATAAATCGACAAAAACGCTTTGATTTCCAAAGCCGACGGAAATCCTCAAAGTGAACAGTATAATACAGTTTTTCCTACATTTTTTACTACAAGCTTACAACATACAGTAAATATGAAATAAACATTTATTGGCGATTACCCGTACAATACGCTCTTTATCCGTTCGGATGAAGCCAATCGAGGATAATCATCGCCATAACAACCCCCGTTCGCGTTATCTTGTTCTATTACTATTAATAATCGTGCATTACACGTCCACACGTCGTCTAAAGGTGAGTTCAATTAGGAAGTAACGAATTAGAACCGACCTAATGGGTAGAAGGAAGTTCGAAAACGAGTATTCGACGCATTATCACGATCAGGGTAAGGGTAAGTGAAGTTGAAAGTTCATTAATTGCTCATCTCCCCTTTATATTCGGATCGACACCTTTGGCATTCATAAGCAATCTGGGGACGACGCGTTGTCAGTCCAAACAGGGATTATCTATCTGTGCGCCTTGCGTTCGTTCTTCCTTATTTTCGGCAACCAGCGTCGGTACAACGTTATTTTTATTTCCCTCTAATAACACCAATTACAACAGCACCTACAACACTCCTTGGAAATGCAGTAACTCACGAATTGAACACTACATGTTCATCCTTCAATCGAAATGCAATTTGAATTAATTTAAAATCGCAAATCATAACCATCGGCCCCGTCACTGGTTATTATAAAATTCTGCGATCAGCTTAGCTATCACCCTGACATGGGTTATCAACGTCCGAGCCATTATATTCTTTAAGGGTTATTCGGTCTCTACTAACCTTATCATGTTAATCGGCGAAATGCCTTTGAAGCCTAAACGAGAATTTTATACTGAACACGTTCTCATCACAATGCACAATCTAATCGATCTTATTAATAATAGATCAATTTGCGCTTTAAAAAATTTTCACGGCTCCTTTTCACCGCGGTTTCCTTCGAGGGCCGATGGAACGTTCAAGATTTCCGCTTTATTCCCCATTAGTATTTATTTTCACTTCGATGTTATTGAATTATCTATTAAATTTATTATTCGTATAAAAAATTGTCTTTTTTTAGGAGGGCAAAAATAAAGGGAATATCCAGGAGTATTATTTAGGATAGGAATTGATGAATGAGAACTTTTTTTTTTCAACTTTGATTAGTTGGGTAATTTATGAAAATTTATGAACAATCTTAATGTTGTTTTAAAAAGTATTTCAATTATTTCAAAAGATTAGAGTAGTAGAGTAAAGTAGGTTACATTAGAGTAGGAGTAGCGAAATTTTTGGTGCGTATTTTCCATATTGGTTGCTTCAATATTCAAAAAAATCCTTCCAAACCATTCCCTATTAGTGCAACCTCTAGTGCTTTAAAAAATGCATCGATGGTAGATAATAGTAAGAATGTAGAAAACACCAAATATGGTAAAGTAACGACACACCCCGGTTAATTCGAAAGAGCCAGGAGAGAAAATACAATCAAATTGAACCATCGTTATCAGCTCGAGGCGCTACCTAACGGAGTTCCTTGGAACAACCCGGCAGAATCGATCGCCGGCGGTAAGGATTTCTGAAATTCCTCGGCCCCGGCGCATCTACTTCTGGTCGCGCTGTTCCGATGGCGGTGAATTCCGGAATCCGGTGGACGAACACACCGAACCTCTGTACTTTGTATTGCATAGGGTGAAATCAGATATTGCTAGTGGGCCAATGCGAGTGCGAACATCGCCAGTTGTTAGTAAAACATGAGACAGACAACGACATATCTCTCGGATAATATCGAACAAGAAAATTAAAACAATGGCAGAAAGGTAATAAAACGAAGCAATAAACGCTAGTAATAAAGCCATATCAACAGTACAAGAATGTTCAGTGAGGTTGATAGAAATATTAGAAACGAACTAAGCATCGATAGGTAAGTCGAGAATGAAAGCCCGTTTTGTTTTACATTTACGCTATTTTTATTACCTAAAAAGTATTATAGGTTGTATTTTAGTATTGTAGTGATCAATATATTAAGCCCCTGAGTCATTGTATTTCACCCTTTAATACTAACAAAAATCATGCACGAAGAATTTCCCATTAACTTCCACACTTCCAAGAAAATTATTAGCCCACCAGTTTAGAAATTATATTACACATTATCTATAGTGAATCATCCGAAAGGCAAATAAAAGCATGCCCATACATCGCACCTCTCTAGTATATCTCACGCGACGATGATATTTTAAGTTTTAATCAAATTTATCGGTACGAAAACGCGCATAAAAGCGCATCGAATCTTCCGGATTCCGAGCCGGTTTCGTCCGGAACGATTTGACCGAACCGCAGTTTGGCAATAATGGGATCGGGATCGCTGCAATGCAGTGCCTTTCATGTAGATACGTCTACGTGTAGCGTTTCCCGTGAAGAAAGGCAATTACTGATGCCTGCGAGCTTAAACATCACGTGCTGATCGCGGGCCGTTTGTCACCGGGAATACGCTGCAATAATAGCGCAATCGAATCCGCGATCTCTCCGGCATTTTAGAACCGGGTTTAGTTCAAACATAATATTGTTGCATTTGAATTGTTTCGCGGCCCATCAAAATAGCCCGGGATAAAATAGATCATTGATAAAATCGCCCGAGGCAATACAGCCCAAACACAAAATCGCTCGAGACAGAACTGTTCCGGTAAAACTGAATTATTTATTAGATTCCCAGAGTTTCTTAAACGTTTTTTTAGAATCTACTTTTATTCCTTCTACTTCTTTTATTCCTTATTCCTTAATCTCATCTGAATCTTCTCTAAATCTACTCTACTTTACTCTCTTTAACGAGACCGTTGTATTGAGTGATATCCTGGTCGGTTTCCTGTTCCATAGAACCACGAAAAATTCGATGAACACAGTTCATGCTATAACGCGAGATTGCTATCGCAAAACGTGACAATAAATTTCTTTTTTCGGCTCATTAATATTAATTAGAACGGCGTTATAAATAAACTTTGCGTACGTAGCTGGAGCTTAAATAATTTTAGTAGTTCAGGAGAGATTTGAATGCATGTGTTCCACCGTAATTCGACTAATATTTGATGCATGCAACATCACTATCTAGTACATCTACTATCTATAGAGGAATTTCTGCTTGCGTTCTTCGAATTGCAGTAGCTGAATGCGCCTTCTAGTGCAACCGAACAATCGCATGCTGCGAGCTCGTATGCGAATTACTGGCCTATGTACCACAAGATTAGATTTGTTTGTTGGGCGATGCTTGATCAAATCGCAGGGGCGAATTTTTGAGATATTCTCTTTACAATACGGCGAGCGCGCTTTATGCATTCATGCCATTTATGCAGAAGTACAGTTGTGATCGATAAACGTTTACAATACACACAATCCAAATGTTTTACCACCATGATAATTATCTATACTCGCACATGTAAGTACTGTTGATTGAATTTTAATTGGGTTATATGAAGTATTAATTTTTTTCGTAGCATTTTATCGTGCATAACTCATTGTAGGTATATAAAATTATACAAACCTAAATGTGAATGTAATTTAATATACACAAAAATTTTACTATGAATTTGTGTACAAAGGAATTAGTTTCTTAATGCCGCTGGATGATAATAAATTTATCTAAAAATATTGAATAGTTGGTGTTCAGTCTGTAAGATAACTTGTCAAATTTTTTTTTATGTTAGGTTGCAAATAATGTAATTGGTTTTTATTTGGGTTATTAAGCTACCTATTTCAAATCGAGTAAGTACTTACATAGTTAAGAGGTTAAATATAGTAATATTTTTAGAATGCTATAATAAACTGATAAAGATGTATTATAAACTGCAACATTTGGAACCGTTTTTACTTGTCCTAGTTTCATCAAATTCTTTAACCTTTCTAAAAGGGATTATTGATTAGTTAGCATGGATGTTTAATTTTATTAGCTAAATTTCGTTCTTTTTCCTTCGCATCGAAAGAGAAGAGACTAATTATATTTCCTAGTAGATAACAAATTATTCAGATTCTTATTATTGATCACGTACGTTTGTGAATCAATTCGGAAATTTCTGATAGAAAAAGGAACGTTTTGTCGTTAAACAAACATTTTCATTGTGAAAAAATGTACAATTCAAACCAAACAATATCAAATTCAAATTCTTTTTTAGGTCTAATTCAATGCGTGATTGATACACATTAAAATGCGCGATAAACTTAATCTTTATTTAGTTCCACTATTGTATTTGTAGCATTTCATTCATTTTTATTGGTGGCATAATTGATAAAATAAATTTTTTAGTACGGCAGCATTAAAAGCGATATACACAATTTTACTGGATTCAAAAGTATTTTGAATATCTTAAATCTTAAAACCACAAAACGATATCTACGAAATCTATTACCGCATTGCCTCAATTTTATTTAGTTTCAAATAATATCAGTCACGCACAAATTGGCTTTGCTCGCGTGTCTTCGAAATCCAGGGCCATTTTTCGTATCTAACTTCGTAGAGTTAATGGTTTATTTAGTTGAAAACTTATTTCAAAATTGTCACGATAAACGATCGTGTCGCGGCCGAAGCAGCGTATCCTTCCACATAATTGATGATTTCGAAATTGATTTTTGGAAGATATAAACAGGAAACGCCTGACTAGCTGATTAAAGTGGTCAACGCATTACCATAAATATATTCCAGTCGATTTCTATTGTTAGTGAAATATATTAATGCCTTATCGAGTTATTTGATTTATGCTTTGAAAATTGGTCGATAGATTGTTTATATAATATAATTAGGGTCTATCGTGTTTCAAACGTAATAAGCAAACAATTAGGTTTGAAAGATTGACTTTGACCGGCTAATTATGATTTTTATACATCATTCGTCACTGACCTAAAATTAGAATGTAATCTTCCACTTTAGAGACGTTGTTAATGCACTAAGAATCTACCACGATTCTAATTTTGGTTTACGAGTGCATACAATCGGAATCAAATATACATAACACATTTAAAACTTACCCGGCGTAATTAGCTATATCACGAATGTTTTGTGCATGTAGCTATTTTAGTGGCTAATTATTAATTATGTTGTGTTGGCATCGATTCCATAAAGTATGCACGCTAATCAATAGCGTTTAAATTGCAAAACTATTCTCGATGGGTGAGTTAATATTTATAATATATAAATCCACATCTCGTCAACTGTGTGAAAGGACAATCTGTATGTAAGCGCACTTCGTGTATAATGCACGCGATTCATCATCTTCTAGTTCCATATAGATGTAAAATTTGAAAGCGATTATACACAGGAAACGCTCGCGGTGATAAGTAGCCAGTACATTTTTTTATTCATTCATGTAGTTAAATCATTTTTATTCGAGCGATTAAAGCATCAATGCCAGACGCTTCCAGTAAAGGAAGTACTAACGTGCGGTTTTCGGAAAGCCTGAATGATTTTTTGTGATGATGTTAGGCTAAGGCGTATTGCTCCTGCTGAATAGTAAGTGCCGATTTAAAAATAAATTTAAGGTCACTTCCATTGATTGTGTTATCGATTTGGATTATTTGATCACCGATATGATTACATATATTTCAATTTCTGTAGGTAGTTTCCAGTATTTTTCATTTTTTTAACATTTAAAATTGAAATTTGTTAGGAATGTTGTGTGAAATATTGTGCTTTGAATTCTGTTGTAGTTGTGTAGATCTATTGTTTGTTATTATTCAATTTACCCAGTTGTTTATTATAAGTGTTAGTACAATATCATTTCGCTCAGTTAAAATATGTTGGGAATATTTGAGTAGATTTATTGCGAATACTGAATAATGTTCTAAAAATATCTTAAAATTTTGTTTGTTAATAAACAAAGGTGGGTATAAGTAAATAGTCCAATTAATTTTATCGCTGGTTTTGTACATAAACTACTTACTAAAATTTGTCAAAAATTCGGGTGACTAAAATGACGAAAATTATAGGAAATTACCGGAAATTTTTTTCATGACCTTTCCCAAATTCAATAATTTCACCTCTTTGTAATATGATTTTTTTAAAGCGAATTCTTCTATTTGTTACAGCGGAAGATAGCTCGTAAAAAGTATGAGGATATCTACTAAACTCTACCTAATATTATTTATGTGCGCATTTATTATCCTAGTGCAATATCATTTTTATAATCCTTGGATATTAACTACTATTTCTGAAAATGATATACGACCAGTTAACGAACGAAAATTACAAGTGCCGGTAAGAACCAAAAAATATTTATCCCCTAAGTAAACGAGATAATCACTCGATCTGAGTGATTATCTCTATTGCAGTGCCATTAAAATGTTTCGAATTTCTCTGTAGAAAAAAACACGAATTCATTTATGCTCGTCAGTGCCAAGCTGGCCGAGCGCCAAGTGTGCAGCAAGAGATGCACAAAATAACAAAGGCGAAGAAAATCAATTTTCTCGGTTTCATTGTCTTGCTCTAAAATTTACCCTTGAAAATATTTATGAGGTCGAATAAACGATATTATTTTATTTTATTAAAAAAATAAATTAGGTACGGCAGCATTAAGCTGATAAATTAGCAATTATACCCTTTATCAAATAACGAGTTTCCTTGTCCTTGAATCAAGCCATATTAATGCAAACAAAACAATGAATGGAAAATTATCAATAGTGCATTAAAACTGCAGTACCTAATTAACCGAGAAAAACAAAACTATTATTACCTAAAATTTCACAAAAATTATTATTTTTTAGTGCTATAATATCGCTCAAGCCGAGGGATCTGAATTACCACCTTTATACATTATCACCCCTACCTATAGAAGACCCGAACAAATAGCTGAATTAACTAGACTTTCTCATACTCTAATGCTAGTACCGCCGAATTTAACATGGTTAGTGATAGAAGATGCCTACCAAACCAACGACCTCGTCGAAGAAGTGTTGAAGAAATCCTCGCTGAAGTACCATTACATGATAGCGCCGATGCCTGCCCAGTACAAGAACAAAACGAAAGGCCCTAAACCCAGAGGGGTGTCGAACAGAAACAAAGGGATCGAGTGGATAAGGGAAAACGCTAAAACTGGAGTGTTGTATTTTGCTGATGACGACAACACTTACGATTTAGAATTATTTAATGATGTGAGTATATGTTTACCCTTACATGAGTACCTAAGGTTAAATATTTTTGTTTGTATTTTTTTTAGATAAGGTATACGAAACGGGTATCGATGTTTCCAGTTGGATTAATAACCAAAGCTGGAGTGAGTTCGCCTATAGTGAAGAATGGTGTTTTTACTGGATTTTACGACGGTTGGATCGGTGGGAGGAAATTCGCCGTCGACATGGCGGGATTCGCTGTTTCTGTGGAGTTTTTACTGAAGAGGCCTAAAGCTAAGATGCCTTTCAAGCCTGGATTCGAAGAGGACGGGTTTTTGAAGAGCCTGTCGCCGTTCGAGCCGAGGAATGTCGAGTTACTAGCGAGTAATTGTACAAAAGTAATAGCAGTTGGAGCGTTTTGAAAATCATGAATAACTTTTCTTTCTGCCTGTTTTTTGTAGATATTGGTTTGGCACACACAAACGAAGAAAAATGGACCGTCGTTGCCTCTGGATATGGCAAAACATAATAATACTAACCTCGTGATGCTCAAAAAAATATTAGTCTAGTCAGACGTTGTTTAAATTTAAAATTTAATGCAAATTGCATTACTTACGAAGTGATCACGCTATACAGTGCATTTCTTTAATGTCCCCCCCCCCTTTTATTTTTTGAACGGATCAACTTAGAAAATTGAAATTTGGGATAATGAAACTAATGCATGATTACTATATTTTGGAGTAAAATTGACAGACGAAAATTTCAAGATGGCGACTGGGCGCCATCTTGGAAAATAAATTTAAATGGAAAGGGGGGTCTTGTGATACATCATTTTGAAGCTCCTGACAAATACTCTACAACCCTGGAATATAAAGTCAATATCTGCACCTGCTACAAAATGGCGCACACTTAATAATTACCTGAATAAATCGACGTTTAACGTCATAATTTGAGGAAATAAGCTGAGTTCTGTTCAAAAAAAGCTCGAAATGGTTGCCTTGAACTTCTTGATACAAGAACAGCCTATCCGAACATTTTCGAACATAGTAACGTCGATATTTTTACAAATATCTGTAATTATTTCTCGTATATCCAATATTGAAGCAGGTTTAGTTTCGTACACATTTTGCTTCAAATAGCCCCATAAAAAAAAGTCTAAAGGTGTCAAATCTGGTCAAATTCTGGTCAAATCCATTCCGTAGGACCTCGACGACCAATCCAACGATCCAACGACCAGGGAAAATAGCATCCAAATAGTTCATTACTTGTCTGGAGTAATGTGGTGGTGCTCCATCTTCCAATGGACGAGAATTGGCCATTTTAGAGTTAGTTGACGTGCTACCTAACTGCAATGAGAACTAAACAACCGAAAACTAAATGAAAATACTTTGAACACTGGGAGAATCGAAAACTAAAGAGAATATTTTGAACACTAAGAAAACCAAAAACTAAATGAGCATATTTTGACTAAACAATTAATGTTCGTTGTCGTACTTAAATTTTTTGGAATTTT
The DNA here is from genome assembly GCA_918026865.1 of Phyllotreta striolata. Classification (NCBI taxonomy): domain Eukaryota; kingdom Metazoa; phylum Arthropoda; class Insecta; order Coleoptera; family Chrysomelidae; genus Phyllotreta; species Phyllotreta striolata. Next base: position 3,718,798 of record OU900103.1, read on the forward strand.
TTTAACCAAAAATAACCTGTCAAACCTTATCGGTTTGCTGGGATTGCTGTTTGCCATAGAAAAACAAATATTTCTAGAAAAATTGATATTATTTTGTTTGTATTCAGGTAATTATTAAATGTTCCGCCATTTTGTAGCAGGTGCAGATATTGACTTTATATTTCAGGGTTGTAGAGTATTTGTCAGGAGCTTCAAAATGATGTATCACAAGACACCCCTTTCCATTTAAATTTATTTTCCAAGATGGCGCCCAGTCGCCATCTTGAAATTTTCATCTGTCAATTTTACTCCAAAATATAGTAATCATGCATTAGTTTCATTATCCCAAATTTCAATTTTCTAAGTTGACCCGTTCAAAAAATAAAAGGGGGGGGGGACATTAAAGAAATGTACTGTATAATGGCATTGTTTTAGTCAGATTCTGAATTGTACATATCGCATAGGACTTTATTTTTTTCATACATGCGTTCAAGATATGAGGAAATATTGAACAAAACTCACGTTAGCTCTTTTAGGTGTGTTTTTCGTTACTATTTATTTATAAAATATTTTTTTACCGAATGCAAGTTAGGTTAAACTTTAAGTAAATAATCATAGGAACATGATTGTGATACTCCGTGTACATGTACATAATATCAATGCGATTTTAATATGCATTAATTATTGCCATATCCCATTTACATTTTAATTTTAGTTGTTAAGAATGGGGCTGTGGATGAATTTTTTATACCTACACTAATTTTAAGATAATGCAATTTACACAATCATGTAGGTATCGAAATAATAATAAATATATTTATTGCAATGAATTTGTCTTTCATTACCAGTGATTGAATTAAAATAACACTCGAAACTTTTTATAATATACTTTTATTTTGACGTATAATCATTCTAACTATTGACAATTCTGATTGAACCTTATGATTTCAATTCCTTTACAGCTTAACATTATACTCTCACTAATTTGCTATCAGTAATAGTATGCATGTATATAATATTTTGATGTATATGTAGCTGTTTTGAATATTTTTTTGTTATAAAATACTTGTCATAGGGTACACAATTCATTTATGATTAAATCGAACAATGTGACAACTGTGTTTCAACAAATTTCACGTTCATTAAATCTTTAGCTTTTGAATTAATTTCTGTAGTTCAGATTTTCTGTTTGCTGCATAGGGAGTATTGAATAATTAACAAATTTTGTTTTTTTTTTCGGTGGTATTAAAAAAACGGGATTAATTCAAACGCTAAATTTATTATTCGGGATGAGTACTACAAATATGAATAATCTACAAGCTAAATTTCTGCTAATTTCTGCAATTGAACCTTTACAAATCAAACAATTAGGAATAAATGTCCAGTGCCGTCTTTGAAATTATACATTTCTGGAGTGCTAATATTATGAATACGATTGCTTAAAGATTTTATAAAAATAGCTTTTATGTACCTACATATTTAGTGCTTTTTGCAAAAAAGAGTGACAAATGATGAACAAATAAATCGTAAGACTACTATGAAATACTTCCTTATCAATACATTGGACTTACATTTACTAGACGGCCCTGATCATATTGTATGTAAATCTTTGTACAACCTTATTTTAAAACTGTTCTGTCATGTTTGCCCATCGCCGACAATGTCATTATACATCCCTTTTATTTGATATTATTTATTATGTCCTCAGACAAAAATTATCTCAAAAATCCTCTGAATAAAACAAAAAATAATTAAAAAAATCAACTGATAGCGTCGGAGCCAAAGGGCGAAATTTCAAACCAAATAGGCAATTGGACCTAAATTGAATGTGTGATAAAACATTACAAATATTACACAAACATTACTGTAATATTCCTTAATTTTTCGGTCAATAGATGTATGTCTTGATAAAATGAACCTGGGAAATCATTTTTTATGTAATATCCTAAAGTATCTAAGTTACTTACACGTATAACACGGTATAACCCTGTTTTAAATCCGAGATTTTGATTACTTTTCAAACAGATTATTATCTATACACACTGATTTGAATGCGTTAAAACAATTTACAGCTCAACTTTGCTCGATGAATAATTATCGGGTATAGGTATAAATTTTACTAATAAAGGTATATGAATATCTCTTACAGAAATAGAATTTATACTCTATATAAATGCAACTTTTCTATAGCTTTGGTCCGTAAAAAATAAAACGTCAAGGACACATATAGAACCACTAGTTTATAAATTACTACTACTTCTAATCCTTAAAAACAACTACCTAAATACAGTTTTCAAATAATTCTTCTAAGGTCCCAGATGTCATAATTTTAAAGTCCGATTGCCCATTGATCGATCACGGAAGATTGGTAAATAATTTTTGGGGTCAGTACCCGAGCAGTGTCTTGCATAGTAATAAACAGTCATCGTCTGGATTTTAAAATGGCAGTGTCATACGTTAAGAAACTGAAAACAACCTACACTGCAAAAATCTTAATAAGTACTCACAACACTTTAAACGAATGTGAAGCAGTGACGCAGTATTCATAGAACAACACATATGCTAACACTCATACGTTTATAACATACATACAAATACACTAATGTGACATTTTCCATCGATTCGTATTTAATTATATTGATTTCCTCATTTTTTTTTTCATTTTATGCATTTTATCACAATAGTATTTTTATTAACAAACGATATCTAAAAAAACGTTCTATTCAGTAACACCACTATGTACAAAGATAATATCAACACATTTACTTCTAAAAAATACTGAGTCACTAAACCAAATTCAAAATATCTGTTCAATATCTCTTTATAATAGTCAACTCTTCCATTTTTATTTACGCATAATCTAACTTCTTTTTAAATATAATCGATCCTCGTTCGAAACGAACAGGTTCTTTTATTAATTAGAATTAAATTCTGCCAACGGCTTTTAGTATTGTCGATATAATTTACATTTATCGAGTCGATAAATTTTACTTTTCAAACCCATTACCTACCGAACATTTCAATTAAATAACATTGTCTTTTCGTGCTGAAAATGAAACTATTGATCGAATTCCTTTCACAGATGTCTGAAAATTAATATTAAATGAATTACTTTAAATCGTAGAGTGCTCGTTCCGTATACAGATGCTTAGAAGTTATTTAATGGGCATTTCAATACTTAAACATGTTTAATACTGAATAATAATGGTATCATTAACCGTTTTATATTGAAAATGCCCGCTAAATTGGAAATACATACCACGTATGCAGTAGCACTCTACTGACATCGCTCTAACAACAACTAGGCTGAATTTATAAATACAAGGTTCTAAAACTCAACCGAATTATTACCTAAATTAATATTAATACTAAACAATTACCTTGTTTGAATAAATTCAATCACATTTAAGCAGGAACATTAAACATAAATTCGCATAACAAATATACAAAGCGATATAATAAGCTCAGTTCAAATTAGTACACACAGCTACCCTGCTCTAGGTTTTACTTTTCCTTACCTTTTTCTTCGATCCGTTTAAAAATTCTTTATACATCTCAGATCTTAGATATCTCGAGTAACTGTCGCTTTTCATCAAATGATATACGTGGCTCTAAAAACAAAATTTCGTTCGACTATTCATCGATTAATTGTTAATAAACTTACAGCTGCATAATCGAATCCCCATCTATCAGGTACTTCCATATTCTTTTTAGTTAATTCATTCGATCGAGAGTCGACATTAATGGGACAACTCGCATCAGGCGCTAGAAATTCACCCCATATTTCCATTGCTTTCTCTTGCACTTGGCTTTGGGGAAGCGCCTTCAATTCCTGCACTGCCTCCCAAAACCTGCAAATCGACGCAAATATGTAACTAGTTTTTTAAAGAATTAGTGATGCATTTCACCTCAAATTTTCACCGCTAAACTCCTTGTCCAAAAATTTGATGAAATGCTCTCTACCCACAGAATCCTGCAGCAGCTCCTGCAAACTGAAGGCCCATCGTTTAACCCTACGTGCTGATATGTCTTTTGCTGTTTTTTCTTGTTCCCATAGTTCGGGGCTATCGGATATCCAAGGATTCGGATACTCTGGAGCAACAAAAAAACTGTCGTACTCCAAATATTGCTCATAATACGCAACGAATCTGAAATGTTTCATACATAAATAAGGAAATGTGTGGTAAGTGTGGGAGCTTACGATTCGGCTGCTTTTGATATTTTAATATTCCTTCTGTCGAGCCGGATTTTAAGCAAAGCGATCTGTTTCTTCATCTGCTCGAGGTTGTTTTGCGGAGCCAAACCCGATGTGCTTGGGGATAGTTGCGATGATAAATTTACTAATTTGACTCCGTGAATCGGCTTGTGCATCTGACAGGCTTTCTTGATGTCGATCTCTGTGGTGTTCACACAACCGGGCTGCAATAATTTCAGTTAAATAACGTTTTCGAAAGCGTTGTGTGGTTTACCATAGGTCGATGTACATCCCAGAATGCTCTCTCTTGACTGTCTAACACTTTTCTCTCCAGTTTGTCTCGCTTTTTGTCGACTTTACTTTGCGCCTCGGCTTGCATGAAAATAAATTCCCATTTCCTCGAAAACATCTTTTGAAGCCTAGCCAGGTTTTCAGCTTCGTAATCAGCCAGTTCCAATCTCGTTTTATTTTGCATTGTTCTTTTGCACAGATACACAGCTGTAATGAATCGTAGTTATTAAAATAGTATATATTTCGTAAATTGATTGTACCGTAATCGGTATTTTCCGGTTCCCAGCAATTCGACGGCCAAAAATAAGGAGTTTGAAACCTATAAAATGTGTTATCGTTTTTAACGGTGAGCATATGATCATCAATGGGGAAGAAATATCCATGTGACGCCATCAAATGAGCTAAGTGTAATGCTTCTTGTTGATCTTCTACATCTAAGTTCTTCATCATCCACATTATTAAATCTGAACCCGTAAAGACCGAAGGAATTTTTGACATAAAGCTTTTTACTGTGCGTACTGGTACACCGGTCGTTTCATCCTGCATTTTCTCCACGATTTTCTCCATCTAAAAAATAATAAGACAAAATCGATATGATCCAAGTGTGCTAATAATGAATAAGGTTGCGTACCTTTTTGTATAAAAGATGATTCGGAGACTCTTCGCTAGTCGGTACAGGATGAACATGACTCGGTTCTTCATTGTTTATTTTAGTGCAGCCTCCGTTATTAGGCTCTGGCTTGCGCTTTGTGGCAGCCTTATCGGAATTCATAGTGACCATATTACTATCCTTGGAGGAACGATTTCCTCCTCTCGCTAAAACTAATTTCATCAGTAACTGTTGAATATTATTTACACGAATTGATAAGTGAACGGGATGCACTGAACTGAAATGGAATCACTTTGAATACAACTAAAGGGCATCAAAAATAAAATATTCGGATTCGCTCGACGCAAACTAGGTCGGATATTAATTATTTACAATTGTACTTGCATGGAGTAAAATAAAAACAGGCTAAATGGAATTTAATTGAATGAAGAAGTCAACGACACTGCATCCTCGCAATCATTGCATATCCTATTTGAAAATAAGCGTTACGAACATTCCGAAATTTCAACTAAATGGTGCAAAAAGGCGTTTAGTTCATTAAACATTTAAACTCACTCCATCAAAAACAGTAACAAAAATTGCCCAAAAGGATATAATTTTCCTATCATTATACGGCTTAAATCGTCCCAGGTTTACGTTTTATCAGGGTACATCATATTTAGAAACACCTCCTTCCTTCGGTTGGGCTAAAATAAATGAGGAAAACGGATTTTTTTATTTACTTTTACTTGAACACCACCATCGATATTTTACAACCACTCATCGGTTTCTTTAGGGCATCTTCGGGGAGTTCGGGGATACTCGGTTTATTCGCGTTCATTCATTACTTTAGTTCGTTCATTGTTCAATCCGGAGGAATCTGCTTTTACCATACAATGGTTTTTGATCCACGGAACACTTTTTAATTAATTTTAACAAATTTCAATAACAATTAAGCCTGTTTTGCAAATGCCGCATATTAATCTATTCTTCTCGAAATAAAATTGATTCATTGGATTATTAGACGAAAATTCAATTTATGAAACTCGTTAAAATATGCCTAAGATTAAAAATTCCAATATTTAAATTGACATTGACAGTTGTGACAGCTGACGTTGACATATATATGAATTGTTCCGAAACATGACGGAGCAAATTGAGCTTTTTTAGTAAGCAAGAAAAGTTCGGTTGTAATAATTGTTTAAGTTACTTTAAAATACAATAATATACGTTTAATTCAGTTTATCTGCTTCAATTGTATTGAAATACTGCGGGAATATCGCTTGGTGCATTGAAAGACCTCAAGAAAAATGAGTGAATCAAAAGCCGAACCTATAAAGGTGGAATCAAAAGCAAATGATGACAAAAATAAGAACGAACTTGTAAGTTTATTCCCCATTCAATATAACCCAGGTTTATAACTTCTTTTTTAGTCGGATGAAGATAAGCAACTTCAAGAGGAATTGAACTTGTGCGTGGAAAAGTTACAAGTGAGTTAATATATTTCTTTACGCGATTGTTGTTCACTGAATTATTTGTAATTGTTCCGTAGGAAAATGACAGTAAACTTTATATGCCCGCATTGCAAGCTTTGGGCAACCACATTCGGGCCTCGACTACTTCTATGACGTCCGTGCCCAAACCACTGAAGTTCATGAAACCTCATTACGATACGATGAAAACGATCTTCGAGAAAATTACCGAGGCCCCAGTTAAATGTCTCTGCGCAGATATTATTTCCGTACTAGCTATGACTATGGGAGAAGGAAGGGACTGCTTAAAGTACAGGCTACTCTCCGATTTGGACAAAATCGGTGAATGGGGCCACGAATATGTCAGGTAATTGTAGTTGATTTTCGAATTTACTCAGTAATTATTAACTGAATTTTGTGCAGACATTTGGCTGGAGAAATTGCTGGTGAATGGGCCGAAACCGATTTCTTAATAAACACAGAAGTTAGAGATAAGCTCATATTATTAACGAAACAGATCGTTCCTTATAATATGGCCCATAATGCTGAAGCTGAAGCTTGTGATTTGTTGATGGAAATCGAAAGACTAGACTTGCTCGAACAATATGTGGATGAAAACATTTACCCTAGGGTTTGCTTGTATCTTACAAGGTAAAAGGTCCACTTTTCTTTAAGAAAACTATTATTATACAAATACATTTTAGCTGTGTGCCTTACGTAGCTGATCCAGAAAATACCACTCTTCTTCAAACTGCTTTGATGCTATTCAGGAAATTCAAGCAGTACCCTCAAGCTCTTCGATTGGCTATGCAACTGAACGATCACAGTCTCATTGAAGAAATATTCCTAAACTGTCCCGATACGTAAGCTATTACTTATTATTCTATTTTCACAATCTACATCTAGCATATTTTTAGTGATGTGCAGAAACAGTTGGCATTCATGTTGGGTAGGCAGCAGATTTACATCGAAGTACCCGACACCACACCGGAATATGAAGACCTCATTGAAATAATGGCGAATTGTCATCTAAACAACCACTTTTTGAATCTTGCACGCGAATTGGATATAATGGACCCGAAGACCCCAGAAGATGTCTACAAATCCCACTTGGAAAACAGCCGTCCCCCATTCGGTGGAAGCCAAGTTGATTCTGCCAGACAGAACTTGGCTGCGAGTTTTGTAAACGGTTTCGTAAATGCCGCTTTCGGGCAAGACAAACTCTTGATGGAAGATGGAAATAAATGGCTCTACAAGAACAAAGAGCACGGTATGCTGAGCGCTACTGCCTCATTGGGTTTAGTTCTATTATGGGACGTTGATGGAGGTCTTACGCCTATTGATAAATACTTATATTCCTCTGAAGATCACATTAAATCCGGAGCTCTGTTGGCTTGCGGTATCGTCAATTGTGGAGTCAGGAATGAATGTGATCCCGCATTGGCCCTGTTGAGTGACTATGTCCTTCATAGCACGAATATAATGAGGATAGGTGCTATCGTGGGTCTTGGATTAGCTTATGTTGGATCTAACAGAGAAGCAGTTTTAAGCTTACTGACTCCTGTCTTCTCCGATCCGAAATCCAATATGGAGGTTATCGGTATGTCAGCACTAGCTTGCGGAATGATCGCAGTGGGATCTGGAAATCTTCAAGTCACCACCACAATTATGCAGACGTTAATGGAAAAATCGGAATCTGAACTGAAAGATACTTACGCTAGATTCTTGCCTTTGGGTCTCGGTCTGTGTATGTTGGGCAAACAAGAAGGTATCGATTCCATAATTGCCGCGTTGGAAGTTATACCGGAGCCTTTTAAATCTATGGCAACTACTATGGTCGACATTTGCGCTTACGCCGGTACTGGCAACGTGCTTAAAGTTCAACATTTACTTCACATTTGCTCCGAACATTACGATGGCAGTGACAGCACAGACAAGAGCTCTAAAGATAAGGACAAAAAAGACGCCGCGGAGAAGGAGAAAGACCTTTCCTCGAGACAAGCAGTGGCCGTACTCGGTATAGCTTTGATCAGCATGGGCGAAGATATTGGTAGCGAAATGGCCTTCCGCACCTTCGGGCATTTGTTGCGCTACTGCGAACCAGTGATTAGAAGAGCAGTACCGTTAGCTTTAGGACTTATTTCAGTATCGAATCCTAAATTGAGCATCCTCGACACTTTGAGTAAATTCTCGCACGATAGTGACGCGGAAGTAGCCCACAATGCCATATTTGCCATGGGTTTAGTTGGAGCGGGTACGAATAACGCAAGATTGGCCGCGATGCTGAGGCAATTGGCGCAGTATCACGCTAAAGATCCGAACAACCTGTTTATGGTTCGCATTGCTCAGGGTCTAACACATTTAGGCAAAGGAACGTTGACGTTGAGTCCTTATCACAGCGACCGTCAACTCATGAGTCCTGTAGCAGTTGCAGGATTAATGGCTACACTCGTTGGGTTTTTGGATGTTAAAAATAGTGAGTAATTATGCTTAATGGTATTAATGAATTACTTGTAATTATGTCTATTTTAGTTATTTTGGGAAGATCGCATTATCTCCTATACACTTTAGCAGCGGCTATGCAACCTAGGATGCTTGTGACATTCGATGAAGATTTGAATCCATTGCCGGTACCTGTGAGAGTGGGATTGGTAAGTTTGATTCAAGCAAATTTAAATTGCAAGATGATTAATGAAAATTTTATTTTAGGCTGTTGATGTAGTTGGTCAAGCTGGTAAACCAAAAACTATAACAGGTTTTCAAACACATACCACTCCCGTTCTTCTTGCTTATGGTGAAAGAGCTGAACTGGCTACTGAAGAATACCTAGCCCTCACTCCGATTATGGAAGGTTTCGTTATATTGAGAAAAAATCCCGACTTCAATGCATAAGTTTTGAATATAGACTTAAGAATTATTTATAAATCATATAGTCCAGCGAGCTGTTTTATAACGAATAATTACGTTGTGTTTTTTAGTTATTATTCAGTGAAAACTAAATATTGTATTTCTAAATAAAAATTAAAATATTTTTAAATGTTTATTACATTTAGTAACATTCACATACAGTCTTCATAAAATATGTTTTAACCAAAAAATATAGAATTTTATACCTGTATTGTTTGGCGAAATTTTTAAAATCATATAATCTTATTTTATATAAAAATTGCAAACATAAATAAATAAAAATTAACTATTTGTATGTAAACATCCAAATGAATTGATAAAGATAACGATACAATAATCCTTAATAATTTTTTCTTTACAAAAATAAACTAAATTTTGTTTTTTCGCAAAGAAAAATAAATTGATAGTACTTATGTATTTATTCTCACAACACTAAACATTAAGTTGTATTCCAGTGCAGCGAATTAAAAATGTTCTATAGAACAATGCTAATTTTTTGGGAACTTGTAAGATCCCGTGAAAAGGAAATTCGCTATTCTGGTAAAAGAGTAGAGGTACACAATTTGAAATTACACAGGAGTTGACAGTCATTAAATGGAATGTTGGAATGTTTGCATGACATTAATAAATTTTTAAAATTACAACAATTATCACAAAAATAATTTTGGTGCGTGAGAGATTTACCAAATTAATCTCTGTGGATCCTCATATCTAGACCAAGTTATTATTTTGGTGAAAAACAGATTTAGAGTTATGCAATTAATGACCACGTAAGTCACGAATTCCAGAACGATATTAAATACCGAATTTGTGTTCGTTTTTATCCTCAATCTGAAGAGTATGTAAGGAATAAAGAAGTAGCGTATTTCAATTAGCTTCTGACTAGCCAATACAGCGGAAACACAAATTAAGTAGAATGTAACGAAACTTATGTCGTGCCTGCTGTAAATAGATTTAATAATGACATACCAAGCGAATATGTATACAGGAATCATGGCGTACTTAAAAAGGACGAATTTTCCATAAAATCTGTTCCACACGTAAAAAATATAGTGCCTGTTATCAGCCAGCATATACGGATGGACCAGAGTGTTTGTGAAAACAATCACCAAACAAACAATCGTAGCAATGGAGATTAACAATTTGTGAGTTTTTGCGAAAGCGATAAAGTTCAGAATCTCCCCGACAAAATGCGGCCAAGCGAATATCAGGCAAAATATCGAAAAATAAAAAAGTTGCGGGATATGTATTGTCGCTTGATGTGCAGTCTTGTCTCCAACAACTATACTGCCGTTAATTTTCAGGAATAATACAAACAATCCCAAAGTCACCGAGTAAGCCAAAGTATCCAACCAAAATTGTACGTTAGAGTTTTCCAACACTCTCAAAGGTCTTTTCACGAGTCTTCTCAAGAAAGTGTATACATCCTAAAAAAGATATTTTGAAATATTTAATTAAAAACACGTGTAAAACAATTCGTAATACCTTAGCTGGAATGCCTCTCTCGTGCTGTTTCAGTTTCGTAAACGTAAATAGCTCGGCTAGAACATACCTCACAGCAACCAAGCCAACCCAAACAATATTCGTCTGTCTACAAATTACCGCCAGTAAGCCTGAAATCGGTACACTCTTAAATAAAATGTGGCTGCTAGAAATTGCGACCCACCGAAAGTTGAAGCGCTGTAGTGGCGTTTCTTCTCATTAGCAACCATCATCAGCAGAATCATCGTCAATGAGACCACATCAGTGTAATAAAAGTTACTGAAGAAGTACAACGGAGGCAACAAAGCCAAGGTAATCGAAGATAGGATGTTCCTCCATTCGTTCTAAAAAAAATCGTATTTTTTACAGCTGTATTGTATATTTCGGTTTAAAAACCTTTTTCAGTAAGTACGTATTTCCATAGATAAGTATCGCAATTTTATAAAAGATAATGCAAAGTATTTACGAACATCAAGTACTTCCGACAAAAAACTTATTAATATTTATATTGAATTTTAAAGTGTATGACATACCCTTTCGTTCTTTCTGAAGAGCTTGTGAAACAGAATTACGTTGAATAGAGAGAATAATAATGAAACGAATCTCATCCAATACGGCGTGCATAATTTTAAGGGCCCCATAAGCAAAGCGCTTACTAAGTACAGCCCTGGTAAAGTGGTGACTTTAGGATCCCACTGCAAAAATACATTACAGCACATCAAATAATACTGACTTACTTATACGTACCACCAAAAAATTAAAATTGCAGTAGGATATTCCGAGCGGAAAGTGAAATTCTTCGTCGACCACCATTTTTGAGGTTAGATAGATTTGATTGAAAATTATTAAGGACGTTGCGAAAAACAAAGCTAACGTTAACATAAAACATACTTGGGATACTCTAATTTTTCCTAATAACATGTTTGCTGTTGCAATCAATTACATTATACGATAAATCAGCGAAACCACAACCAAACTCGCTCGGCAAATAAACAAAACTGGTGTTTGACGTTTGGTTTGACAGACGAATGACAAATGCCAGCATGGACCATGCAAATATTGCAAATATGCGTAGATACACAACCAATCACAGGTAAGCTGATCGACACGTGTTGCTGAATTAGCCGTTTTATTGGATAATGCTATAATAATGAACATCAATAATGTATGAATGTGCCTGGATCTGGGATTTTCAAAAAAAAAACAAATATAATCGGATTATGAGTAAAACAACGAATAAAACAACGAAATTTTATAAAATTGTATTGTAAAGTAAATAGAACGATTTTTTTTTCAATAAATTATAATAAAATTGAGAAAATAACTATAAAAGCTCGTAAATTCATAACAATTAAATAATATATTTTATATAGCTTTCATTTGAGCCATCAGTTCGTCTAAGCTAACATCAGCATCAGCTGTGGCTTCTTCGCATTCCTCCACAGCAGTTTGATTCGGTAGAGTATAAGCCAGCTGTACACCTTCGGAAATAGTAACTTGCTCTTTCGTATCTTCGCTCTCATCCACCAAACTTATCCCCCATTCATTATCATCGTGAATCGGCTTTTCTTCCTTAGCTTCCACGGCAATTTCCGGCTTCGGCTTGAGAGCGAACTCCTTCTGCCTCAACCTGCAGTTCGAGTCGTCGCAACTGGGATTAGGCTTAAGGGTCATTGTTGGGAAAAAATCGGTCAGAGCGCTGTAGCCTAAATAGTTGGTAACTTGGCCGAATTGAAGCAAGTATTTCAAGGTGTTTTGAACCAGAAATCCCGCCACGATACCCATCGTTGTGGGAAGACTAGCAGCACACACGCCGTCCCTTTTAAGCGTTTTCTCGTCGATGTTTGAGGCTACTATCAACGGAGGAGCGCACTGAAAATTTAAATAAATAAAAAAATGTTTCTGGTTGATAAGGTATCGAACGTACAGCAAAGCAGGCCGTTTCTCCGGGGATTATGAACTGTATATGTCCCGAAACAGCGTTTTCTGATACTCCCGATTCGAACCACGTAAGATTAAATTCATTGCACGCTGTATTAATAGCAAATCTCGCTTCGAAATTGTCAACACAACTTAATACTAGATCCACAGGTCCCCCTGTTAAATTACTCGATCTAAAACACATAAAAGAGTCGTAAGTATCATATTTAAAGTATGCTACAATTAAATTACCTTAAAACCTCGGTAAATTTATCGAAGTTTTCAACTGTAGTGATATTGTAATTATATGTGTGAATGTCTACGTCTGGATTTATGTTTCTTAAAGTTTCAGCTGCTGCATCGACTTTACTGAGTCCTGATTGATGTGGTTGGAAGAACAGCCTGTTCATATTTGCTAATTCGACCTTATCGTAATCGAATAAAATGAGTCTTCCGATGCCACATCTTGTGAGCATTTCTGCGGTAACACTTCCAACTCCACCTATACCCACCACAGCAACGGTGTAATCTCGTATCTTTTCGTAATTATTTACTATACCCATGCGTTTAAGTGCCATTAGTCGACTAGGGAGTAAAAGAGTTAAAATATTTTAGTTTTGAATGTTAATCTTACAAACCTGTAGGGATTTGAATCGACGACTTCCGACGACATTTCGTCTATTTTCTTTCGGGCTACATTTTTCTGAGAAATTTTTTCTAATTTTTCCTCTAATTCCTTTATTTTATCTTGCAGTTCTTTTACCGTAGACATTTTTTAAATTCATTCAACATATGTCTTCAAAAATTTTAAATTACTTTACACATAAACAGTAAACGTCAAAAAAACTACGTTCGTTGCTATAAAGCTGTCAATTACTTTGGTGCACTCCAAGAAAACAGCTAATGCAGGTTTGTTCGAATATTATACTCTCGATCGTTGTTCGATTGTAATTCGTACTGTTTGCTGTCAATGTTGTCAAAGTCAAATGTCATTAACGTCACTTATGTCACGCGTTTTTGTGATTGTGAAGTTTGATGTCTAAAATTATAGTCAGGTTATGTTTTAAAAAACGAATAAATAGAATGAGTTGAACATTAAAGTTTATATAAGTTGAATACTTTCATGTAAAGGTTTCTATTCTAATTAACAAGCATGCGGAATAGCGGTCATAAATCATTCAAAATATTACTACCAAGTAGGTACCTTAAACGATATTAAAAATTAGTAAATTTATCAATGTTCACTTTCAGGTAATAATATCTATCCAGATGAGAGTAGTAAACCTTGTCCGGCGAAACCTATTCACTTACGCAGGATCGAACAAGCATTAGATCTAAATATGTTCCTCAAAAACGTTAATAGTCAGTTGCAACTCAGTAGTGATTCTGATGATTCGGATGAAGATTTAGAAAGTGTGAGCGATACTAATTTGGATAATATTCTGAGAGGTATTACTTGTTACATAATTGTTATTGTCGCGTTATTTGTATGGTTTTATTTTAGAAACGGAGTCGACTTCACCTAAAGAATACTACAACTTTACGAGCGTTTCGTCTAGAAGGAAGTGGTTAGCAGATGTGTTGCAAGAAAATTCTGACCGTTCTTGTGAAGATATTCAGTACAAATATATTATGAGAATGCACTCTTATCAGAAAAAGCTGAGAAAAACAAAAGATGTGAGATAAAATAGCGTGATAGTTAAGCTTATAATTTTGACACTTGATTTTTCAGAACTGTGATAACTACAAATATTATGGAGCGGGATTAGTGAGCGCTGAAGATCATTATCCTGAAATCGAAAAAAATCTTCCTATTCCGGTTAAAAAGCACAAAATTAAAACAGAAGACACTGCTAAGTCGCCACTTTATCATCCTGAGATACTCGATGAAATATCTGTAAGTAATTGGTTAATTAATTATCGTAATGATGTTTAATTTTAATTCAAAACTCTTAAAGCCCATTGTTTTGAAGGACGAGCCAGTATTAGACCTGAATCTCCAAAATGGCATGGAATTCCAATCTATGGAGGATATTGAAGAAAAGTACGTGCCCCCCGATTACGGTCTTTCTATTAACAGCCAATCGGTGCAGACACCCCAGGTGATGATGAATTTACCAAAGAAAAAAGCTAAGAAATTCAAAGATGAAGAATCTCGAAAGAAGTGGGAAGACATGATGACTGTCAAAAGAAGGAAACTATTCACCAGCATTGTTAAAAAAGAAATAGGAAAACAACACCGATCGAAAATCAACAAACATAAAGAAATGCTGCTGCAATGCAAACGAGTCGCTTCTCACTGTGTGAAGTACGCCAGACAGAAAGCTGTAAGTATTTTAGACAAAAAAATGACAGGAAATTATTCAAAGCAATATTTTTTGTAGCTTCAAAGTGCAAGAATCGTTAAGGAACAACAATGGAGAATGAAGAGGCTCGCTAGAGAAAATATCGCTTATTGGAAACGGTCCCGACGATTCGACAGAGAGGTTAAGAAAAGATTGGAAAAAGAAGCGGAGGAACAAAGAAAAATTGACCATGAACTTGTCGAGGCGAAACGTCAACAGAGAAAACTCAACTTCCTCATCACTCAAACAGAGTTGTATGCTCATTTCATGTCTAAAAAATTAGGACAAACTTCCCCTGAAGAACAACTGAAAATTCTGAGCCAGCTCGATGAGGAAAACTCTGTGAAACTCGCTTGTGATACCTACGACAGGTAAATTCTTTATATTTATATATGAACAGACTTTAGGTAAATATTTTTTTAGCGAAAATATGAAAGAAATAGCAAAGAGGAACGCCTTAAGCGCCTTTCACAACGAAAAAGCTAGAACTAGACACTTCGACAAGCAGGCAAATTCTTGCTTGAGCGATTTTGATAACCTTGAAGGAGAACAACCTCAGCCCGACATGTTCAGGGGAAAACTAAAGGGATACCAACTTAGAGGAATGAATTGGTTGGCTAATTTGTATTCGCAGGGAATTAGTGGAATTTTAGCCGATGAGATGGGTCTCGGTAAAACCGTGCAAAGCATAGCATTCCTTTGCCACATTGCAGAAAAATACTGTAAGTAATATCTGAAATTTCCGGGCATAACTAACACGATTCTATTTTAGCTGTTTGGGGACCTTTTCTAATAATTTCACCAGCTTCGACACTCCACAACTGGCAACAGGAATTAGCGAAATTCGTGCCGGATTTCAAAGTAGTACCTTATTGGGGGAATCCGAACGAGAGGAAAATTCTTAGGCAATTTTGGGATCAAAAAGACATGTACACCAAAGATGCTAGTTTCCATATAGTTGTAACTTCTTATCAAATAGTCATAACTGATATCAAATACTTCAATAGAATAAAATGGCAGTATATGATTCTGGATGAAGCCCAAGCTATCAAAAGCACGAGTTCCATGAGGTGGAAAACTCTTCTAGGTTTCAGCTGCAGGAATAGGTTGCTGTTGAGTGGTACACCCATACAAAACAGCATGGCTGAGCTTTGGGCTTTGCTGCATTTCATTATGCCTACATTGTTTGATTCACACGAGGAATTCAACGAGTGGTTTTCAAAAGACATCGAAAGCCACGCTGAAAATAAAACTGGAATTGATGAAAGTACGTGATTTAAATTAAAATGCTATTGCTCGATATAAATTTGTAATTTCCAGAACATTTATCAAGATTGCACATGATTTTGAAACCGTTTATGCTGAGGAGAATAAAGAAAGATGTGGAAAATGAGCTCTCTGATAAAATAGAAGTAATGGTGTATTGCCCTTTGACTACTAGACAGAATTTATTGTATTTAGCCTTAAAACAGAAAATTAAAATAGAAGATTTGTTACATTATACTGTTGGTGGAGGAGATTCCCACACAGTAGACAAGAATTTTACATCGAATTTAATGAATTTAGTTATGCAGTTTAGGAAGGTAAATCGTAATATTTAAAATTCAATAAACCAGTGGTACAAATTACTCTTTTTTAGGTTTGCAACCATCCTGAGCTTTTTGAAAGAAGAGATGCAAAATCACCTATAAGAGTATCTTCTGTTCAATATGCTGTTCCCTATCTCATATATGATTCCAATATAAGATCAGTTTTGATGCAAAAGATTAATAACTTCTACATATGCAGACCGGATTATTTGAACGAATACGTCAAAAATAATTTCGAAAATTCAATTTTTAATTTTTGCCTGAGCTTGAATGTATCGTTCAAAGATATATACAGCATATTTCAAGGAGATATTATGCACAGGTAATTTCTCAAATTAATTATATTAATAACAAAATTGTAATGATACATTTTTTTAGGTGGAAACATTATTACGAAACGGAGAAATCGGACGAAATTCGCTATTGCAGAAAACTATGGAGTTCTTTCTTAGCCAACGAACCAATTCTGAGGCTCCGGAGTTTCTTCAGATTGAACAAATGGCAAATAAAGTACAGCAGCGCGCTCAGCGATTTAATCTTCACCGAACACAACAGAGGAAACCGAGTGTTCTACACGCACACC
Organism: Phyllotreta striolata; assembly: GCA_918026865.1. Lineage (NCBI taxonomy): Eukaryota > Metazoa > Arthropoda > Insecta > Coleoptera > Chrysomelidae > Phyllotreta > Phyllotreta striolata. Next base: position 3,736,150 of record OU900103.1, read on the forward strand.
GACCATTTGTACCATTCCATGCCCGAAACCGTTGAACATAAAAACATCCGCTTGAAAAAAGAGTATTTACCCGACGAAAATTCCGTTATCGACGTCGTTAGCGAAGGAACTGTAAGTGTAAAGCAGTAATTCTTCGCCAGTTATTTTCTCATGTAACTTTTTGCAGAAACCTTCGCAAAATTCTATGACTGATTTCCCGTACATCAAAAGACCAACGCAAGTGTTCAAATGCACAAAGACTGAAATTCCCTCCTTTTTATTCTACAATATGCCTAGGGTGAGTTGATCACATTCGTATTCCTCAAGGGTATTACAAGTATTGTTTTTCAGGTAACTGCAGCTCCAATTAGTTTGTATTGCTATTCTCGCAGAGCAGCTTGGGATCTGAAACGACACATAGACGATTATAGTTTCAATTCCCTAAATTACTACTGGTCGAACGCGACCGACAGCCCATTCAACTACCAGTCGGCGCAAAGCCTGCACCCCGAACCTTTCAGTTGCGCCGATAACGTTAAACCAACCAACGGTTGGTCCAACATCGTTATTCCGGACAAGGAAAGCCTGGTTACCGACTCTGGCAAATTGTCCGTTTTGGACGGGCTGCTGAAGCGCCTGAAAGAGGAAGGCCACAGGGTTCTAATCTACTCGCAGATGACGAAGATGATCGATCTTTTGGAAGTAAGACTTGGCAGTTGTTTATTCGATTTACTTATTAACCGAGTGGTTTTGATGCAGGAGTACATGTGGCACAGGCATCACAAGTACATGAGATTGGATGGTTCGTCCAAAATATCGGAACGCAGGGATATGGTAGCCGATTTCCAAGCGCGAACGGACATTTTCGTTTTCCTTTTATCCACAAGGGCTGGCGGACTCGGCATCAATTTAACCGCTGCTGATACGGTGAGTTTCACATCTAATTCGTTTGTAATGTTTGGACGGTTTCCCAACACTTGTAGACTTGATGATTCATCAGCTTAAGTTTCTTATTTTTGTAAGCAGGTAAAATTTTTGATACTCTGCGATCGGATCGGCAGATAAAAAGTAACGTATTATTTTTACGGCGAGTGACAATCCGTTATCAGTCGATCTTTTATTGATACCTACATCGATGATTTTTTTTCGGGAATCGCGTTTTGTTCGGACGAGCGTCTCGATCGCGTTTTAGGTTCGTCAAAAAGGAGTATGCAAATTCGAGGAGAACCGGTTCGTTATTTTACAGGTAATTACGGATTTTCGATTTGAAATGAACATCTTCATTTTTTTGTCGATATTAACATAATCGGGCGTAACAAATGCCAAATTTCCTGCGACATTTTCGGAGCAGGTGGCGAAATGAAATGCAAATAGGAAACGGTAAATTATAACATTTCTGCTTACGTACAAATTCGCTAATTATGAATAAACGTATTTTTCACACGGGTTCGAAATTGGTATTCTGTCTGGGAATTGTGCTGTGATTATTCTCGCTGATTTACATGTCTGATCGCTGTAGATTCCGCGTTGGGCTAATCAGTTTTTCGAAAATTAATAAAAATGTAATTTCGCTTGTACGAAACGAAGAGAGCGGGATTCGAAATAATGCCCGTTATAACACAGAAAAAATCAGTTGTAACGGTCGGTTAAATGAAAAATTCACAATTTACAAGGCCAGGAACGATTTTATGTACCGTGGGCGCTATTATCAAATTCAGATACCGTTCCATTATATTTTCCATTGTCTCATTTTATATTCAGTATGCATGTCGACTTCTAAGTATTCTGTAATATTACGTATTTCTCATATTATAATAAGTAAACAATGAGAATGTCATCGCGGTTATATTTTCACACGATAGTCTCTGCAATATTCATAAACGTATCCGGAAGAATGCGAATGTGTACCGCTAATCTTTTTATTGATAATTTATAGTATATCGCGTGATAAATATTCTATTTATTTCGTGGAAAATTCACCGTACAAGTGTTCCTATTGAATTCGGGGTTCCTTATCACGTAAATGCACTTTTGTAGTGGGATATCGTATGACAAAAACAGAAATCTCGACAGCATCGTACTTAAAAGAGAAGCGAAATTGTTCTCCGAATAATATACCGGAAGAAGCTAGTACTCCATGCCATTTCCTGCCCTGCGCACGTGTTAGGGTGGGCACGTATCCAAAATCTGAAGTAGCACAGTAGCTGATTCAAAAAAAAACCCTTTCTTATGCATTTACAACCACCGCACAATAGACTCCATCCGGAAAGAGGCTTCTCTTGCAACCAATTAAATAAGGGCGCATTTCGCACGTAGTGGGTGGGTGAATTTAAGAGGTTAAATTACCCCTCGTTGTCAGCGTATTAGGTAACAAGTATTAAATATTTTGCCGATAAAATCTACCGTTTTCGAGCGCGGCTAAATAATAAAATAATGGAAATGGAAATTTGGGAAGCGCGTACCTGCGAACGATAACACCCGTTAAGGAATCCCGGGATTTTGTCGTCTCCGGGCGAATAAACATAAATTAAAAACCGGCCGGCGAGACAAAAGCGGAGGCTTTTCGAAAAATCTCAAAAATGTAATGCGGTTTAGCTACATAGTCGAAAAATTTCTTCGCCTTATTCAAATCTTTCGCCGCAATATTTTATAACCCTCGGTCACTACGCGGAATGCGCGTCCCAGAACCAGCGAAATCGCCGGGGCGACCTTCGGTTTACCAACGAACGAATTATATTTATTTTCGCACTCGGCCCAATTCATAGTGGATGCTTTTCGAAAGCGCTAGTTTTCATGTAACGGTACTCGCTGTAAAAACGCTGCATTTCAGCGAAAAATAATAACAGCGACTTTCTAAATACGTAACTTTGAATTAAAATGCACTTTATATAACAGCGTTATCTAATTTGTTTGTGAAATACAAATATTTTTTACCATTACTATACAGAGTGTGTCTCTTGACTCGATGGATAAAACCTTAAGAGGGTCAATTTTAAGTCCTGTTGGCCTATTAGAAATTATTTTAGTGGTGGAAGAGTATATAGGTAACACCTCTGGACTATTATCGTTGGAGATATATGAAAAGTTTAGTGCATTCTATGTTCATCGAGTCGCGGGACATCCTGCGGTTTAATCATCAATTATGACTAAAAAAATGGACTCACGAATACACTACCGGTTTTTTAATTCCGTCGCATTAAAAATTGTCCATAATGGCTTGTCCCAGGTCATCTTCTACGACAGCGATTGGAACCCCACTGTGGATCAACAAGCTATGGACAGGGCCCACCGATTGGGTCAGACTAAGCAGGTGACAGTCTACAGATTAATTTGTAAAGGCTCCATCGAGGAGCGCATCCTTCAACGGGCCCGAGAGAAGAGCGAGGTATTTTTTTTTTCGATTTATCACTAGTAAACGCATGGGTAATAAACGAATTTTTCAGATACAAAAATTAGTCATCAGCGGTGGTAACTTCAAACCCGACACCCTCAAACCTAAAGAGGTCGTTTCGTTGTTGCTCGACGACGAAGAGCTGGTTCAAAAATGTATGTAATTAACGAGTTTATTTAGTGTATAATTTGAATTATTTGCAGATCACTTAAAAATCGACAACACCCCCGAGGAATCCAAAGAATCGGACAAGAAACGAAAGTTGTGCAAGGTAACGACAACATCAATCTACTTCGCGAAAAAACTAACGAATTAACTCCTAATCCGCAGGCAATACCAAGCGGCGTGGAGCCCAAGAGGATCAAGCAAGAACCGGGCGTCGCCGCCGACGACGGGGGCGGCAGCGTGGCGGCCGAAAGCGGACCCAACAGCCCCCGGAGCGTCCACTCCAACGACGTGATGACCGACGATGTGCCCGACGTGTACAACGACGACGCCGATTCGGCCATTACGAACAGTAAGTAACGCGATTATTAAAGCGAATTCCCGCGAACTAACGTGCGATTGGTAGAATACACGATCTACAACGTGTACGGATCGACGGTGAAGCCGAAACACGCCGGCAGGGGCTCGTCCAGAAGAGGCAGACCCAGGGGATCCAGAAGCCGGACAGCCGGCATCGGCAGGAATTTTTCGAACAACGCCTCCTCCTCGTCCAGCGGGGTCTACGCCAGCGGTAAGTTTCTATAATTCGTAAAGCTAAAAAACGCACGTAGGAATCGTTTGTATTGAGTTTTATGCGAGAACCATCCAGCTCGTTTTGATACAAACTTTTATGTTCGTGCTAAAAGGAGTGCGGCTTCTTAGAGTGTTGCGTAAGTTTTTTACTATTGTAAACGAACAAAGCAGGAAGTTTTCGGACGTTACCGACACCGGTTTTTCCAACAGATCCGGTCCCGACGGACACCTCGTCGATCTCGTCGGCGCAGTCGTCGCCATCCGGAGCGTTCGCGGACGCGGCATCGGCGAATCCCGGGGGGAGCCCGAGCCAGCAGGCGGCCACGGCGGTCCGGCGCGGGCCCGGCCGGCCGCGCTTGAAGCCCGGCGGCCCGTCGAACGCCGGCTCCAGGGGCACGTACAGGCCGCGCAAGCCGGCGCGGCCGCTGCCGGTGCCGCTGCCTTCGGACGGCACCAATTCCGGCTCGAATACTAATAGTAATGCAATTAACTCGAGTTACTCGTTTTATGAATTTCCTGATGATTAAGTTTATTGTTTGCGGTTTGTGCGTTTTCCGCGTGACGCTAGTATGATGCACTTTGATTTTCTTTTTTGAAATTATAGTAAGGAGGCCGTTGTTAATAGTTTTAATTTAGACGTTTAAGTAAGAAATGGTAGTTGTTTGTGGATAAGTTTTGTATTGTAAATATGGTAGGTGTGGAATCTGCTCTCAGTAAAACGGTAAAAAAAACTTTTGGGTTTTTTGCGAGGTTTTCAATGAGGGTTGTGAATTTGAAATTTAAGCTCCAATGTATATAAAAAAATCACCAATTCGAGAACGCCTTTTATATTGTTTTAGTAAGAATCATTTTATTTTTTTTATTTTTACAATTAATTCTTTTAACAATTAGAGGTTGAAGTATAGCATAAAAAAATGATCTCTAGTTTTATTTCAGTTGTGAGTAAAGTGTAGCATACTTTTGTCCGCACAATGGGAGTTCGATGTAAATATTTACGCAAAGTATAACAATAATACTTCTAGTCCTTCATTGATTTTGATTTCTGCAAATATTGATTCGATTTTTGGATAAAGTAATAGTGACGTAAGTAGATGAAATATTTTGTTGCCGCCAATCGAATCCGAGCTTTATTCAACGAGAGTTGATCAGCAATTAACGACTCTTTGAATTAGCGGCATCAAAATTAACCATTAATTTGTCTACCTATATTTATTAAAATATTTATTTACTTCTCTATTTTTTAATCGACATGTTTGTGTCTGTCTATAAACTTTGTATGTACATACTGTAATTTAATACAAGTATTAAACTAAGTATTAAGCGTTGAATAAATATTTTTGAGATATAAAAATTTTTATTTTCTTAAGAATGTGAAATCCTTAATTTGTTACAAAAGAGAGAAATCGGACAATTGCAGTTCATTATTAATTATTATCTTCACTTGCTTTCAAATTCACTAGTTTTGTTTAATTGATATTAACCAATTAAGTTATCCAATGTCCGATTTATTAATAATGAATCATAATGATTTTTATTCCCTTTTATATCACTCCTAATTTTGAAGATACGGAAGATTACGGTGAGTATAAAATAAATATTAGAGTAAAACATTCGGATCCATTCATAATTCACAAGCCATTCGGTTGCAATGGTTTTTTCCTGAATCGATTCACCTTCTAATAATAGTTTTTAAGTGAGTTAATCATTTCGGATTTCAAGTTCTATTCTCCGAGAATGCCACTTTAAAGTTCACGAACTTCCAAGACGGTTTTGAAACAATTAAAAAATATCGAATACTTTATTTGCATTAAACATTCATTAAGCGTATCATCGCGATATAGGATTTCACAGGGCGTATTCGCAGTGACTGAAGTAGCGTGAGCGTCAAATTTATCGCGGAAAATGCCGGTAATTTGAATTGAAACGAGATTTCACGTGAATTAACACTATGGAATATTCAATTTCACTATTGGAATTCGCCATTTTAAAGTCGGGTTTAGTGCCTGTAAAATATTAATTGCTTTTATATAGGGTTGTTTAAAAAGTTCCAGCAGTTTTAAATTCCGCCGTAAATAATTTTAATGGCGCTTATCCTATTTCGCGTAAAACTTTTTTGTTCGTCGGATGAATAATATTGTTTAACTGATTTTTGCGGGAGGGAGGGATTTATAGCGAGATTTTAGGGTTGTGACCCTTGATTGAGTTTCCATTCGAGTATTTCGCGGTTTTATTTTTTTCTCGCAATTTAATGGTCTAATGGTTTTTAACTCATCCAGCGCAATTTTAAAGCCATTATAAAAAATCACTTGTAATGCACGAAGAAGCATTTTCTCCGAGACGAGTTCGGTTTTTGATTGTGAAAGTAATTGGCATTAATGTGTATTAAACTTCAAAGCGTGATTTAAACTTTGGGCTTAGAAAAATTGCGACATATTAAATTTATTTTACCCAATTTCGTCCATTAAAAGCACCTTTAGCGATCTTGAATTCGTTAATTTTTCCTTCATTGCTCCTCGAAAATATATCCAGAAAGTGACAGTCGGTGTGTTTTAAATAGTCTTAAGCGATTTTAGCCGACTTGAATGAAATTTCTAAAAATACTACGAGGCTACAAAAATGTTATCGTCTCTCGAGTGTCGGAACATCGTTCGCACTAATGATACAAAAAAATAAACCTTCGACTTCAGGTACAACAATCTATTTATTCGAATTAGAATCTTCTTTAGATTAGCCAACTTACGGAACATTTTCGCCCTGTCTAGTCAGAGATACAAGTCTTCAAGTTGAAGACGCCGGGCGCACCAGCTTAATCAAAATTTGAACAAAACCAAACAAATACTGTGGAAAATCAGACGCAAGATATTTATATCCTCCTTAGAAGAGGTCGAAACTTCGAAACAGGACCGATCTGGAAATTAATTGGATACAAATCGTCTTCATACAAATATTTCACTAATTATCTAGTAAAAACCACCTTGAAAATTAATAAAATATTAATAAAAACCCTAAATGTATTCATCTTCATGCTTAATTCATAAGCTTCTTATTAATTTTATTCATCAGGTATCGTTAGCGAATTGCTACTTAAATTTGTCGTGATAAAAAATCTGCCGCAAAGACAGCAAATTTTAATTAAATTCGGAATAAGGTAGGTAAAAAGTTGGCTGTTCGATTATTCCGGCCGGTCCTGTTTGGAGCATCTAATTCGCTAAATATAAATAAATCGTCGAGAATGAGAAACTCCTTGTTCCACAAACTACAACTTACGTGAGTTTTTCAATATCAGTATTTTTAGTGAAATCGTAGGAAGTGAATCAATTATTTCGTCGAGTAGGTTGAATTAATTTCGTGGTATGTTTACTTTAACGCATCTGACACGATGGAAATGAATACGTACAAGTTTTAAGTGAGACAATGGTGCTGGATAATTCCGATTTGTTGCGTAGTGGCATCCAATAATTTGTGATAGTGCGAATGTGTAGTGCATTTGCCGGTGCAACTAAGATGCCATCCCTTTGGTAAGCGAAGCAAATATTTGTAAACATTTTCGCTGAAAATAACTGAACTTTATGCCGAAAAAAAAAGCTTATAGAACGAGTAGTGACGAATTTAGTTTGAGGTTTTGGGTCATGCCGAATCTATATCAAGTTCAAGTAGTTACTTTTGCCAATATTTTTTTCGTACCACGATGCATTTGCATCTTTTTCACTAGGCACGCCTCATTAAATCCGATCGGAAGAAAAATGTGTAACGCATTTTCGGATCTCGTGAAAAATAGCGATTCGATTTATCAACGTTGCATTCGGAAATTTCTCATATCTTTTCATCCACGCTCTGACTGTCGTAGATTTCGTAATTTCACATCCATCTGTTCGTGGATTCGAAATTCCATGTAGCTCCATTCTGCATTGTATTATTGATGTTTTGTTGAATGTCCCACTAACACCCTAAAATGCTCGTAACTGTTAATAGAAAGCTAAGAATACAGGTTGTTGCGTTCAGAAGGTGCCACTTAGTGAACATTTTTATAACCTTGCGCCTTTCTTGTTCATCGCTCTTTTTTCGAATTTCTTTGCAGGAATAATGCAAGAGTTTCTGTATGGAAGTGCACCCGACAAAATGACTCGCGCTTCCCCTTTCGTAGGATAATTGTGAATTATTCTCTAGACCATAATAAGTCGCCTTCTTAGTTCCACCAATGTGCCTTTTATCTTTGTAAATATACCGGATTAGGTCAATTGCACCTGCAACTCAAATTTCCCAAAAATATTACATAACATAAGTACTTGTAAAAATAAAGAAAACTTCTAAAAATTGCGCAATTATGAAGAGTTATATAAAATTCAATCAACTGTACTGAGCTACCGGTTAAATTTCGAGCGAGTATCACAGGGGATTAATCCTAAACAATTAGTGCAGTTATTTGTAAGATGGACGTGTCCAGTAGGAGAAGAAGATAGAGAGTAAGCAGCAGCGTCTACGAAGCGGAGTTCCGCCACCGGCACCGGCTGACCGGAAGCCTTTACTCATGAAGACGATGCGAGTCCACTAACCGAGACCGAGACACACGGTAGAGTGCAGCTCCACTGCGACTTTCTTGCTTTTCGGTCCGTTTTATTAACGTCGAACAGAAGTTGTGGATTCATAGCGGGCCGCTATGAAATTCGATCGATCGGGTTGGATTCGAATGTCGATATTTTCGGCTGGAAAAGAGGAGATTTCTTTCGGAATGGCGGCGTTTATGTAAAAACGGCAGTCTATTATGTCGCCCCGAATTCCGGTAAATGTTTTAACGGCCGTGGCAGTGCTTAGTCGAACTGACTTGTCGACAAGGGTTAGCAAATGATGCCCTAAAAAAAAGACAGATTACCGGAACTGTTTTTTCTTTGTCTGGGAGTGCAGTCGCTAATGCTATAATGTCTAATGTGGTGTGAAAACTGATAACTGAAAAATGAGGTATTTTTAGAAAATGCGTGACGTGACGTGAACGTTTTTTACCTACCAGAAACGATGCTTTTTTTTGCAAACCAGCGCCACTTCAGTTTTCCTCATACAAAAATGATTACGAAATTATTTATCAATTTATAGATTTTTTTCCCGAAGAACACGCACACGAATTTACGATGATGTCCATACACAAAATTTATCTGTACAAGATTTTAAAATATCGAATTATATGTTTTAACATGAATATGCGTTTCTTCTAATAAATTAATTCAGATTAAAATTACGATAAAATATTTGGTTGACACTAAAAAATGGGATAAGGCTGTTATGAATACCAGTTAGAAACTTATTAGATGCTCAATGCAAGTATCGAATTGAAAAAAAAATAATTCAAAAAGTAAACGAAATCGAAATTTATTTTCGTGATGGGTGCGCCGAAAGAATCAAATAATTCCCGAAACTCTAATTTTAGTGAACGTTAGAATATTTTACGAAATTTCACCAGATAAAAATAGTTCGAATGGCATATTTTTAAAAGCGGCACTTATTCGGACGCACTTATTTGTATACCAAATATAAATTGCCCGAAAAAAAAAACATTTTTGGTCATTCTTTTCGATATCTAATATTAATAATTATACCTTGAAAACGTATGAACTAATGAACTTGTTTTCGCTTACTAACGACTAAACAGTATTTATTTACTCCTAAACTTTAATATTAGCCTACTTCCTCTGCATAATCTCGAGTTCCTTAAGCGAAATTGTGTTTCCCATGGCCTTCCACTGTAAGCAATAAGAATAGAAAAGATGCAGATGCCATCTGGTAAACCAACAGGTGGATTTTAAAATTTATTTATTAATAATACGAAATATCATTTCTCATCTTCGAGCAGATTAGTAAATGATTGATGAAACGCACACTTAAATTTTAGTATACATCTTCTGTTGCTATACTCTTATATTTGTTGATGATTTCAGGTGCTATTATAATGAAATTGTGAAACAACAACAACGGGATGTAAAACTTGGTAAGTTTTTGTGTGAAATTAGCGTGCATGTTTAGCTTTTCTGCGGCATTGCAAAGAAGCGCACGTTTTCCATTTTATTTTTGTTTTCGACGATAAGAACGTACGCTCGCACCGAATTTAACACCTGCCTTCGAAAATTTCCTTAAAAAAATCTGCAAAGCACATGTCTTGTATCCCTGGGAACCGAACCAACAGATGCTGCTCTGCCGAATCTGTACACCTACATTTATTATTAAAAATTTTACCTGCACTTTTAGTGTACTTAGTACAGGTAAACTCTTCTTGACTCCCCCATATGCTTTCCCACACCTATATACATCCAGTAGCGCAGCCATTAAAAAAAAAAACTAGACGATTAATTTATTTTAATTGCTAATGTTTCGTTAAACGAATTGTAATGAAACACGCTGTATTGGATGCAAAAAATTTTTAACCGACGGTTCAATTTTGTCATGTCGAAAGCACAAGGTATGTCTCCCACAGGATAACGCCGAAATAAAACGAGTGAATCTCGTTTGCCAATCTAAAATACTTTGTTTTGCATGCCATTTACTACCGAAGACACGATATTATGTTATAGTATGTGCCACGATCCACACTAACCATCATTACCAGTGCCGATTTTCCCATAAACTTCTAGCACAGATGTCGAATGCAGATATGACATCTGAAATATCATTAAACGGAAAAGCCAACCAGGAAGACAGCCAGTGGCATATCACAGCGAATTGCCTAACCGAATCCATTATATTTAGCAAGCGTAAATCAATTATATTCGCGTAGGCATGCACACTTAACGTGTAATGACACCTACAAAGCGATCGGTTGATTTTAAATTACGGCTTTTAGGTTAAAAAAAACTTTGGCTATCCACCGGTCTCCATCTGTTGCGTTGATTGGTCGCTCGCGAATTACTCTAAATATCAAACGATGTTGGCCAATTAACTTTTTTTTTAATGCGATTTAAAAGGCATTGACGAAACAACAATTCCAACGCAACAAACAATTTTTCCCGATTACTAATCGACGAAACGGCACTGGTTCTAATAATGCACGGTTAGGCACGGCAATTCGAAATTAGCTACTTTCCGCCAACGTCAAATGTGCAAAGAAAATAGAAATCAGTGTTGCTGCTCCATCTTCCACAATCAATTCACGTCCGTGTGGGTTACTCATTGAAAATGGTAAAAACACAGAAATGTGAGAGGTAACTAATGATTTATGAATAGGATGACAAACAGTGCGAGTTGATCGCGGAAGGATCGGCGGAATTATCCAATTCCTTTTTTAAATCGCTTCGCTTATACGGCAGTCTCTTTAAACGTTTCTTGGGATACTGAATTACGCAATGCCATGAAGCAATAAATTTCACAAGAAAATTAAATAATTTTTATATAGAAAAAAAAGTGTTTGAGGTATACCAAACGTAGGTACATATGGTAATATATTTGAAAAAAAAAACTATTGAAGTTTATTAATAAACGGTATGTTGATACGTGATTCAGGGACAACATCCTGAAATTACTAAGATTCTCCGATGAAACGCTTAACATATGGTAAATTTGGCATACTTCTTCACATAGGTTGTTTATAATAATTGTTTTTCTACGGCACGTAATGTTTAAATTGAACGCATAAAATAAACGAAAGTCGAAGGTAAATATTATTTTTAAATATTAAACAATTTTCCCCCGACGATTTTCTAATCGGAAAAAATCTACGGCCAGGTGTAATGAAACTTCTGCGAACTTTTTATTGGTATTTCCGATTGTAAAATTTATTTCGAACACACTTGACACGTTGCCACCATTTGTGTGCAACATTCCGAAATTTTCAGTCGTAAACAAGAACACCTCAAACGCCGCACGGACATTTGCTCAAGCCATAAAATCAAGTGAATCATTTTTACCTATCCAAAGGTAGCAAGAACGGCAATATAAACCATTCGAATTTCCTCGATGTACTTACTATTTAATTCCGCATCAGTTGCGAATGATATCAAAAATATCATTTTAATTGTACGGTTGTTATGAAAGGTGAGTAGTAATTAGTAGTATAATTTCGGGGAAAAGTGGTACTCCGGACTATAGGTGTACAAGGATGGAATAAGTCGAGGTATCAGGTCTTCGGTAAATTCGAGGTACGTACCATCTGCACAACAGATGCAGCCCTGATTTGGATCCTCAAGTCGTCAGATGTTGACCCGTTACTTCTTTTTGCTTAAAATCAACCTCAACCCTTTTCCTTTATCTCTATTCATTTTATATATTACCAAATCATGTCCGATGTGGGCAGATGTTTTTTCACTATGAATTGTTAACTTACCATGTGTTTTTTATCAGCTGCGGTCTTCCTTACTGTTATTTTTTTTTTCACAAAAAAATCTAATATGACATTACGAGAATTAATTATTAGCCCAAGCTGAATCGCGTTATATTAGCAGATATCAATGAATAGAACGTTCGCTAAAATTGTTATGGCAAAAGCGAACAACTGACTCTTTAGGATTGTAATAAAAAACAACCACAGGCTGGAGTACTACATACCAACATGTGTTTCAATATCTCCTACACAACAAACAATAATTCATACACACATACAATCCTCATAGCGGGAGAGTATTAAAAAGTTCTTAGACAAATAAAAAAATCGCACTCACCACACATAAGACACACTTGTAGTATATGGAATAAGCTTTTTTACTTCCTAACACACACAGAGTAATTGATGAAAATCTAACAGGTGGATTCTTTCGTGCATTTGTTTGTTTATTTAATTTCTGCAGTAATTAGGAGCTTTATAAAAGCTTAATATAAGACTATTGACATAGTTTTTATTACGAATTGTTAGGTATACTTGCTTTGTCTATTTTTGTAATCATCACAATATTTTTAATAGACATTCAGTATACGTGTTGTTTTAACAGTGGGGCTATTTTTACAGTTGAATGGATTTCTATGTAATTGGTCAGATGTTAGAATGATATGGCGTTTTAAACGGCACGCGAACTATGACAGCTGACCAATTAAGCCAACAATCTCATTAAGAATAATTAATAACTATAACCGAAAAATATGTGTCCATTTTTAGATAGACGATACGGATCAAATGTTCGAAATTTCGCGAAAAAAGCTGCCGAGTTTTTTGGTCGAAATCTGTTTCCTAACGCAGGTATGCTAAAGCAGCTGTTTAGAAACATTAAACATGAAAAATTAAAGCATAAAAAATCTCCCTGCAGTCAGAACTACGAAAGGAGGCAGCTTCGTCCTGTTTTTTAACCATATTTTATAAATAACAAATCATAAATAGGTATCTTGCATTTGACACGCACGTGAAAAAAATCACCGTAAAGTATAGATATGCTCCCTAAGGACTGATCAGTGGCGTTCAAAAATATAATTAAATCTCAATAAAACCCCTACTGTTGAAAATTGACCTAATCACACATAATCACTAAAGAAATTAACGATCATGAATTAAACACGCATCTATAATTCCATAAATACAAACAATATTTAAATCAATAAAGAAAATATAGCACTATATTAAAACTCATAAGGCATGCCTCTGATCGGACTGGGCTTAAAAAATGGAAGATAAGGGCGTAAGGGAGGATGTCATAACGCGTTCTGGATATGGAAGATGGGATTTTTTTAAACATATGGAAGCCTCCACACGTGCTAAACCCCGTCTAAAAAATTAATGAATGTTCATTTCGTCACAGTGAATAAATTTAATAATAGTCGCAAAAACCATCAAATCTAGATAAACACTCTTCCTGGTCTTCTAATTTTCTTCAGAGACGAGACGAGGTAAATTAAACGAAACAAAAAAATATATAATTCTGTATGTTTAATTTCACAGAGTGTTATTTATGACGCAAAAAAGGTATTATTGCGAAATTTGAGGATGCAGCTGTATCGAATGCTTCAATAAAATTGATTTCAATATTCCAACGAACGTGGGTTAACAAAAAAAAGTCACAATTTATATGAATTTTATAATAAGTACCCACATTACATTGAACTTTAATAAAAATTTCATTCAAGTTTACCTTGGGAGCGCTCAATAAATTTCATATAGGTGTAAATTTCGTGTTTATAAATTGGCAGTGTTTCCTTTTGTTGCAGGATGCAAGCCACGATTTTAATGTTATTTTTTAATACGGACGGCGCGACCGAATCGTCCATGAAATCATTATTAGTCGGCATCTGTAGTTATGTCTTCGGTAAAACATTGTGACATTAAATTAGAATAAATTATGAACCATGCTATTTGTAAGTACTTGGAGAGTTTTTTCGCAGTCTTCTACACCTTGGGCGACAGACCATTAAGCAAAAACCGTACCTTTTTGACGAAGTAAGTCGTGCGTCTAATCCACTTCCAAAAAATTCATTTACATTTTAGAATTTTAGAGGGGCATTAAACTGCATATATTTTGGCAAAACTTACACTCAGGCAAGCACGTGTGTTCGCAAAAAGACAGATGTAGCACATGATTTCGCGCGCAATTCCCTTTGTGGTGTTTTATATTCAGAATTTATCTACCATTTGAACCATAATTATACCTAAAAAAACTCTACGTACTTTTTAAATCGTCTCATTACTTACCTGTTGTATGACGTTTGAAACCATTATAACACAATATTTCTATGTTTTATTTATTATATAAGTGCTGCAAATATTGTACTTCAGTATGTAATAAACCAAATAACAAAATGTACCAGTAAAAGGGCATAATGGCCTTATTAGAAGGGGAATGCAAGTAAAAGTGCTTCGGGCGCCCCGTCAACGATATAAGTACATTATGCAACAATGAATTTTTGTGGATTATGCTATAAAAATCGAACGGTCGATTATAGATTTACAATGTCAGAATCGTGGCTGCGTAAAAATTAAGACATCTCGCTAAAAATCCACCACCAGAATTCCCTTTTCAATGGGGATTTTTATATTCCGAAAATATTTGTTCATATGTACCATTAAAAACACTGTTATCAAAGTAAACAGATAAACAGAAAAAATGCCAGAGGACCATACAGTACATACATATACCTCGGACAGTTCAAAAGCTCAACTTTCAATAGTCTCCCATCGCATTCATTCTCAAGAGAAGCATTGTTCCACCCTAAAGAGCATTTCTAAAGGACATTTCACGAGATGGATAGAACATTGTTCGGGCGATATTGTGCAAGACGGGATTGCATTTTTTTTCCCTATTAGTTTTTCGGATAAATTGTTTCATATAAAACAATCTTGATGGTATAAAATAATCGATGTACCGTTAATATATTTACACCCGCTATAAAATATTTACATTATGAATTTCCAACATATGTTTCTCTGGGGGTGGTAGTCTGTCAAAACAAACCAACTTTTAACGTGTTAAAGTACAAAAATCTTTCTATAGCAATACCAGCACGCCTGTATCGATTTATAGGAAGAAAATCAAAAGGGGTGAGAGTGAAAAGTACCTAACTGTAAATAATTTATACCTAGTGCATCTGTTTAAAAATAGAACACCTTTAATAGGTCAGGACATATGGCATTTATGTAATTGATCAGTAAGGTAGTGTGTTTATAGACTAAGTGTAAACTAGTGGATCTGAATAAGTTACTCTCTAAAAATCTATTTTTACTAAACACCATAATTAATTTTAATAGGCCACATCAGATTCAAGAATAATTTTCGTTGCGATTTGAATAAGATTTTGTACGTGAAACCAGTTAATGTTACCTTATTCAGGTAAATGCGGTTATTCTCGCTTATAATTTGAGACCCTACGTATTCAATTTCATTAAACCACTGACCGAATTCTCAAATCATCAGTATTCTTTTCGAATAAAGTGTGTTATAAACAAATTGGTGGTTCTGGGAGCTGGTTCATGAACAATCGAATCTAACCACCTGAAACCATTGGGTGGTCGTCGATGTCTTCGGAATATTAATGTCGCCTTCAAAGGTTTTTATTTCTTTATCGGCCTTTTTATGTGTGCGATTTACATGCGCGTTAAAAGATTTATACTTTACGAGTTACCTGTACTAAAGCATGATTTTCCCTACGCTGGGCTGTAGACAAAATTACGATTCAAGATGTTATGAAATTGTAACAATTTGAATAAATATAGTTTTATTAGCTTCGTGAGATATGAAACGTAATTTTACGAATCATATTATAGATAAAATGGTAAGACATTTATGTGAGTGCGGTAAACTAGCTTTGTCTGTTCGCTCTCTTGGAAACCGGAAGTCTTGTAGATCATCCAACTGTAATACAGTCATTAACAATAGCCTTTCAATTACGTTATATGAAGACTTCTTGTACCTATTATTCTATGAATTTGTTTGGAATTAAATTAAATTAAACTATTTAACTAGGCAACATTTAGTAGGCAGTTGTTTAATAATTACACATGAATGCTTCCGAACGAAATGTATCTGGGTTTGGTTGAAGTTTTCGTGACTATAAAATATTGATTTCCATATAAATTGTACTTAAGATTTACTGGTTTTAGGGAATTTCCGTTTCCAGGCAACATACAGGTAACTCGCATTTTAGTCGATATTTCGAAGATACCCACAATAAAAAATGAATGATCAATATTTTTTTTATATTCCTGCAGTCGTAAAAGATAAGATAGTGAATTCAAAACGAGAATATTCGGAGGGAAACTCCGCTATTGTAGGCTATATCTACGTGTCCTGTCAGCAGGACTTAATTTTCAATATTGATCACAACATAGAGAGCCGATAACTGGCATTCGTGACACTGAATTCTGCGATTCATAAGAGATTCCATTTCAGGTCGCGTCTGAGATTTCAACGACTACGTTTACAGAATACACTTTGAATCGATTTTCCATTCAAAAAGAAAGATTAATCTGGGATAAAAAATAAAACAGACGAAGAGACAAAACGCTGAAACCATAAAAAAGGAGAAGAAAGCCTAGTAGTCATAGCAAAATTAATATACAGTGTACAATTTCTTTATAACGAGAAATATCCGATGTAAACGTAGTCATTTATAGTTTTTTTTTGTTTTAAACTGAATTAATGGTATTAGCGATGGGAACTGCGTGAGGGAAATTCTAATTTGATGGAACTTTCTATTCAAGATCTTTTCGTGAACTATTGCGACTCTATTGTTCCAAGTTTTTTTTTCAAATGTAGTCTATTGCAGATTAGCCGGAGTCGTTTTTAATTCGATTTATTTAATCAGATTGTTTACAAAATTGTTGGGTTAAGTAACTCGAACACACTTCAAATTTACAACAATAAATTATATAATAATACAACGTAAAATCATCCCCATAGTTTTTATCAGATCATTTATATTCAATGTCACTGTTGGTGTAAGTATTTGATCGGATTCTGCATATAAAACCATCAAGCAGCGGCCCAAGCCAGTCTAGCGAATAAAATATTGGAGGATTATAAAAAAAATGCACGGAGGATCCGTCCGAGCGGTCGAATAAATCGGGAAAAAATCCAAATAAATTGACTTCGGCCTTTGTGTACTCTTCTGATGGCAGAAGCGAGATGCAGGAGCTTTATTTTAAATTGTTGGATTAGGACCCTATTTCTTTCGTGAATATTTGTCGCATGTGTCTCTTATAAAAGTATTTCGGTAAGTCTCAAGTGCTATTGTGCGTCGAATCCCACTCGCGCCGCGAAAATAGCCTCGGCTTTTTATTTAAACGATTCGCCTAATGTACTGTTACAAAACTACTACAACGTTTTTCATAAGAAACTGACGTTCTAATAGAACATTTTGCGGAACATCGTATAGAAACATATTTTATTACACCAAATAGAATCCCAACAAGGTAGAGAATTTTCTGCCGATGTAAGTGGCTCTTCACTACCGCATCTTTAGTCATAAATAAAGATATATGCATTAAAGTTGGTTGTTTAGATTGGTATAGGAACTAACTTTTGCTGTCTTGAATTTGTAAAATATGAAGCAAAGAGTCATTAAAAATCAGATAGTTCCTGTAAAGCCGTAAATCGAAACAATGTATTGGCATAGCTGCGGAATTGTAAGCACCTTCACAACAATTGTTGCACAATGATAGCAAGGAAAAATTAAATATATGTAGATTTCTTAGACATCATACCTCGCCTTTCAGGTATGCCACTTAGTAGAACCTAATGTCAATGATGACAACCAGTAAGAAACGTTCTCAATAATGAACTAACTGCATTTAAGCAAACAATAATGTGTTATATTGACTTTACTAATAAAGCCTGTTGTTTGATTTTGTTCCGTATAGATCTTCGAATAGTTGTAAACGAACATATAACACATTTCCCATACGGAGAATGAAATAAAAGAAAATGGATATTTAAACATATTTGTTGAAATTATTAGGGAGATTCGATTTGATTTTTAAGTGCTTTCTATTATTAAAAACATCAAAATGTTCCGTTCGGCTGGTCGAAGCGTTGTTTATTTCTTTCATTAATACCTCCCAAGTCATCCTCCATTTTCAAATGTTACTACCTACTATCAATGTGTTGACAAAGTCGAATGCGCAAGTTATTTCCCGTATTAATACGTTAACTCTTACTCGTAAAATTCGTTAAATTTTTCTCGTCCTTACGCTCGAAAGATTAATATTTAATCAACCTCTATTAATTCATCGAAGCGCTGAAATAAATTTGAAATCTGCGGTATCTTTGGCAACAGTTCCAACGTTTACTTGAAGATACTAATGAGTAAAAAGTAGGTTACTACATACATACATCGTACTAAATTTAGATGGTTGCATTAATGCACCGAAAATCTAATTTTCCATGTATTTTGATATACATGAAGATAATAAGGAGCTCTGAATAATTCGATAATAAAATTTCCAGTGGGAACTACAACATTAATTTTTGATCCTATTGACATTGCGGTCGGAACAAGTTTTTACGGTCCTATTATTCGTCTTTCAAAAAGGATGTAATAAACGAAAAATCTAACCATGAATATTCATAATTTTGATATTGTTCTCATCTAGTTCTTAGGATGCATCATATATGTAAAATCCGTCGTCATAATTAGGTTTTTGACCTCACCTGAGATGCTCGTTGACTCGATGACCTTTAAATTATTTAATGTAATTACAGTTCTGGGAATATACATATGTTTTAATTATTTATTTTCCCGGCATTCTTATGTACCAGAAACAATTTAGTAGAAAATGTTTCCAGCCGTCATATAGAAGCTATAACAAACCCAGTAGAATATTATCTACCTGCCCAAACCAACGTGTTAAATGGTGGAGCATTTAATTATAAGGATATTCCACATGTCATAATAGATTACATCTATGGTAAAACTTTTAATTTAAGTGTTGGCATTTAAAGCAGCTACACTCTTCGGTTTTATTGTAAAGTAGCTGACCAAAATGATACAAACCCGTGTCATATACTCTTCGTTCGAAATTGAAATTTTTGAAATATATTTCTCGGAGAAAAAAAATCGTATCAGCTGCGTTTATTTTTTCCGTCTTGCGGACATAAGGCGGCTTTACTAATTTTCTATTAGTAATTATTTTTTGTTCTGTCCCATATGGACTGTGAAGGAAATGGGAAGGGGTCAAATTGTCGGAGGGGATAACTTTTACAAATCTATTAATGCTATCTATTCATACTTATTCTCACAAAAAAAGGGTAAGGGTCGATAAAAAAAAGAATAGGCAGATGTTTTTTGGTCTTGGTTTTGAAAAACCAAGAACGGTCATCAACGCTCGAATAGAAAAATATAAGAAAGATGGAAATAATTAAACGTTTTCCCCTAAATAACCCTTTGGCAAGTAAGAAGTAAAGGATTACCGTTTACCTACATCTTTTTCAAAATGCTTCATTACTTGCTGAACGTGCAGGATTAAGTATTAAGTATATATAATTTGAGACTGAGGTTTCCTGTTTCCTTAATCCATTAAGGACAAAATTCATTTATTAAATTAAGGTAATTTAGGGGATCGAACAGATTGCACCATCGCTAATTTAACAGTTGCGAGGTGGTACCTTCAATCTGGTTATATTCTCAACATAATAAAAAGGAAGTAGCAACCACCTACATGATGAAATAGGAGCCACCTTCTTCAAATTTTTTGCTCATTTAATGAAAATATTTGCTATAAAATAGAAACATATATATCTGTTAGATGAACGATTAAGATAACGCGATTACAATTTTCTCATAATTGTATCAAAACGTTTTTTTCTTATTTATTTCGGAGGATTTCACCTAATGGTAATCCAAGACAATAGAGTAATTATGAAAATTACTACTGTTAGCAATTATTCAATCAAGAAGATAAATCTACGAACTATACAGAGATAGAGTATGCTTGTTTTCATTCACAAGTACACATGTGGTCGCCGCAATAATTATTTACACACACCCGCTTAATTTTTCCTTCGCAAATTTACCAGCAATTTTACAATGTGTAATTAACGAGACGCAGCTTGATTTGTATATAAAAATCTTAAAATACTGCGAGCGGATTCGCTTCATCGGTCGAAAATGTTATGAACAATTGCCATAGGACATTGATTTTTAAGAGGACAGGTGTCAAGCAATGGTTTACACCTGGTATAGGGCCGGCTGGCGGGCCTCAAACCCGACGTTCAGTGGCGGGCGATTTACCTATATTTATTATCTAGCCGAGCCAGAAATATGGCGATATGATCAGGAAAAAGACGTCCCTGTTTAAAACATGCCTGCATCTGATTTCGTCCGCGCTGTATGCTTTTATTCTATTATCCAGCTCTTAAGAATTTTAAGGTAATTATACTGAACATTGTATGAAAGTTAAATATTTTTAACTGTACTATTCAAATCTTCTATGCCAGGATACATGTCTAATTGTTATCATTACAAAAAGAAAACTACAACCAGTTATCTTTACAATTATAAAGCTTCTGAAAGCCCTAATAACCGGATTTAATTTATCAAGGAAACTGATACGCCTATGTTTCTAATTATTTGTTTTATTACTGATATTTGTGATCAAATTCCTGCCTACGACCAGATTCAATACTCGCAATAATTACGACAAACGAGTGTGATTACAGATTTTTTATATGCTGCTTTAAAAGCTGTAAAATACGCTAATATACAGATGTGATGTGTTTCATATAAAGTTTGTCGTACATAAGTTGTTTTGAAACAAAGTTAATCTAAATCTAACCATGTCCGGTTCAAAACATAAATCTACTAGCCATCGCTCCGGTCACGTATCAGCAGCCTTACTAAAGATGTACTTTCAAATGGATATTAATAGACGTAGGTACATATAAAAAATAAGATTCGTGGGGACTTTAATCTATAATGTATCATAAATTCGTTTTATCACTTCGACATAAGTACCTACCTACTTATTTTATCGTATAAGCACAATAAAAATGCAATAAAGGTAAAAGGCAAAAATCATTGGAAATAATAAATTTGTCTTTTATTTTATAAAATAGGTAATTACCTATATGATATATAAATGCTGCAAGGTTAACCGTGTGTGTATAGGCATTTGTTACAATGAGACGTCGTGAGAAACAATTTTATGATTTCTAATATAAAGTTTATTTTACCATTTGATAACTCATTAATTTCCAGTTAGATTGATTTATTATCAATTTATATAAATGAAATAATTAAATTACGGATAATAGTCACCGATGTACATGCATATACAATCTAATTTTATACGAGTAATTTGCTGCAATTAGAAGTAGGTACAAACCATTTTCAATCACTGCAACCAACCAGGATATTATGCAGATTTATTCGAAACTAAAAAAAATCTACATTAATGTTGAATATTATGGCAGTAATTATTCTTCGTCTCCTGTTTTACATAAACTTTAATAAAGCAGTAGGTAACACTTGAGGTAGGTACTTTCCAGGTCGGCTGTGCCCACGAATTTGCATGCAATTTGTGAAGTAAATCTTCCAGAACATCCTGTATGAGGTTATCTAGGAAAAGGGCGACCTGTTGCACATCGGAACGTGCGCCGTCGCAGATGGGAATAGCAAAAGAAGCGCGTGCCATTGTAGCATGAGCCACTGTACTGAAATATAAACCGTATGTGCTGCAGCTGTCGATACCCGACATTTTGTATATTGTGCCGTGCTTTACTTTTATCTGACAACCTATGAAAAGCGCCATTGTCTCGATTTCTATTGAAAAATTCGTAATATTTACCTGGGTTCCTGGTATATCAACAAGTACCCGTTGATAAATAGCCTTTTATTATCCCATTATAACTCAACTTATAATTACGATAAATGACCCATATATTTTATTGTCGAATGGAAAGTGAGCAGCAATTGCAAGAGGTTCATGTTACAATTACAAAATTTAATAAAAAGCGGTACTGTAATTGAGCAATTATCTATTTTATAATCGAATCAAATGTAATAATAATTCTCACATTAAAATGTGTGAACGCAATCATTCTAATTAACAATCAGCAAATATATTCGATTCGTACCGAATATAAATCTTGTAATCACAGTGTGGTGGCGTTATAATGAAATTCAGCATTCAGCTGTTGTTCATCTGCCCATCGTTCAACTTTCATACTCATACAAATTTCATAAAATATTCTTCTCATTACGAACGAGCACTTTCACCGTACAATTATTAAAGGCCATCTATAATAATCTACCACGCACATTTCAACTAAATAGGCACTTCTAATTTTACTAAGCAAACATCCCTTGCTCTTACAATAAAAATAATTAGGTGTTGCCTAACAAATGCCTTTAATGTTTATATTAGTAATGGTACAAATATGTGGACCACCTAAGTTAGAAAAGTAATTAACTATTTTTGCAAAAGGGCTGTTACTGTTAGCATTAAATAAAAACGAGGTATAGTTTTGACAGGTATTTTTCGAAACTGGGATTTAATGAAATTGTGTATATTTTCGGCAGCCAAACAATGAAATGATAAGATTTTAGTGATGCAGCTGTCAGTTCATCGCAAAATTAATGTTTTAGAGGTGGAGTAGTCGAAGAACTTTTAATATAACAGGAGCCTACCTATCAGATGCGTTTGGGAAATACGTATAATTATCAGTTAATTTACTAAATGTAATTATACGTTTCGCAAAGCATAGATTTATTCGTTTTTATTTGCAATTACAAATTTTAATGGAAGCGATACGCCGATACTGAAATTTCAAAAGTACATCTAATGTGGCTGCATCAGAATGCCATCTGCATTTTTAATTTTGTAAAAAAAGCCTCGCATCGTTTAAGAGGCGAAGAGAAGGTGGGCCCTAAGGGCCGAATGACTCCAAAAAATTTAAAGTCAGGTTATCGCAAGGTATAGAGTGAACCAATAAGGATAAACGTAAGGATGTTACCAGCTAAAGTCCATCTGCCTTTGCATATACATCTGTTCTTACAGCTGCGCCAGAATCACGAAGATACTTACAATGCTTATGTTTGATTTTGATAAGAGCATTATAGCATATACGTAACAGATATAATTTAAATATAAACATCGACATTGTCGTAAATGTGAAAAAACGAGGCGAGTTCAACCCGCATCTACTTACATACATATATGTGAAATGTATGTAAGTACCTCAATTTTTTTGAACGATTTAAAGATCGCCAATTGTGTTGGTCATAATTAAGTAAGGGCTCACAGTATCGGACTTTCTTCTGCCAATTAAAAAAAAAAAATTTCTATACACCATCATTATCAGGCAATAATAATTTATAATGTCAAAACCCACTTTATCCTCACGCTCGATAAAGAAGGTGCGTTATTTTCCAATTAAATAATACCTACTTAAAGTATCTATTAACACTACCTATTATGAAAATATTGATTTAAATACTATTGCATATAGAGTGTTTAAAATCTAATATTAATAAATTGATTTATATCTATAGAGTGTATTCATTTTAAATGACCAGAAGCCGCCTCTGAGCATGAGTCAGGGCCGAAATTACCAACTGTGTTCTGAATACACTCAGTAATTATTGTGAGCAATACATAGGCCTTTTAAACTTTAAAAAATACGTATATGTAAGTACACATGCTTGAGCAAGCTGCATTATTTGTAATTGGATCGTCAATTCTGACAATACCTTTGCCTACTGACATCCTTAGGTTCAGGTTATATAAAAGTATATATAGTTCATTTGATTATTTCTTTCACGCATAATAAATAAGTAGGTGCACTAATATAATTTTATTGCTGTTTATTGCTAACATCTGCATAAAATTGGACCATTAAGCAATCAAGATATCTATCTGTCGACTATCATCCTATCAGTTGTGAAATACTGGTTTGCGCCTATACCTGAATAGATCAGCCAGATGTAGCGTATTCAAATGTGAATCAAAAAACGAATAGTTCCTCCTGAGGCTACAAACTGAACCTACCAGAAGTGCAGTGAGCGTTGCTTCACCTTTACCAGTCCTATTATTAGTAGACGAAAATTAGACAGGTAATAACCCATTGACCTTGGTAGAACGGGTCTCTATAATATATAATAAACATTGAAATCACCTATGCTACTAACTATTTAGGGTCAAATCAGTACCAGAAATTTGTAGGTACGAACCTGTCGGGTGGCTTCGTACTTGCATGTTTATATGCATATAAGTACAAGTACTATAGGGGTAGTCGTATGGAATCGTGACTTTAAATTACGTTTGTTAGTACCTGTATGAGCAAGGTTTTCAAGGACACGAAATATGAAATCCAGTATTTAAATGTACAATTTTTTTTCCACATATACTCCGAAATAATTTCCAACAGTTTGCATACGTTATTCCACGTTTTTAGTAACAAGTAAATTACCTACCAAATCGGAAACAGTAGTACTTTATACTTAAGTCAGTACCGAAAACGAAAATTATATAATTACATACCTATTAATACACGTATGTTAAAAAGGTAACAGTTGTAAAATTAAAAATAAAGCAAAAAGTACTTCAGAAATGTAATGAAGCCGGATCTGTTTTTGAGCAGTAGTACATTTTGAATTTTTAGACATGGGACCAAGATAATACCTACCGGTAATAAATTTTATAGAAGCCACCTTCAAATCGCCTTTTTATACATAGTAGAGGGCAAGTTGCAATGTAAAGACGTGTGTTTTATTTACAAGAACGCGACGTTCGTGAATTAAAGGCTCCTTCGCAGGTGTTTATTTAGTTTATATGCAACCGCACACATGATCTTTTAATTAATGATTCTTCCATCTATGTAAACAGTTTAAAAGCCTGTTCGGAGCCGACGTGGATGGCTCCATGCAAAAGCAGCGAGAGAACACCATTTATTTTAAATCTCCAATCGTACATATTCTATTGAGTTTTGATTAAAGACTAGGTAATTCATAAATCAAATCGATGATTACTTCTTTAATAACATTACAACGCTTGTCGTTCGATGTTCTATCAACTCTATTAACTCTTTGTTCTTCTTGATGGCCTATAAATATTCTATTATAAAAGTTTGATGGGTATATTCAAATTTGTTATTTGGAACTTTTAATATTTATGCACGTTGATTAACAAAGTGGCAGCGATAATAAGCGCTCGATATCGCATGACACGATGATTTCGATGGATGTCTTGATGTGCACCATCAGCCGTAATGACAGGTGTGTTGAACGCAAATAGCACAAAACTTCACCTGCCCTATTAACAGGTATCGTCAAATATCACTGTAAAAGGTGGACGAATTTATGCCTCACTCCTCGTTCTCAGGGCCTTCAATTCTCTCATCGTTTTACCTGTTGCCCAATTCGTTCACCTAGCCCTAGCCTACACTATAAATCACTGCAAAACTAATTAAAAAATAACCTCTCATTATCTCGAATTCAAATTCCCTTAGAATATGTTCCTATTCATATTGGTATTTTCAAAAACTAGATAATTAACGTTTTTATGTGAGAGAAAAATATTTTTTATTGCACGTCGTTAATGATGGAATATTTGGCATTCAAAAAAAATTCATCAAATTTTTATCAGAGAAATCAAATCGGTCAACAAACTCGTAAAATATAGAGTTCAATTCACATTGAAAATGATTTTAATAATAATTTTTAATTATTGCTCATAGCGTTAGATAAAAGTCCAATTTAGTTGGCTTAATGAAATGAATTTTATTCTTCAGCGAGGTGAATATACGTATTAAATAGTACGTAAACAATAAAGTAATTAGAATATGCGTTTGCATAACGAGTTACATAACGTCAAAATTTCGTGAAAATAAATACCTTACCTTTAACTAGCGTAAAGTGTATTTGAAACTTGATGTAAATTGTAAATCGCTATACATAATATAATTTATTAGCCAAAATTTCAAAAACCTAACTATAGCACATGCGCGTAAATATTTAAA